>CM037785.1:2386420-2436420 GCA_021229015.1 Solen grandis
TCCCTTAAATGCTGATCGCCAAGCAAGGGAGCTATAATACTACATTTTTTTTACAACTTAGGTATGTCGCCACAAGGGATCGAACCTCAAGACCTCAAGCTCTAACCACTTAGACACTGGGGTTGATATATTAAAATTGTTTAAAATATAAACTTGTGAAATCCTGGAATATGGAACATACAAACCACATCTGAGAAGCTCTGACATTTGAGCACTTATTAGTTTTTTTTTAATTCAGACAAAATATATTTAGTGTGGCACTTGGACACAACAATTCAATATACTTATAAAATGCGAGTTTGAACACTGGAATTTCTCCTAGTACATTTCTAATGGAATGAAGTTCAGAAAGACCTTGATTGGATTTCAGGGTGATTGTTTAATATACTTACAGATGATAGCAAACTGAGATTCCTGTTATTAAATTATTAATAAAATAAGAATGGTTAATGTCTACAAAATTATCTAAAACATGTTTCTATATCCCATCCTTAAGTTAAATTCTGTATACTGATTCAATGTTGTCCTTGGATATGTGGTACATTTTTGCAAGGTCCCTTGAACAGACTGTGAAATCTTCAACACAGAATTTTATATCTCAGATTTGATATATTTTTTACTTTTTCTTGTCAGAGTCAGACCAACTAAAACCCAATTTAATTAAAACATATTTCACAGATTGGAGATAATATTGGAGAACTGGTAAAAGTTACATGTGTCAGCCAAATTAAGACAAATGCAAATTTAAAGATAAAGCTGTAAGAAGCAGTTTTGCCAAGACAAAGACGTAAACCATGTTTTCAATCTGAATAATGAATTATGTCTTACGACCTGGCACAATAATTATGGTGCATTTAATAACAAAGTGTTTTTAAGAGCTGTAATAGATGTTTTCAATGTTTCTTTCTGAACAATTTTGATCACTTACAATGAAATCACTTGCATTAGACTGGGGAAAAAAGCCTACCTACCCTATTTTCTGACCAATGTTAACTGAAACCCACATATCTTTTAGTTTGACACTGAAAGCACCTTGTACACCTAAATTATACACCTCCAAATCTTGTTTTTTTAAGTAAAATTTATTTTGCCAATTGGGAAATATAATACCTATTTTGGATTGGGAATGGGGCCAAAATTTGGACCCTACAAATGGGATATAGGAAAACAAAACTCTATGGAGTGTGTAAACTGTAAAATATTGTTTATTCAAATCCATGTACCTTGACACACTTTGAACTTGTTTTATTACTGAACAATCACAATGCCAGTGTTGATTCTAGGATTTGAGTAAAGGGGGCCCCAAGGGCCCTCTTCCTTTGAGAAAAGGGCCCATGAGCCCTTCTGCATGGGGATGTTTAAGCGTATTTGAATTTTTGTTATAGATACTGTTTAAATTACCTTAGGTTTGAGTATCAGGCATCACTCTTTTCTTAACATAGATATTTCATTGAAATAAATTTGAACATAAGTCTTCCAAAAGTTTTCTTGTATCTCTTTTATTAATTCATTCCAAAATGCCATTCAAGTTTCTGTTGATTCAAATTCACATACTGGTAGCATATGCATGTATCTTAAGCTAGGATAATAACCCTCATCAAACACTGTCAGTGCTTTTTCCCTGATTAAATAGCAAATATTTATGCAATTTAGGCAGTACAAATTAAGTACAATATCAATGTCGCTGCATGAAAATATAATAAAAAAACAACACAGGTTTTCCATTACGCTTAGAACGAAAACGAAAGTAGTTTCGTTTCCACTTTTCCTAGAAATAAAGGAAGTAAACAACGACACTGCCCGTTATACTAATCATATCTAAAGAAAAGTAATTTATCCAACTTCCTAATGTACGATTCGAGGTCAGTCAAGCAGTCCAAAGCATAATTTGAAGAATGGTGAACTTTTATTTCGTTTTGAAACAAACTGAAATGGAAAAGGAACTCGTTGTCTCAAAACAAGGCTGTTAAAAGTGAATATCTGACCTCAGTTCATGTACGATCCAAATATCCATCACAATTATTGGTTAATGGTTAGACAAGTATGTGCCTTTTTCTTATTTTTCTCGAAGAAAACGAACAGTGTTCCTTTTATTTCCATGCACTGAAATGTCTATAAACGCACATGTCTATGCTCACATGACGTCACATGCATATGGAACTGGGGATTCCATTGTTACTTATAAAAGAGTGTATCTGATTGGCCGATAGTACATGGCTACTGACCAGTCAGTGCTAACATGAAATGCATGTGGAACTGCATGGGGATTCCTATGTCGGTAAAGAACTAATCAGATTGACCAAAACGTGACGATCATGGTAAACGCACTGACCAATTTATTGTGCGGCATTTGTATCAATTTTGCGGCTCTCAGGGGGCACTCTCAGTGGTGTTATACGGCATTTACAGAAAATTAGCAAGCATCCCGCACCCTAGAAGCAACACTGCAATGCTTCAAGCCTTTAAAAGTCACAAAAAACATAATCAACTAGTTACATGTGTGTGTGTTTTAGGTTTTACCATCGCTGTGACAGTATTTCTGTCATACAGCGACATCCAGCAAATTACAGGTGGAGGAAAACCCTCAAGCCAGCTGGAAAGCAATATAATTATAAAACCACTTGTAAACATCATAGAAAAGGAATGTCTAGAAGAGGAGCAACAGTAACTTATTAAAACTCACCTTATAGCAAATTAGGATAGGTGTCCACAGACATCTTTCATTGTATAATTCTGCTCCTTTTTCTCAACATGACTGACTAGTCGGTTTCATCCGATGCGTCAACACTGAAGCAAATGAAAATATCAAAGATAAACATATTCATTATTTCCTCAAGGGCATACATGTAATTTAATATCTTTTTAAAACAATAAGGGAACTTGTGTGATTATCAAAATCATCGACTTGTCACCATTGTTTCACCATAGCATAAAGATGGTGAACACTACTATGAACCTTAATGCATCATCATCATGTAAATAAAATAGAAACACGTAAAGGAATCAAAATTAACACAGGTACTGTTATATTTAATAACCATCTTCTTGTAAATATTTGCGAAAATCTTGGGTTTTCGTACAACATTGATGCGACTCTTTCGAGTCTTCAGCACATGGACGTAAAATTCAGAATTGCATTCAAATACAGATTTTGATGCCAAATAATTAAAGATAAACATATAGATCTACCCATGAACGTTAAGTTTCACTTTTACGATAACTGGTCGATATTAAAAATCATTCAGTGGTAAAATGAACACTTGTTTTATTTTACCTCGCTGAGACGTACCGTGACGTGCGTTTAGTGTCGGCCATTTTTCCTCAACCAAAATATAGCGATTGCGCATGCGCACGAAGTTGTAATCGTAGAATTGGGCGAGATGTTCCGAATGAAAGACCGCGAACATTCAATCTTCGAAGTTCACGAGTGGCTGTGTCCTAGCACACAGGGGGACACACATCTGCATGGAAGCGAAGTAGTGTGGTTGTCGTGAGAATTTGAGAGAATTACCATGATGGTATTTCTACGCGTTTGGCGAGGTTTACATACCGAGGTCATGAGAAAATTACCTCGGTATGTTTGTTAACCACACTATGTTGGTGTGTACTTCTATGAATTACCACGCTGTGTAGGGTACACCAACGCACACACACACACACACACACACACACACACACACACACTCTATCTCTGTCTAGATCATGAACGATGAATGCTTAACATACTATCTAGTATCATGCCTTCCATATGGGTCGAATCTCGTTGGAGTCTCTCTCGTTTGGAGTCTCTCTCGTTCTGTATACGAGTACTTAGTATAGTTTTTAGTTGGACAGGTATAACTCGTGAAGTCTTAGTTTCCCAATTAGTGACGGGAGTATGTCAGTTTCATCTTCCTCAATGCATTCTTTGTATCGGTTAGAACTCACATAGAAATGTTCTACTGACTTGTGGTTACTACAAATGCAAAGGTTTTAGTGGACAGGGTAGAGTATTTTATTTCTTATTTCTATTTTTCTTCATTACGTATACAGATGCGGGATTAGAAATGTTTATTTGTTCGCTCGTCATGGTGTACAATAGTGTTAAAAATATCTGCCCCCAGAATTGGGAGGTTGAGGGTACGATTCCCAGCCGTGACAGACCAAAGTGAAAAATATTATTGATATAGCTACCTTGCTGGGCGCTCAGCATATAAAAGAAGTTCCAGGACTGGTTGGCCCGGTGTCAGAATAATGTGACACAATGCCACATGTCTACGGCGTGATACTATAGTGTGGCGGCACTATATCTGTCTCAAGCAGACATCGTCTCCAAATGACTAACATGTTGTTGGCGGGATTTTATGTTTAAGTGACGAACAATATTTAAAATCTACTTTCAAAACCTGTATAAAGTGGGTGTAGGGTAAGCAGTGAGTTAGGCATTATATCTTATTCAATACGACAAGTCTCCAAATGACTGAGACACTGTCAGTGGGACATTAAACTCAGTCTAACAGACAATTGCTGACCAGTAAAAATGGCTGAAACTCATTTCTTAAAAAATCACTATTAAAGCACACATTTATCAGTGATCTATTGGTCTTGTTTTAGAAAAAAAAAACAATAAGAAAACAACTTTTAATGGGAGTATTCAGTGCGCTGCATGACGTTTGTGAATGCAAAATTTGAAATATGCGCATGAGCAGTAGGTAGAAATAGAACGTTCAGTCTGAAGAGATAGAAAGTTAACGACTGCTTCCTACCTGACATTTTTCATTTTGATGAAATAAAGTCACCTCATTCAGTGTCTATTCTAGGATTCAAAATGTATGGAGGATTTTCCCAAAAACCATTCAAAAACGGGGTGGGGGATATTTGGAAGTCAGGGGGGTACACTGAAACACATTTTACATTTTGCGTTCAAAACCCTTTTAATATATGACATAAATGAACATATGCAGTTTTATTTTGTTTATTTTCAAAAGACAGGGAGAGTTACTGTCTATGTTGGATTCTGTCTGTTTTTGTACAATATCCGCACTGTGCAAGCATTTGTAACTGATTAAAAGATGGGATGTTTGGCTGTCATAATTGACCAAAGTCGTATTTTCTGAATACCAATCATTTGTCGCTTTGACATTTCGTTTTCAAACAACATGTGATTGATATTTTCTTTTTACAATCCTGGCATGCTGATTTATATAATAATAATATACTTACTTAATACAAAAATTTAAGACCTACTTTTCAGATGGATTCATATTATGAAATATTAAATATATCATTTTAAGGAGTAACGTTACAAAATTAAGAATTTCAGCACATTGCCTAAGAATTGAGACTGCAAGAACCATGTTTTTTTCTGGTATGGAACGGTATCTTCACTTCAACCCACCTTATGAGAAAAAGGCAGAGCCTCGTTTCCGCCAATAATCAGGTGCTGCCATCATGTCTCTCCGAACACGAAGTATAGGGCGACATACTGGAACTATTTTACCCCGCCTGCAATTTTTATAGCCTTATCTCAAGATTTATTTTGCAATCTTCATGAAATATGTTCCTAAGCATTTGAACATTCCTGTTGTCGCTCGATCTCAAACCTTAATTCAGCTTGAGAAAAAAGTAAATACTAAATACTAAATAGAATCATTTTTATTTAATTTGCAAAATGTCGATTGCTTTACGAAACTTCTGAATACCGAGTATTTGAAAAGTGTGTGTGTGTGCGCGCGCGTGTGTGTACCCATGCGCGCGGACGGTTGATGTCAATACCATTATATATTAATACTATAAGATAAATAAATATTTATTTGATCAGGTGACAGTATCGACATGCAGGGACTCGACACTGGAAACTAAACGCACCCCCTAATAACCGGGATGAGTACACAGCCAGGAAGGACAAAATAGACTCTAAAGGTCACGACCCCTATGTTCTGTCAATAGTTTCAGAATAATTTAATTTGTTCTAAGGACCAAAAGACATGAGAAAGTATGCGATTGGATATACTTGATTAATTGATACCAGTTGCTTCTGTATATTTCTTGTGGTTTTAATTATATTTTGATTTTTCTAACATTAAAGTCTTTCTGAATTATTTAATATTACAGATTGTGTCAGTGAAAATGATGTCGATTGACGATTCATATATCTATCTATCTAGAAACATTGGACTTTCTTGATAGCAGACTGCATTTAAAATTATTTGTAATGTTCAATTACGTTTCCAAGTATAATAGGCGTTTCGCTTTTATGTATATAATTATGCTTAATTCTGAACACTAGTGCGGAACTCTTCTTCAATTCAATTCAAATTTATTGTCGGAGACATATTTTACAAAACAGAAAAAACATTAGCTATGAATAGCTATTTACCGACAATTGAAATGAAAAAAAAAGAATTAAAATTGAATTGAACTCTTCTTAATCTTACACTTTGTTTTATTGTGAACTCCATGTTCATGTATCATTATAGTATTTGCCAATTACAAAAATGTATTGATCTAAATAAGAAATGTATGTACCTTTATCTAGTATACATCATTGTGACCTATTTATTGTGTTTTATATGACACTAATCACGTGACAATAAAGTTATACGATTTCCATTGTCCTTTTTTATTTTATTTTTATTTCTTTTAGTATTTATTTATTTATTTATTGGCATGTATAGTTTTATTATTTTAGTTGAATTTTTTTAATATAAAAATATTTTATTACATGTTTGCTGTTGTTTAATAAAAAAGATAGCTAGAATAAGTTTGTTTGTTTGATTAATTGCTTGGGTTAAACGTCCCTTTGACAATACTAGAGTCATTTTGGGACTTTAGTCAACACGATATGGACAAAACTACGCTTCAGTATCACGCCGTAGACATGTGGTATGATACCACACCCAGCCACATTATCCGGACCAACCAGTCCTGGAACACCTGTAATCAATATGGTCACGCCACATGGTATATGTGTATACGTCATTTTCAGCTATTAAAAGCAGCATATATTGCCTGGATTCGGAGAAGAAAACTGCTGTTATTATGTTATTTTATTTCGTCATTAAATTTCAATGCGATTTAGAAGTTCCCGGCTAATTTTAAAACTTGCACTGAAGCCGGGAGACAATATCGAGACTTCGAAATGGACGATTACATTCTGTGCAGACATGGGGAGGTCATGTTACACCTACAAACGTTTCCCTCTTTTCGATATAATTGACCAAACTTATATGTAAATTTCACACCATCAGCTTTGACATCAGCAAGTGAAGATAAATGGCAGCAAATTTGAATTAATATTTAATGGCGATTTGATCAAGATATTTCAACGCGAATAATTTAATGAGGAATTTACTTAAGTTACTGAGCAAACCACAGGTAGTGCGACACGACTGGTGTCAAATCCTACTGTTTGTCGTCTTTTTCTCATAATTCAAGTGAACATTGACAATTGAAATGGGAGAAAGCACGATGGAATCGCAGGGGCTCGAATCATTTCGTAATTAACGGTAACATAGCAAGAAAAGATTAAAACAATGTTTTAATGGACGGCTTAAAATAGGCATAATTCATAATTCTCTCCCCCCCCCCTTTCTCTTGTCTACTGTTTTGACCTTAAAATTTAATCCGTCTATGCACAGGCCTGACACTTAAAGTCAAAAAATAAATAAATGAATTTGACCTCTATATATATCATTTATATAAAATTAAGTCGATTTTTTCTTGAACGTTTTTTCTGAATATTAGGGTCCTGCAGGATTTATTATTTAAATAACAAGGAAGCAAATACAATGCAAAATAATAAATGTATAAAAAAATCACATTTAAAACATAGATCAACTATTCAATTTAACCTAGCAACTTCCGAAAAGAATTGAAAACTGGAATAAAACTGTCAACCCCTTGCAGGAAAAAAATACTGATCAAGCACTCTTATCTCCACTCTGAGGCAAATAAGGTTATTTATAGAACTGAATCTCAACAGTACTACACAGGTCGACAGTTCACTAATTTACAGTGTTAACTGCACAAAACGTTCTTCATATTACGGTTGCATATTTATAAGATAAACTTTAAATATAACTTATCCCACACATCATGTAATAATTAATTACAAGCACAATACAGAAGACGTGATCACAATTGGATAACATTTTGGCCCAAAAGAAAAAAGTAGTTCAGATTAACTGATGTCAAAAAGCAACGCCCTGGTGGCGGGGTTTGTTGCACGTGCTCAATTGGAACATTTATCTGTATTTTGCCATTGTAAAATAGAAAAGTGTTCTAATGAAATTAAGAATTTACCCTAAAAGTATGGCCAATCAGAAGCTCTGAAAATTCAAATTTATCAACGATTTATTTCAATAGAACACCATTTTATTTTCTACTTTCAATGTTCACATTTAGTATTTGGATGTATATATTCCAAGAATATTAAACGTTTCAGTATAAGTGCAGATAACAAGAGGGCCATATGGCCATTGATCACTCACCAGAGTACGTCAGCTTATTTAAAACGATTCAAGTCTTTTCTATTAGGAAACTACACGACCCCATTGGGGCCTCATTTTCTAAGGGATTAACTTTATTTTAGCAATTATGTTAGACATTCATGAGGTGACCATTTCTGCAAAATGAAATCAAATTTGACCATTGGCTTAACAGAAGAAGAATTTTGAAATTTTCTATATAATGTTTATAAGGAAATTAGCTGATCTCCTAAGGGCCTCATTTTTCAAGGGATCAACTTTATTTTAGCAACTGTAGTAGACATTCATAAGGTGATTATTTCTGCAAAACAGAAAGTAATTTATAACCACTGGTTAATCTACGACGTCCATCATATAAGCTACAATTAAAAAGGCAATGTTCTGCGTCTTCCAGTCTAGTACAACATAAACAATAAGGAGTCACAATAGATAAATGGTTATTAAATGGATCATTATTAAAATTCTTCATTTAATTCGGCCATGTAGAACTGCATGATACCTCTCACCATGAAGAAACTAAATAGGTTCTTTTTATCATTTTCACAAACATTATTTTTGATATGCTGTCAGTCCCACTTCATGTCCGCTCTGAAACTCCTACATGCATGAGTGGATTTTAAAGAAGAAATGTTCACCACATTGAGACGATGTGTTGCGAGAAAGATAGATAGATAGATCCACCTACATATACATTTATTCCCTCATACGTACTAACTCCTGTTTGTTTGTTCGTTTATTGGATTTAACGTCATTTGGACGTCACTTTCATTCATTTGGAGACGATGTCTACATCAGACAGATATAGTGCTGCTACACTGCAGTATCACACCATAGACATGTGACATGATACCACACCCAATCACATAATCCCGACACCGGACCAACCAGTCCTGCAACTACCCTTGTATACTGAGCGCCATTCAAGGGAGCTATAACAGCCTTTTTTTACGACTTTGGTAAATCGCGGTCGGGGATCGAACCCACGACTTCCCGCTCCCGAAACGGACGCTCTAACCACTTGGCCACCGTGGGCGGTCGTACGAACTCCTGATTTTGTATTTGGATGAACACATTTAGATAAACAAAATGCATCTTTATTGTTTATTTCTATATCAATTAAAATAGTAATGATAATACAAAATGTAATGTTCGAGGGTGTCCAAATTCTACTATAATAAATATTCTACAATTATTCTGTGAGTATTACTGAATGTAAAATACTATAAAAAGGAACTTATGTACGGTATTCAACAAATTTTGTTAGCCTTAGATCAAAAGTACTAAGTTTGATAAAAAAATATTAGCGTTATTAGAATTTAATAATTCTAAGAAGGTCTTTATGCATACTAGGTCTTTCATATATACATATGAAAACATGAAATACACATGAAAATAAAACGATTCTCATCCTTTAAAGCTCTTGTATTACATACTTGAAAAAACGGTCGCTTCTTACAATTCTCTCTCACGCATATCTTGCAGTCTCAATTTTAGGCAATGTGCTGAAATTTTAATTTTGTAACGTTACTCCTTAAAATGATATATTTAATATTTCATAATATGAATCCATCTGAAAAGAAGGTCTTAAATTTTTGTATTAAGTAAGTATATTATTATTATATAAATCAGCATGCCAGGATTTTAAAAAGAAAATATCAATCACATGTTGTTTGAAAACATTAACAAAACTTTTAGAATTTACACTACGAGGATCATGCCAAATATTTGCAAAAACCATGCCCATCAAGTATTTGTTTAACTATCTTTAACCAATTATCGTTCCCTTTTTGAAAGACTTGTAATAAAATAGGATGTATTGATTTAAGAATGGTATTTTTGATGACATTAACTTAAACCAGTAATTAATTGTTTGAAAATATTTTTCAATGGGCAGTTTCGCCGTAAATCGCATCATTACTAACTGAAGATTTAATAGTTACACCTAATATCATTTTACAAAATTTCAAATGAATTCTTTCTATCTCGTTTGATTTCGAAAATAAAATAACAACATAAAACGCTCTTGTAATTCAATATTGAGCCAACAAATGTATTAGATTGCAATAGCTTTTAGCAATAATATTGTAATGTAAGACATACATTGCTTTTAAGACTTTTCCAAATAACTTTACTTGATTTTATTATAAGAATCTGTATATTTAAGTACTGTGCCAAGATAATTAAAATCATTTACAATGTCTAATTTTATTCCGCTAGGAAACCATTTATCTTCTGCTTTATCATTTCCCCTTTCCCTGAAAACTACTTTTTGTGTTTTATCTCTATTTACTTTCAATCCCCAATTATTAAAGTAGACGAGAAGCTTATCCAAACTTTGCTGTAAATCATATACACTGGATCCAATCAAAACCATATCATCTGCAAACAATAATAATATCACATGTTAAATCACGATCTATGTCATTTAATAGAATCATCCCTCGATCCTCTGAAAAATAGAGAAAACATTATCGGGAAGAAAATATCCCCTTGTTGCAAACCGATTTCGGTATCGAAAAAGTCAAAGACAACGTGTCGCGACCCGGGTTTGTATCTCAAATGTGAAGGTCACAATCTGGTGTCAAAAAGTCAAAAAGGTGAACACTTTGTTGTGTCCGGGCTCTTACTCCATTATGCATGAGTGTATTTTAAATTGTACTTCTAGAGAAAACGATATGTCGTGCGCAAGACCGGTGTGTAGTTCAAAGGTCAAGGACAAAGTCTAGGGTCAAAGATAAACAGGAAACAGTTTTTTCACGCAACACATGAGTCCCCTACCGGTGATGTGCATAATATTTCCGTTACCATAGCACCAGAATTTTGGTCCCAGAAAAAAAAGTGACGTGCAGAATCTCCATACTGCCATCTATTCATATATCAAGTTTCATAATATTATCTGTTATATTATAACTGTTTGAAAGTTATCGCGGGATCCAGATTTCCGGACATCCAGACGGACAGACGGGCGGACATTCAGACGGAGGGCAAATTGACGGAAGTCAACCCATGCATAATGAGTTAGATCTCGTTCCCCCTTTTTGACCTTTGACCCAAGATTGTGACCTTTGACTAATTGTGGACTTGACTTTTTAAGACTAAAGACGAGGATCTTGCATGTGCCACATACTTGGAAGCATATATATGCCAAGTTAATTCAAAATCGTTATATGAAGAACAACATTAAGAGGACGGACACAGAAAAATGTGCAACTTTTCAACCTTTGACCTGTGATTGTGAGCCTTGACCATTGAGCTACAGACCTGGGTCTTGCCCAGGACAAATCAGAACATTTGTGCCGAGTTATTTCAAAATCCATCGAAGAATGTTAGAGTCATACACCGGGCAAGATAAAATGTTCCCCTTTTAGATCTTTGATCCCTGATTGTGACCTTGAACTTTGAGATACAAGCTCGAGCCTTAATCGCAGCACATCGTCTCGATGTGGTGAACATTTAAACCAGGTTTCTTTAAAATCCACCCATGCATGTAGGAGTTACAGAGCGGACTCGAAGCAGGACAGACGGACTTACGAATGGACGAGAATTAAAGAAAAAAAAATCAGTAAATTGAGGTACCCCTATTCGAAATCACAAAAAAAGTTGTAGCAAACCTACAAATGAACAGTCCGATGTTTTTCAAGTCGTAGTTCCTTTTAACACAAAATATGAAATTTCCACTGCTGAAAAAATGGAATCCTCAGTTGATTTAGGCCATATACCAGTCTTTTGTACGAGTTGTCACTCTACATCCTGGAAAACGTCACTTCATTTATCGGGAAATCTGTTCCTAAATATGAGGACGAAAATTTTCTTCCTGTTTCCTTTTCTGTTCTTCCAGTCTCCTTATCTGTTCTTCCTGTTTCCTTTTCTGTTCTTCCAGTCTCCTTATCTGTTCTTCCTGTTTCCTTTTCTGTTCTTCCAGTCTCCTTTTCTGTTCTTCCAGTTCTGTTTTCTGTTTTTCCAGTTTGTTCTGTTTTCTTAAACCTAAATATAAAAATGATTATTTTGCAATAGATGGCATATATATACCGAAATCATGTTATTCAGTTTTTCTATTTAAAAGGAAAACCATGCAGTCAGCGTAACGACTGCACGAACACATTTGTGGAAATTTGAATTAAAAATTTATGTTTTAGTGCAATTAAAATTCTTGATTACTGACTGAGAAGGAAGACGGTAAGCACGAGCTGAATTGAGATTTCGGTCTTCACGGGGGCATTAATAGAATTAACCGGTTTATTTGAAAATAGGTTTTGGTTAAAGGAGGGAAGTACAGATCTTTAAAAACTGATAAGTTAAATCTTTTGCTGAGTATATGTTTTCAAACAGTATTAGGTTGCACTCATGTGGCTAAACAGCTCGGTGATAGGAAAGCCTACTGGTTATGCATATAGAAGTCAATTACAGTGTACTGTTGCAAGGATGCAAGAGTGGTTCCATAGGCGATGATTTTTTGTTCTAAAAATATCAGATATGATAAGTGAATTAACCATTCTATAGTCCTTTGTGAAGACGAAATGTCAAAGCGACAAATGATTGGTATTCAGAAAATACGACTTTGGTCAATTATGACAGCCAAACATCCCATCTTTTAATCAGTTACAAATGCTTGCACAGTGCGGATATTGTACAAAAACAGACAGAATCCAACATAGACAGTAACTCTCCCTGTCTTTTGAAAATAAACAAAATAAAACTGCATATGTTCATTTATGTCATATATTAAAAGGGTTTTGAACGCAAAATGTAAAATGTGTTTCAGTGTACCCCCCTGACTTCCAAATTTCCCCCACCCCGTTTTTGAATGGTTTTTGGGAAAATCCTCCATACATTTTGAATCCTAGAATAGACACTGAATGAGGTGACTTTATTTCATCAAAATGAAAACTGTCAGGTAGGAAGCAGTCGTTAACTTTATATCTCTTCAGACTGAACGTTCTATTTCTACCTACTGCTCATGCGCATATTTCAAATTTTGCATTCACAAACGTCATGCAGCGCACTGAATACTCCCATTAAAAGTTTCTTTCTTGTTTTTTTTTTTTTTTTTTTTCTAAAACAAGACCAATAGATCACTGATAAATGTGTGCTTTAATAGTGACTTTTAAAGAAATGAGTTTGAGCCATTTTTGCTGGTCAGCAATTGTCTGTTAGACTGAGTTTAATGTCCCACTGCCAGTGTCTCAGTCATTTGGAGACTTGTCGTATTGAATAAGATATAATGCCTAACTCACTGCTTACCCTACACCCACTTTATACAGGTTTTGAAAGTAGATTTTAAATATTGTTCGTCACTTAAACATAAAATCCCGCCAACAACATGTTAGTCATTTGGAGACGATGTCTGCTTGAGACAGATATAGTGCCGCCACACTATAGTATCACGCCGTAGACATGTGGCATTGTGTCACATTATTCTGACACCGGGCCAACCAGTCCTGGAACTTCTTTTATATGCTGAGCGCCCAGCAAGGTAGCTATATCAGTACTATTTTTCACTTTGGTCTGTCACGGCTGGGAATCGTACCCTCAACCTCCCAATTCCGGGGGCAGATATTTTTAACACTATTGTACACCATGACGAGCGAACAAATGAACATTTCTAATCCCGCATCTGTATACTTAACGAAGAAAAATAGAAATAAGAAATAAAATACTCTACCCTGTCCACTAAAACCTTTGCATTTGTAGTAACCACAAGTCAGTAGAACATTTCTATGTGAGTTCTAACCGATACAAAGAATGCATTGAGGAAAATGAAACTGACATACTCCCGTCACTAATTGGGAAACTAAGACTTCACGAGTTATACCTGTCCAACTAAAAACTATACTAAGTACTCGTATACAGAACGAGAGAGACTCCAAACGAGAGAGACTCCAACGAGATTCGACCCATATGGAAGGCATGATACTAGATAGTATGTTAAGCATTCATCGTTCATGATCTAGACAGAGATAGAGTGTGTGTGTGTGTGTGTGTGTGTGTGTGTGTGTGTGAGGGGGGGGGGATGCTAAACTAGGCCACGGATATGGCTGGATGCCTCATTTATCAACATAGAAAAACTACATGAATACAGTATTTATTGAAATTGTGCTATATATACGAGGGGTTGTCCAAAAATATGTCGACTTTCTAAATACTCTTTTAACGTTAATGTCAATTATAATGGTTGTTTATCCTTATTAATATTGATGTATTCTCAGAACGTTTTTGAGGTTTAAATGTGATACGGTAATAAATAGTGTTTTTGTGGTGTTACGAAAAAAAAAATATAAGCGCTAACGGCACAACCTAAAATTTAAAACCAAAATTTTCTGGCGTTATTTTCGTGAATGTACGGCTAACCATACGTTAACAATAATGCGGTATAGTGAAAACGAAAACGGTAAATAACGCAGGGGCATCTCATTGTTATATTTGATGTTTCTAATTTTGAAAAAATAAAGTTGACGTAGACGTCGTACTTACAGACTGCGTCAGGAGCGCGATGATGTGTAAAACTGTATTTTCTTAATGTGTATGAAGATATATTCATGAGAATTTCAGAGTTATTTGATAATATGCTCCTAAACGACATATCAAACTTTCAGGCTGATACTTCAAATGGTTTTCATGCTATCTAAAAAGTCCACGTATTTTTGGATAATCCATCGTATATATATATCCTACATTACACTGATATCGGCCCTATCATTAACCGAGGTTGTGACTTTGATACTTGCACTTGCAGTGAGACTTGCATAAAGAATTGAGACTTGTGCAGCAATACTTACAGTATACTATAATTCCTATAATTCCAATTACTGCTAATATTCCTACACAAATAAATCCTATGCATATGCCTGACATGGACCTTGCACACGTCACTGGTTCTGAAAGCAAGTAAATTGATGAAAAATATGAAGAATTAAACAATGCCAGTTCTAACTCTGAAAAATAGAAGAATACATAAAAAACAAAAGATGCAATAAAGATACAGTTGCAAACAATTATGGCTATACGTTAATAAATTCTATTATATGAAAACATTTGTATCAACATGTACTGAACAGTCGTTGATTTAACTGGTAACACTTCATGTAAAGGAAAAAAAAATGGATTATGTTATATGTAATTTTTCAAAAACTGTAAATCAAACTTTTGATGACTTTTTTTTGCCTTGTATTTCGATGTGCGTAACCCATTAAGTACCGTTTTTTAGTTTAAGAGTTGAGAATTTTAGACAAGATAAAGCAGGCAATCAAAATGTTAAACAATGGGATTGTAAAAAAAAATGATTTTCTTATGATTTAATGAGTAAAACATCACATTGGTGAAGAAAAATATAAATTTGTCAATGATAGTGATAGGCATAATATGATTATATAAACAGAAATCATATTGTATTGCTTAAACCAGTTTTAAACAACACCAAAACTAAAATAATAAGTGTTTGTTGTCAAACAAGTAAACTTTTGTTCTATAATTTGGAAAGCTTTTTACAAAAATTACTAAATAATCGTCTTTTAAATTTTGTTGCATAGTAATTAAGACCTGTTCATTCGATTTTTTAAAGAATTGCTATTATTAAAGGGACATCAAATCTTTCTATATTTTCTCTCTGGAGCAAAGCGACGTCAGAACGAAAGTTTTTAAATTGCTTATATAGACATAATAAATGTAATACAAAATGTCGTCAACTAAAACTGCATTGAGTAGAAGAAACAATACCATAGAAACAACTAACTCATTGTCGAATATACACCCGGCTGACTTATTCCGTTTAACCACATGACACAATGACATGGGGAAATAGGCAAGCAATAATAAAATGATATAATGATAGTTTTCACAGAAAATATTAAAGTGCACATTTTAGCGTTTACTATGTGAACTTCACTTAGAACCTATATCCAGTGTCGCAATGAGTGTAACATGATACAATGCAACAAGCTTGTTTGAAAAAGGCATATGAATTGTCATAATTGGGAGGATATTAATCTAACATATTGCATCAACGGACAAATCTTTAAGCTTCAATTTAATGCATAAGTTCAGGCTATTCTTGTCACATGATTTCTTACCAGACAGTTTCTCTGAAACGCAGTTGCATGCAAAATGCATCGTAGAAACGATAGCGCATATGTTTGGGTTTAGCTTTTGAAAATACAGAAAAACTGTATATTTCAGGGGAATGTTCAGCGAACCTTACAGTCGCCAACGTGAGCGGTTGTTTGTTTGAGTCTGTTTTATCGAAATGTATAGAATGTTTGTTTGTTGGGTTTAAAGTCCCACAGACAGTATTTCAATCATTTGGATGTGGCATGATACCACACCCAGTCACATTATCCTGACACCGGGCCAACCAGTCCTGAAACTACCCTTATATGCTGAAAACCAGGCAAGGTAGCTATACTAGTACTTTTATTTACGACTTTGCTTTACGAAAAAGCTGAAGCCGTGTCTTTAGGCATAGACATTGAACAGTTAACATACGAATGCAATAAACTTATGAGACAATATTATATAAATGGCATATTGCTTTCAGGTTGATAGTGGATATTGTCAACCCGATAACAAGGCACAGCCGAACATTAGACTTAGAATATCAGCAATTACTCTGCTCAAAAGAACAAAAGTAATATATATTAGTGGTTTTGTAGACAAAGTGTAGCTGATTACAAAATGCCGTTTGCTGTATTCTTGAATATTTCGCTTAGCATACACCAAGCCCCTGGTAAATCATAGGGAAGATGACTCTCGTTTTCTGCTTACACAATTATGTACGAGTTACGTGGTCGTGTGTGACATCAATTGGGAAATGTTCTCTGTCAGTGTGGTATCAATCAGAACATTTCACAGGTTTATGGGAGTTTTACATAGAAGAATATATTCAGATATAATAAAGGTCTCTCGCTTCTTTAAAGTCGTTTTTCAAGAAGTATTTGAGTGATGTTTTGCAGTTTAATATAAGGATTTTATGTTTTATTTTTGATTGAACGTTGTTTGCAAGCGGTTTCCCGTGAAGGATAAGTGTGTTCTGTTATTTATAAACTTAGTCTTCCGTTCATCGTTACATGATTATGATTTTACTTTGATATTTTTACACAGTCAATATTCAATGTGTGTAGTATTTATGTTCAGGTAAACGCTATGTCTACAGCAGGTTTATCTCTTCTGTCGGTTTGTTCGAGAATATACATGTATGACGGTTTTAGATTATGCTAGCAATGGTAAATAAGGACACAAAATAACGTTTTAAGAAGAGCGATCCTTTAAAATTAGAAAGCTCTAGTCAGATTTTCAAATCTTTAAACTGGCTATTGAGGCAAATATCACTTTTTTACGTTGTGTTTCTTGTTCCCTTCAATATAACAATACACAA
Organism: Solen grandis; assembly: GCA_021229015.1. NCBI lineage: Eukaryota > Metazoa > Mollusca > Bivalvia > Adapedonta > Solenidae > Solen > Solen grandis. The sequence continues at coordinate 2,404,256 of CM037785.1, forward strand.
CATATTTGGTCAATTATCAATTTTCTTTTCATCACCCACCTTGTATTTCCAGTGGTGAATTCTAAGATAAGTACTGTCGTACTGTCATCATTTCTCATGTTTAAGCATCATTCATAAAGTGTATTAGGAATCACTCATTAAATCATGAGCAAGATAAATGATATCAACAAATATCGCGCATAATGTTGTCTGTTGAACCGTATATGTCACGGAACTTATATATTGCGAGTGATAAATCACGCGTGCATGAACCGTATATGTCACGGATCGTATATATTCCGAGTGATAAATCACGCGTGCATGAAACGTATATGTCACAAATTTGTGACATATACGTTTGACTTAAGTTTTCATAGGCACACCACAACGAATATTTCATATTCAGAAAAAGTGGTAAAAATAAAGAAATTTTCGACGGATATATATCACGTTTCCATTTAGAACAGTCAAATTTCATTTAGTTAATGTTTGAAAAGGGTTAGAGAACTAGGAAGGAACGAAATATCTCTCTCTCTCTCTATCTCTCTCTCTCTCTCTCCCTCCCCTCTTTCTCTCTTTCCCTCTCTGATACAGTTCCTTTAACTTTAAACTTTATTTATTTTACATTGATAACGAAACAAATTCTTACAACTTATATAAAACACTCTCGATGGCTCTGGTGGTTTTTGTGTGTTAAAGGTCACTGTGACCTTGACCTTTGACCTACTGACCTGAAAATTAATTTGGGTCATCTACATGTGATAAAAACCCTCCCTAATAAATATGAGTACCCTAGGCAAAGTCGATTTTATCATACACGTGTGACATATACGTTCTGTGACATATACGGTTCAACAATGCTCTGTTGGGAGAGGTAAACAATGTCCTCAGCATCTTCATCTTTTAACAAATTGGGCATGAAAAATAGAAATATTATGCAGTTAATTAACATTGTCATAGTCTATCATGCACTTGACTTGGAAACAGAGAAAAAAAACGCAATAAGTGTATATGCGGATGGCTGTACCTTGATATGGACCGGGAAAGTTACCACAAGTAGGGAATCCAGCGGGTGGGGCAGGTTTCTTGCCCGATGCCTCCGGGACCAGGAGGACCATCCCCATACCGTTAGTGCTATGCAGATCATTTTGACAGTGCAAGAACCAGGCGCCAGGGTGGTCCGTGATAAATCGAATAACGACATAGCCACCTGAAAATGTTCAATGTGCTGCGGTCTCTTGTTGTTAATTTTAACGACGCGATTGTTGGTGGAATCTTATTTCTAAGAGTATTTTACGAATCCCTTTCGATTCTTTCAGTATTTGAGATAGGATTGTTCTTGAAAAATATATAATCGGAGTTTAAACTTCGCATCTCTGGACAATGGAGTGGTCTGATGGTTAAATGGTTTCATTATCTTTAATTTAACGTGAATACCACCATTAAAAATCTCTAAATCAAAATCATTGAAATAACTTAAGTAATTATTTCAAACCTGTAGGAACGATGATGGTATCTTTTTGCGGGGGGTCATCACTCATTCCTGGGATATTTCCGTTATTCCAGGAATCGTTGGTCCATCTGGCACTTGAACAAAAGTCATTGCTGTCAGTGCATGTGATGTCTTCAGTGTTATTCAAGATCCGACCAGTTGTTTCATCGTAAATACCTTTTGAGATAAAGTAAGATAATTAAACATCGTTTATAGTAAGCATAACCACTGTTAACAGAAATACTCAGATCGTCTCATCAGATTTTCAAACAGCTAATCTCTGACATATTGCGATAAACATTCTGTACAAAACATACGCATGTCTTTGTATTTGCTGTAATGTGCCAACCGAAATCAAAGCCAATATAAAATCAAACTAATAAATCCATATTTATAGCTGAGACAATTTAAGATGCGAATAGTGAACGTTTAAAGAAGTGAATTTGTAAATTTTGCAACTGATTTTGATTTCGTTTTTGTTGTGAAACTTGAGGAGAAAAGTATGGCAATTTTCATCTTAATGGATTTGATAAAATTCCTATACCCAGTGTAAAGAGTTTGAATGGTAAATCGAAACGTGGTCACGGTGGTATCTGCTTGTTTTATAAACATTGTATAAAGGGATTTTTACTATTGATAAATGTGGAATTTAAAAGTAATCTGATGAATATTAGTTAAAATAAGCTTACTGTTCCTCTGTATTATAATCATGGAGAAAGGCTCTGGTCATAAATACACGCACGGTTTGGAAATAATTGCAATAATTTAAATGGAGACATTCATGAAACCATCGTAAACTGACCCTTTTTGTAGCACATATCATACTGTAGAAAATGCAAATCACTCCTTCATTGAATGTCAACGATTTAATTTGCAAAGGGATGTATTACACAGCTCTTTAAGTCGTTTTTCCCATTTTATACTAACACCTTATTATTTGGGGATCCAAACCTATCATTGATAGGTAATATAAAATCTGTTGATGCAGTTCATTTATATATAAAGATAACCAAAATATTTAATTAATAGTTTTTGTAGTGATAATAGTCACGTTTAGAGTCAAAATGAAAACTAACCCTCTCTCGCTTTCTTTCTCTATCAGTTAACTGGAGTTTATGCGTAATGTGTTCACAAGGCTTAGTGTTTTCATCAACAATCAACAGATGTGTGTTTATATACTTTCATTATATGTTCTTGAAATGATTGTTAAATCACAGCTGTTTGTTATAAAGCATATCACTACTGTAATATTAGAAACAGTATTAAGATAGGGGAAGGGTCGTGACTGAGTTGGATAGAACTTGTAGCCCGACCCCATTTAAAATATTTTGAAATAAAATATGTTTAAACTAATGAGGAATTTTATGGTAAGAATTTCAAAAACAGTACTTGGATATTATGTTTTATATGTAAATATTCCTCCCGTCAATAGCACTAATTATGTGCGCCATAATTTCTTTATGCCAGATGTGGTGATAAGTTAGATTATTCTGTTAATACAGAGCAGGCAAATATATGTTTGAATCCAGTTCACGATGATGATTATTGCGATGCCAGTTTGCCGCGTCGCTTCTCAATGGATAAAACTGTCAATTCTTCTGGAAATAAACTTATTAACCTGTGTTTATGTAGTGGCCTCAGAATAGTTAATGGTCGTATACGTGACGACTGAGGAGTTGGCAGTGAACGTTTATATGTACAAAGGCTAATAGTTTAATACATTTAGATTATTTACTTTGTACTGGTGACTTAATTCCTCTATTTTACGATAATTCGGAATGCGATATTTCGTTTTGATGGCATTATTCGAATAAATGTCGCGGTCCCGTCAAGTTTTCCTATATATCTCATATAAAATAAATGCAATAGTTCGTTTTACAATTACTCGGATAAATGCGGCAATTCGAACTTTATTACAGGTCCAACAAGTATTTTTCACACCTATGTGATGTATTGAATGAATTTCAATACGGCTTTCATAAGATCCGAAGCATAGTTCATGGCATTTTTGTTTTGAATAATCTTATTGATGAAACTGTAAACCATGAAAAGAAAAAAAAATGTATTGTTGCTTTGTTGACTTGAAAAGAAAAAAGCTTTCGACATTCTTTATCGAAGTGAAATTTTCGTTAAGCTGGTAAGATATGGATGTTCATTTAAAGTTATAAAAAATAATTAAGTCGATGTATTCAACAGCAAAAATTTGTGTACGTTCAAAAGGTGTTTGTTCTAACTTTTTGGATAGTCTACTGACGTAAAATAGGGAGAAACGTTGTCACCTTATTATTTATGTTGTTTATAGTGACATTTACCTACATTTAAGTTAGAGTGATACGTTGCGATCCATGGATGTTATCGATATAGATGGAATTAATTTATTCATTCTATTTGATGATGATACAGTGTTGTTCTCTAGAACGTGCGAGCTAACAAGCTATTGTAGAGAAATTGTATGATTATTGTAAAACATAGGTCTGCTTTTATGGTATTAAAAAGACACTGTTGTAAATAATGATATAATATAGTTTAATAATGAAACATTGAAAATTGTAGAAGTTTATACATATCTTGGTGTGGCACTAATTTTTTTTGTTTTATACATCTCGGAAAAGTCTGTCTGAAAATACATTGAAAGCATACAATTCGTTAATTTCAGTATTTGGTTGTATGGGAGTAGCTTGACCCTCGTATAGAAGAAAATCTTTAATTATTTGACAGTATGGTTCTACCAATTTTTATGTTATGGTCTGCGAAGTCTGGGATTTTCATAAAGTTCCAGACATATTATTGTAGAAGTATGCATTTAAAATTTCTAAAACAGGTCTTATTTGTTAAGTAACAAACATCAAATGCTGCTGTGTATTGGGAATTGGGAAGATTACCTCTTATTTTTGTGCGTAAAATTCGTTTAGTTAAATATTGGATTAAATTTTTTAAGACGTTGCATATGTTACAACTTCAGTGGCTTCAGAACATTAAGTCATTGTTTAATAATCTTAGATTATCATATCTTTATTTTAGCAATTTTTTAGTATTTTATATATAATTTAATTTCTTGATTAGTATATACAATGCTGATTTTATTTGATTGAAAATGGTAATAGATAAGATGCGTATTGTTATTTTAAAAATAAATATTTCGTAATGGAACCATACATTCTGAAAAGTGATGAGCCTTTACATTGTAGATCTCTAGCCAAATCAAGATGTTCTGGTTTGGTAATTGAAGAAGGTCGATACAGAAACACTGAAAGGCAAAATAGGTAATGTGAATTTTGTAATATGAATGTTAAAGAAAATTAATTACGGCTTTCCGCAAACCTGCGGAAAAAGTATAGGGTTTGTTACGGCTTTCCGCAACCTGCGGAAAACGTATAGGATTTGTTATGTTTATTACGGCTTTCCGCAACCTGCGGAAAACGTATAGGGTTTGTTATGTTTATTACGGCTTTCCGCAACCAGCGGAAAACGTATAGGGTTTGTTACGGCTTTCCGCAACCTGCGGAAAACGTATAGGGTTTGTTATGTTTATTAGGGGTTTCTGCCTCAAGCAGAAAGACCTATTGGGTTTGTTATGTTTATTATTAGGGTTTTCTGCCTCAAGCAGAAAGTCTTATTGGGTTTGTTATGTTTTTTCTTATTAGGACTTTCTGCCTAAAGCAGAAAGTCTTATTGGGTTTGTTCTGTTTATTATTAATCGGACTTTCTGCCCTTTCGGCAGAAAGTCCTATTGGGTTTGTACTGTTTTTTATTATTCTTCTTATTAGGACTTTCTGCCTACAGGCAGAAAGTCATATTGGGTTTGTACTGTTTTTTTATTATTAGGACTTTCTGCCTAAAGCAGAAAGTCCTATTGGGTTTGTACTGTTTATTCTTCTTCTTCTTCTTATTATTCTTTTTTTCTTCCTAACTAAACGCTTATTTTTCTATGTTGCAATACCCCTAGGACGATGAAATTTTTATGACTTTTTAGTCACGTGAGGAAATTTTGATTTCTATGTTTTCATATGCCTATGACGTCATATGACGTTACATTTGAAATATGCTACAAAAGTTTGTACGCGGTCTACAGCCATTGTTTGTGAACCGATTTTCATCAAATTTTCACAGAATGTGTATATTAAGTTCTAGTTGTGCATCCCGGTGTCCGTTTTTCAAAATTCGAAAAGTCCATGGTTCTATAGCGAATCCAAGATTCGAACCAAGGTCGTAAATTTTTAAAATGCTTATAAAATCTGTCCTATTTAAGATAGAAAGTTGATATTTAATCAGTATATAGGTCTCGAGAAGTTTTAATCATTTTGTGAAAATAAATGTCATATGACGTCACGTGACGTCATTATATGATAATGTATTTCTAATATTAACAAGAATATTTCTATATGTTGAAATTGCCGAAGGGCAATGAAAATTAAATGACACATGCTTCAAACGCTGTAATTTTGATTTCTATGATTTTCATATCTCTATGACGTCATATGACGTCACACGTGAAATAAGCTACAAAAGTTTGTACGCGGTCCAGAGCCATTATTGATGAACCGATTTTCATCAAATTTTCACAGAATGTGTATATTAAGTTCTAGTTGTGCATCCCGGTGTCCGTTTCTCAAAATTCGAAATTGCCAAGGTTCTATAGCGAATCCAAGATTCGAACCAAGGTCGTAAATTTTCAAATGCTTATAAAATCAGTCCTATTTGAGATAGAAAGTTGATATTTGGTCAGTTTGTAGGTCTCTCGGAGTCTTAAAAGTATTTGAAAATTTGCATCATATGACGTCACGTGACGTCATTATATGAAAATATATTACTAACATTAACAAGATTATTTCTATATGTTGAAATGTTCGAAGAGCAATAAAAATTTAATGGCATATGTTTCAGACGATATAATTTCTATTTCAATCATTTTTATAGGCATATGACGTCATATGACGTCACACTTGACATATTCTACAAAAGTTTGTACGCGGTCTACAGCCATTACTTATGAACCGATGTTCATCAAATTTTCACAGAATGTGTATATTAGGATCTAGTTGTGCATCCCGCTATCCGTTTTTCAAAATTCTAAAAGACCATGGTTCTATGAAGAATCCAAGATTCGAACCGAGGTCGTTAATTTTCAAATGCTTATAAAATCGGTCCCATATGAGATAGAAAGTTGATATTTGAACATTATGTAGGTTTATGGATGACTGAACGATTTTTGAAAATGAACGTTATGTGACGTCAGATGACGTCATTACATGAAAATCTATTTCTAATATTTACAAGAAAATTTCTATATGTTAAAATGGTCCATGGAAATGGAAATTATATGACATTTTGCTTCAAACGTTGCTATTTTTAATTCTACAGTTTTCATATGCCTATGACGTCATATGACGTTACACTTGCCATATGCTACAAAAGTTTGTACGCGGTCTACAGCCATTGTTTATGAACCGATTTTCATAAAAATTCCACAGAAAGTGTATATTAGGTTATAGTTGAGCATCCCGGTGTCCGTTCTTCCAAATTCAAAAATGCAAAGGTTTTATGGCGGATCCAATATTCGAACTATTGACGTCAAATTTTAAATACGTATAAAATCGTTTCCAGATGTGTTAGAAATCTAATATTTGGAAAGTAAATAAGTCTCCAAGAGTGCTTTACATTCTGTGAAGATGAACGTCATTTGACGTCATATGACGTCATAAGGTCAAAAATTATTTCTGATATATACGCGTAAATTTGATATGTTGTTAACTTCCCAGGACCATGAAATCTTATGGTATATACTTTAGAAATGCTTTAGAATGCAATGTAATTCATATTAATTTGACGTTATATCACATCAGATTTGACATCAGGACAAAAAGGTTTTACGCGGTGTACAGCCATTATTTTTGGACCAATTTTCAGCAAATTTCAAAGAATGTATATGTAACGCTCTAGTTGTGTATCCCGGGTCCTGTTTTACAAATTCGAAAAGACGAAAACATTGACGTCAAATTTCAAAAACATATAAAATCGCTTCGAGATGATTTAGAAAGTTAATATTTGGACTGAATATTAGTCTTTAAGACTTATTTATATTCTGTGAGGATTAACGTTATTTGACGTCATAAGGTCAAAAAGAATGTTAATATATCTACGCGTTAATTTCTATATGTTTCATTTCATTGATTTTCTTATGCCTATGATGTCATGTGACATCAAACTTGACGCTGTCTACACACTCTTGTACGCGGTCTACAGCCATTATTACAGGATGGAATTCGAATTGTAAGCGTTTTAAATAAATTTGAATTGTAACATAGATTATAAAAATAGTCCAAGTTAAATAAATCGATATAAAAAAATGATTTCCAGTTACTTTTGCCATTTCCTCCAAGTTAAACGGTTTATTTTTCAAAGTTCATTTAAGTTATGGCCATACAAAAGCAAGTTTAAGGCTGCAATTTCATATCCTCTTACTTTTTTTGCTTTTAAGTATTTGACAAATGTAGCAGAAAGTCCTTTCATTCGTATCAACGAATGAAATCTAGTTCTTCTTATTATTCTTTTTTTCTTCCTCTTATATTTGTGTTAATTTCGAGGTGTTGCCATTGACTCAGAACAATGAAAATTTTATGGCATATATTTCAAACCATGAGCTTTCGGATGCAATGAATTTCATATTCATATGACGTCACATAACGTCAGATTCGACGTCAGGTGAAAAGGTTTGTACGCGGTCTACAGCCATTGTTTCTAAACCGATTTTCATCAAATTTTCACAGATTGTGTATATTAAGTTCTAGTTGTGCATCCCGGTGTCCGTTTTTCAAAATTCGAAAAGTCCATGGTTCTATAGCGATTCCAAGATTCGAACCAAGGTCGTAAATTTTTAAATGCTTATAAAATCTGTCCTATTTAAGATAGAAAGTTGATATTTAGTCAATATATAGGTCTCTAGAAGTTTTAAACATTTTGTGAAAATAAATGTCATATGACGTCACGTGACGTCATTATATGATAATGTATTTCTAATATTAACAAGAATATTTGTATATGTTGAATTTGTCGAAGGGCAATGAAAATTTAAGAACACATGCTTCAAATGCGGAAATTTTGATTTCTCTGATTATCATATGCCTCTGACGTCATATGACGTCACACTTGAAATATGCAACAAAAATTTGTACGCGGTCTACAGCCATTGTTCATGAACCGATTTTCATCAAATTTTCACAGAATGTGTATTTTAAGTTCTAGTTGTGCATCCCGGTGTCCGTTCTTCAAAATTCGAAAAGTCCAAGGTTCTATAGCGATTCCAAGATTCGAACCAAGATCGTAAATTTTTAGATTCTTATAAAATCGGTCTTATTTGAGATAGAAAGATGATATTGGGTCAGTATATAGGTCTCTGAGAATCTTGGTCAATTTGTGAAAATAAGTGTCATATGACGTCACGTGACGTCATTATATGATAATGAATTTCTAATATTAACAAGAGTATTTCTATATGTTGGAATTTTTGAAGGGCAATGAAAATTTAATACCGCATGCTTCAGATGCTGAAATTTCGATTTCAATGATTTTCAGAAGCCTATGACGTCATATGACGTCAGATTTGAAATTGACTACGAAAGTTTGTACACGGTCCAGAGCCATTATTAATTGGCCGATTTTCATCAAATTTTAACAGAATGTGTATATTACGTTTTCTTGTGTATACCTGTGTCTGTTTTCCAAAATTCGAAAAGTCCAAGCATCTATGGCGGATCTAAGATTCAAACAAAGGACGTCAATTTTTAAATGCTTATAAAAATTGTCAAATTTGCGATAGAAAGTTGAAATTTTGTCAGTTAGTAGGACTCTAGGTGTCTTAACAATTATGTGAAAATAAACGTCATATGACGTCACGTGACGTCATTTTTTATTATTATTATTCTTTTCTTCTTCCTAACTAAACGCTTATTTTAATATGTTGCAATAGTCCTAGGACGATGAAATTTTTATGGTTATTAGTCACGTGAGGAAATTTTGATTTCAATGATTTTCAGCACCCTATGATGTCACATGACGTCACAGCTAAAAATAGTGAAAAATGGTGTTCGCGCTCTACAGCCGTCATTTATGGTCGGATTTTCTTCAAATTTTCACAGATGGTACATCTTGAAACTAAGGTGTGCATATCCTGACAGCTAACCGAAATTCCGAAAGACCGAAGTTCTGTGGCTGAAATAAGATTCGAACATAGGACCGAAAATTTTAGGATTAAAGAGCTTCAGGATGAGATAGAAAGTTGAAACTTACACAGTTTGCAGTTCTGCATAATTTCTTAATATATTTTGAGTCGTGACGTCATATGACGTCATAAGCATACTACTACTACTGTTACTTTTTTTTTTCTTCGTAACTAAACGCTTATTTTTCCCGGAATATAATGTCAATTGTTCAGCATGAACATGAAATACTACCAGAAATGAGTCATTACATGAAACTTCTATCTCCTGCTTTTTGCATTAACACAGGTTGAAAGTCCCATCATTCGTTTAGACGAATGACATCTAGTTATTAGGACTTTCTGCCTACAGGCAGAAAGTCATATTGGGTTTGTTGGTTTCTGCCTAAAGCAGAAAGTCCTATTGGGTTTGTACTGTTTATTCTTCTTCTTCTTCTTATTATTATTCTTTTTTTCTTCCTAACTAAACGCTTATTTTTCTATATTGCAATACTCCTAGGACGATGAAATTTTTAGGACTTTTTAGTCAGGTGAGGAAATTTTGATTTCTATGATTTTCATATGCCTATGAAGTCATATGACGTCACATTTGAAATATGCTACAAAAGTTTGTACGCGGTCTACAGCCATTGTTTGTGAACCGATTTTCATCAAATTTTTACAGATTGTGTATATTAAGTTCTAGTTGTGCATCCCGGTGTCCGTTTTTCAAAATTCGAAAAGTCCATGGTTCTATAGCGAATCCAAGATTCGAACCAAGGTCGTAAATTTTTAAAATGCTTATAAAATCTGTCCTATTTAAGATAGAAAGTTGATATTTAGTCAGTATATAGGTCTCTAGAAGTTTTAAACATTTTGTGAAAATATATGTCATATGTCGTCACGTGACGTCATTTTATGATAATGTATTTCTAATATTAACAAGAATATTTCTATATGTTGAAATTGTCGAAAGGCAAGGAAAATTTAAAGACACATGCTTCCAACGCTGAAATTTCGATTTCTATGATTTTCATATGCCTATGATGTCATATGACGTCACATTTGAAATAAGCTACAAAAGTTGGTACGCGGTCCAGAGCCATTATTAATGACCCGATTTTCATCAAATTTTGACAGGATGTGTATATTAAGTTCTAGTTGTGCATCCCGGTGTCCGTTTTTTAAAATTCGAAAAGTCCAAGGTTCTATAGCGATTCCAAGATTCGAACCAAGGTCGTAAATTTTCAAATTCTTATAAAATCGGTCCTTTTTGAGATAAAAAGATGATATTGGGTCAGTATATAGGTTTCTGGGAGTCTTAAACATTTTGTGAAAATAAATGTCATATGACGTCACGTGACGTCATTATATGATAATGAATTTCTAATTCTAACAAGATTATTTCTATATCTTGAAATTTTCGAAGGGCAATGAAAAATTAATGCCGCATGCTTCAGATGCTGAAATTTCGATTTCAAAGATATTCAGAAGCCTATGACGTCATATGACGTCACATTTGAAATTGACTACAAAAGTTTGTACACGGTCCAGAGCCATTATTAATGGGCCGATTTTCATCAAATTTTCACAAAATGTGTATATTAAGTTTATCTAGTTGTGCATCTCTGGATCCGTTTTTCAAAATTCGAAAAGTCCATGGTTCTATAGCGAATTCAAGATTCGAACCAAGGTCGTTAATTTTTAAATGCTTATTAAATCGGTCCTATTTGAGATAGAAAAGTGATATTGGCTCAGTATATAGGTCTCTGGGAGTCTTAAACATTTCGTGAAAAAAAACGTCATCTGACGTCATGTGACGTCATTATATGATAATGTATATCTAATATTAACAAGAGTATTTCTATATGTTGAAATTGTCGAAGGGCAATGAAAATTTAATGACAAATGAATTAGACGCTGAAATTTCGATTTCAATGATTTTCATATGTCGCTGACGTCATATGACGTCACATTTGAAATTGATTACGAAAGATTTTACACGGTCCAGAGCCATTATTAATGGGCCGATTTTCATTACATTTTCACAGAATGTGTATATTACGTTCTTATTGTGTATACCGGTGTCCGTTTTTCAAAATTCGAAAAGTCCAAGCATCTATGGCGGATCAAAGATTCGAACCAAGGACGTCAATTTTTAAATGCTTATAAAATCGGTCCTATTTGAGATAGAAAATTGAAATTTTGCCAGTTAGTATGTCTCTGTGTGTCTTAAGAATTATGAGAAAATAAACGTCATATGACGTCACGTGACGTCATTTTTTTATTGTTATTATTCTTTTCTTTTTCCTAACTAAACGCTTATTTTAATATGTTGCAATAGTCCTAGGACGATGAAATTTTTATGGGTTATTAGGCACGTGAGGAAATTTTGATTTCACCCCTACTGCATATATGTAGCCATATCTCAATAAATATCGATTTTTGTAAATATATGTATGAATAAGAATTATAGCTGAATAATTGACGTTTCCAAAGATATTTAGTTTATTAAAATTGGTTTACGCAATACAAAGTTATAAGCAAAAAAATACTAAATGAAATTAAGCTAATTTTGCTGATAATATGCTGTTTTCTTGAGGTTTAACAGTCAATAATTTTTAATTTAAGGACCAATTTTTAAATTGGACTTCATATAAGAAAGTTACATGGAAAATAAGATATTTCATAATCATGCATCATAAAAAAATGGAAAAGGTCACGCGCAGGGGTCACCAAGCTTAAATATTTGCGCAACGACTTAAAAAAAAAAAATAAAAAAAATATCAAATTGCAATTGATGGGCTATATCTTGATTTTGTTGGGTTTTTTTTGTTGTTGTTTTTTGTCGAATGTTGACTGTTTCCAAAATAAGCATTGAAGTTAATACATGTACAACGGCACAAGACAAAAATCCGTATTTGCAACACTATGTAGCTAGCGAGCAGTTTGCAAGCCTTGAAAAATTCACACGCAGCCCCACATTTTAGACCATCTAAAAACTGCATTGTTATGCTAACGATATTCATATTGCATCAGTTTGTAGGCTGGGATGTTACCTTTCAAAATATCACCATAGTTCGAAATTCCAGGAATTTATGGCAAAACTACGGAAGCCCAAACACGCCAAAATCGCTAAATACGATTAACTACGTTACAGGTGTCGAAAGGATATAGCACTATACAAATATTAAATACTTCTTCCTAATGAGGCTAAAATTAAACAAGGTTACAACTGAGCTGGAGTGATGAAATTCTATGTGTGATGAAAGTTAGAAACTTACATTTGAACACTGTTTCATTTTTCTTTCATGTCATATGACATAGTATAAATTTTGTATGTAAACTACATGTGCAAGATATGGGCGGACTTTTATCAAAATTCACAGAATGTGTTTTATTTGTGCTATTTTATATAGAAATAGAGGAGATAGAAAGTTGCAATTTGGACAGATTATCTATTATGTCATCTTCTATATATACTATATAAAGCAGATGTTGCAGAAAGTCCTATCATTCGTTTTCACGAATGACATCTACTTATTATTATTATTATTATTCTACTTTTTTCTTCCTATTGAGGTTCAAATTAAAACAGGTTGCCGATGAACTAGCAGCATGAAATTTTAATAGTATGCACAGAGATTTTGTCGCTTTTGATCGTTATAATGACGTCAGGTCTGAAAAAGGCTACAAAAGCTTGTTCGAGCTCTACAGCCCTCATGATTGGACCGATTTACTTGATTTTTTCACAGAATGTATATATTATGTTCTTGTTAAGCAGGATTATATACGTTTTGCAATATTTAAAAGATCAAGGATCTATGGCTGAACCAAGTTTCGAACTTTGACCAGAAAATGTATTGAAGTATTACGAAGCACTCAGATAAGCTAGAAACATGAAATTTAGACAGAATATGTGTCCTATTGATTTCTTTCAGTTCTGAGAAGATTGACGGTGTATGACGTAAAATGACGTCATAACGCGTTATCAAATTTTTATCCAAAATATACGGTTTTTTAGCACTGGAAGATAAAGTTTTTGACCGATTTGCATAAAATTTTCATTGAAGGTGCAACATAGCCTCTTATTGTCATCAGTTACTTCCGCTTCCGGAAAATAGCTAAGGTCAAGGTCACATGTCAATTATCGGTTTTTTCTTCGGCCTTTAATATCTCAAAAACGAAAAATATTTTATCGAGACATTATGCGTATAATTTGTAGGGCTTTGAAATGCCTCTCAGACGATATATAGTTTTTGAAGATCGGGGTTGAATCAGTTGAGTTATTGCAGAAAAACCAAAATGCTGCAACCCTTAGCGCACTTAACTACTTATATCTCGATCATAATTGATTTTTGTTAATAAGAGTATGAATATAATTTGTAGATCAATGCCCGGCCGTTCTTTTGGTGTTTAAATTTTAAAGATTGACCTAATATTCATTAAGTTATAGGGAAAAACAAAACGGTATGAACATATTTATCCCCGATTTTTGCCGTGTGCTCAAGGTTTAACCGCCCGTATCTACAAAGTGTTTAAAGATACATACAATTATGAAGCAAGTGAATTGTGGGAAATCAAAAGACCTTTCTAACGGTACCTAGCTTTTTAAAATTGGAAGTAATATAAGGAAGTTACATGAAAAATAATAATTCAATAAAACCGTTCTTTCATGCACTCCCGCAGTAAGTCCCGATCACTTGATTCCTTTTTTTCGAAGAAACTATTTCTTTTTTAAATAACATATAGAACATTTTTATTTATTTTGCATGATGTAATGCGGTTCTAATGATATGCAGATTTTAATGATCGGACCATAAATTATAAAGTTATTTGTCGAAAGGCAATAATAGACATGAACATCTTTTTGCCGACTTTTGCCGTTTTCTTGAAAAATAACTTTCTATATCTCAAAACCCGTAATAGAAAAGTTGAAACATGAAACACGTGAAATGCTGGAAATTTAAAGGCCTTTCTAATGGTACCTAGCGTTTTAAAATTGGACATCGGACATCCTATAAAGAAGTTAGATAAGAAATAAGAAGTCATTTAAACCGTTCTTTCATGCATTTCTGCAGTTAGTCCCTATCATTTGATTGTTTTTTTTCTAAGAAACTATTAATTTTTGAAAATAACATAAAGAACAGTATTATTAGCGTGATGCAATGCGGTTCTCATGGTATGCAGATTTTAATGATCGGGCCATTAATTATAAAGTTATTTGTCGAAGGGTAATAATAGACATGAACATCGTTTTGCCGATTTTTTGCCGTTTCTTTGAAAAATAACTTTCTATATCTCAGAACACGTAACAGAAAAGTTGAAACATGAAACAAGTGAAATGTTGGAAATATAAAGGCCTTTCTTTTTTTAAAATTGGACATTATATAAGGAAGTTAGATGAGAAATAAAACTTAATTTATACCGTTCTTTCATGCACTTCTGCAATTAGTCCTAATCACTTGATTGTTTTTTCTAAGAAACAATTAATTCTAAGCTCACCTGAGCACATGTGCTAAAGATGAGCTATAGGAATCGATGAATGTCCATTGTCCGTCCGTCTGTCCGTCAATCCGCCGTCCGTCCGTCGTCCACAAGTAGTTTGTTTGCACTCTAGCATCTTCATTTCTTAAGTAATCAACTTCAAACTTTAGAACAATGTTTATTACCATAAAATCTTGGTCAAGTCCGATTATGGCTGATATTGGCATATTAGGTCAGGAGTTATGCCCCTTTTAATATTGAAAAAAGCTAGATTTCACATTGTCATTGTCACTTTGCACTCTACCATCTTCATTTCTTAAGCAATCATCTTCAAACTTTATGACAATGTTTATAGCCATATTCTTTTGGCCAAGTTCGATTATGGCTGATATATGTCAATTAGGTCAGGAGTTATGCCCCTTTTTGATATATAAAAATGTAATATTTCACTTTATTTGCACTCTAGCATCTTCATTTCTGAAATAATCATCTTCAATCTTTAGAACAATGTATATAGCCATATTCTTTCTGCCAAGTTCGATAATGGCTGATCTGCCAATTAGGTCAGGAGTTATGCCCCTTTTGATGTTTAAATTTGTGTGTTTTAAGCCATATTTTTTGAGTCAAGTTTGACTTCAAATTTCGACAACAGGCTCTCTTTAGTTCGTGGAATTATAAATAATCTGATGGATTATGTCTTCAGTACAACTATGCTATAATTTAATAACTTCTACAGGCAATGATAACAGTTTTTCTCAGGTGAGTCTTTAGGGCCACCTTGGCCCTCTTGTTGAAAATATCATAAAGAACAATTTTTTTATCATGATGCAGTGCAGTGTATTAAGTTATTTGTCGAATGGTGGTAGTTGACATGAATATCTTTTGCCGATTTTTACCTTTTTGGGGGGAGGAATAACTTTATATATCGCAAAAACAGATAGGTTTAAACCTAAAGTAAGTACATGTTTGAATTCAGAAGACCTATCTAACCATACCTGGGTTTTTTAAAATCGGACATCATAGTTGCATGAAAGTAAGAATTTCTGGAAAAAAAGAAAAAACAATCCTTGTGCTTCTGCAGTTGATCCCAGTTGATATTTCGTAGAAAAGGAATCTTGTATACCTTTTTAACATGTTAAGAGGACTAGTGATACTTCATTCCCTTGCAGAGCACGAAGATTGAATATTATTGTAGTTATCTTAAAGATGGTTCTGGAAAAATTAGCATTATGAAATTATAACTGAAAACAAAGCCACATATTCCCTTTTGAATGCAATGACTTTAAAATTTTAATTATGTTATATGACATCATATATTTCCTCTGTTTTATATTTATGTTTGCACTCTACAGCTGTCAATTCGGGACGGATTTCCTTCAATTTTTAAAGATGGTGTATTTCAGAAAATAAAATAAGTATGATCAGGTTTGAAGTGCAGAAAGCCCTTTCTTTTGTCCAGAACAAAAGAAGTCTAGTTATTATTATTCTTTTCTTCCTCAAGGATTTTCATATGTTGCAATCGTCCTAGGAGAATGAAATTTAGATGGCGTATTATTCATATGGGTAATTAAAAAATTCTATAATGTTCATATGCCTATGACGTCATATGACGTCACACTTGGCAATTGCTAAAACAGTTTGTACGCGGTCCAGAGCGAAAATTAATAAACCGATTTTTATCAAATTTTCACAGAATGTGTATATTAAGTTCTAGTTGTGCATCTCCGTGTCCGTTTTTCAAAATTCGAAAAGCCCAAGGTTCTATGGCGAATGCAAGATTCAAACTAAGGACGTCAAATTGATAAATGCTCATAAAACCGTCCCTAAATGCGACAGAAGGTTGATATTTTGTCAGTATATAGATCTCCGAAAGATTTAAATAATATGTGAAAATGGACGTTTTGTGACGTCATATGACGTTATCAAATTTCTAATATTTAAACACATAATTTTATATGTTAATATGGTCCAAGGACAATGAAATTTTGATGTCATATTCTCGAAGAGATATAATTTTGATTTCTATGATTTTCATATCTCTATGACCTCATATGACGTCACACGTGAAATAAGCTACAAAATTTTTTACGCGGTCCAGAGCCATTATTAATGAACCGATTTTCACCAAAATTTCACAGAATATGTATATTAAGTTTTAGTTGTGCACCTTAGTGTCTTTTTTCAAAATTCGAAAAGTCTAGGGTTCTATAGCGATTCGAAGGTTCGAACCAAGGTCGTAAATTTTCAAATTCTTATAAAATCGGTCCTATTTGAGATAGAAAGATGATATTGGGTCAGTATATAGGTCTCTGGGAGTCTTAAACATTTTGTGAAAATAAATGTCATATGACGTCACGTGACGTCATTATATGATAATGAATTTCTAATTCTAACAAGAGTATCTCTATATGTTGAAATTGTCGAAGGGCAATGAAAATTTAATGACAAATGAACCAGATGCTGAAATTTCGATTTCAATGATTTTCAGAATCCTCTGACGTCATTTGACGTCACATAGCCATTATAAATGGGCCGATTTTCATCAAATTTTCACAGAATGTGTATATTACGTTCTTATTGTGTATACCGGTGTCCGTTTTTCATCAAAATTGCACAGAATGTGTATGTTAGGCTCTAGTTGTGCATCCCGGTGTCCGTTTTTCCAAATTAAGGTAATGTTTTATGGCGAATCCAAGATTCGAACTAATCACGTCAAATTTCAAATGCGTATAAAATCGCTTCCAGATAAGCTTGAAAATGATATTTGGACTGAATATTAGTCTCTCTATCTTCTTTATATTCTGAAAAGATGAACGCCATATGGCGTCACATGACGTCATAATGCTAATATAACTTTCGTATAAAAACTTAACGGTTTTTAAGCCCTGTAGGCTTTTTTTTTTGTATGATTTGCTTGAAATTTTGTCTGAAGATGCAGTATTAGATTCTATGGAGCCATGTTACTTCCGTTTTCGGAAAATCCCAAAGGTCAAGGTCATATATCAATTATCGTGTTTTTCTTCGGCCTTAAATATCTCAAAAACGGTAAATATTCTATCGAGACACTATGCTTATAATTTGTAGTGCTTGGAAAGTCCTTTTAGAAGATATTTAATTTTTGATGATGGGGTTGAATCGGTTGAGTTATGGTGGAAAAATGAAAATTTGGTAACCCCCAGTGTGTTTAACAATTTATATCTCGAAAACCTTTGATTTTTGAAAATATAATGATGAATATCATTTGTAGAGCAATGTTTGACCGTTGTTTCGATGCTTAAAGTTAAATGATTGGCCAAAGATTCATGGAGTTACGGGAAAAAAACGAAATTCGTGCATATAGCTTTGGTGATTTTTTCATTCTTCAGGAGGTTTAAAAGCTTCTATCTCAAAAAGTATTAAAAATATTCCTAAACATAAAGCGTGTGAAATGTAAAGAATTTTCAGACAATTATTTTGTACCTTAAGTTTTGAAATTGATCAAAGTATAAGGAAGTTACATCAAAAATAGGAATTTAGACATGTAGAATTTCAGCGATTTTGCCGGTATGTAAGAGTTTATGGTTTTATATCTTAATAATCATTCGGAATAACTGCACACATTTAGCAAGTGAGATGTAGAGAATTTTAAGACGATTATTTTGGTACCTAGTGTTTTGAAATTGATTAAAGTATAAGGAAGTTACATCAAAAATACGAATTTAAACCCAAGTGTAAGAATTTTCAGAAAATATCCTACTTTCGCTTTCACCTTAATTGAAGCATTTTCGGAAAATGTAAGTTTACAGATATGTATTAGTCATATAAATTGCAAAATAAACTTTTTACTAATATCATATTGATATTACTAGGTAAACAAGTGTTGACAATAATTTAATGGTGTGTCAATTCTATTCTTTATCAATATAGTAGAGTGCATTAGAGTCCCCAAAGCAACAACCGGAAGTAAAGAAATAAAAAGGTTGCACTCGTGTAAAAAGTTGTTTGCAAATTAAAACTTTTCAAAATACAATGTTTTACCAATAATCAAACGGATTTACTTGGCATAAACCTTAATTATGACTTGTAAAAGTGGATCAAGCTGGAAATGACATCTAAACCACACTGAATATCTAAATACAGACGATGTGACACGGCGGATTAGAGAAATTCCTGGCGTAATGCATTAATTTGGCTAGTTGATAAGTCAAATAAGTCAGTCAACTGTCAAAATTTATGTGATTTGTCAGAGAAAGCTGCAATCAAGAGCCAAGAGAAATAAAAAGATAAGTAAAATAAGTAATGCCTTGGCATTACATTATTGCCTTTTTAAAAACCTGAATTCTTTTTTAAATTTATTTATTTTTGTTAATCAAAAAATAGGAAAAAAAGAAATGCTGAACGGATGTTTATTTTATTGTTTATTGCTCTTTCTTTTTTACATCTTGTAGGTTTTGATTTTGAACATATTCTGTCGTAATGCGACAACCATCAAATTACAGGTCATCTTTACTTAAAAAATGTCCAGTTATACTGCTAGTTCATTGGTGTTAAAATTTACATGAACTAAGTATACTCCAAAATGTAACGAAACAGTCAAATCTCTATTGAAATACAGCCCCGTTAAGATTATATAATAGCAAAGGATTTCAATCATGTACTTGGAGAATATATACACACGCGTGTGTATTTAAGTGCATGTAAACATAGGTCCCAGTAGGGATTATGATATGTTTGCATATAAAAGCATGTTGCACATCAACAGGCTAGTCGCAAGCGCATGGGGAAAACCCATTATGAAACCATTATGAAGTTGAACTGAGTAAACGGTTATGACAAATCATTAACCATGATAATTTGAGTTTCAATGTATGAAATATTCATGCGTCCGAGGAGACGCACATAATTTTAATTTTTAAAGTGTGCGTCCTCGAGAGAGATCTGATTTACATGTAACTTAGTGTTTTATATATTTACGCACACATGTACTTGAATTACTGATTTTCATTATGGCAAAAATATGTATGCTTAATATTGCAAAAGAAATTAAAAAAACAATTAGCTGTAAAAAAACAAAAGAAAAAAAAAAAAAAAAAAAAGACTGGGACTCAAACCTACAATTTATATATTGTCGGCTATTGCTGGAATTTCCAGCCAGTTTTGGTTCGAAATATCTAAGCATGAATTGGGAATTTGCCTTCTGCATAATTATTATCTGTTTTCATTACAGTTTATTAAATACAATATCTCCAGCATCTATTTTCAATACATTTTTATTTAGTTTTAATCGCAATGATTCTGAGTCTGAAATAAACATGAAAATTGTCACCATTGAGTGTTAAGAGAGAAAATAAATTTTGGACTTTTTTCTCTGTGTAGTAAAAAAGAGGGAAATCTATAAATAAAAAATTTCTTAACATAGCCCCAAACTGTTGTCAAATCCAAAATGTGTGCTTCCTTAGAACAGTTTTGCAAGCAACCCTGTTCTAAAAACCTTAAGATTTTATATTAATTAATATGATACTAGGTTTTTATTGATTTATTTTGAAATGAAAACCCCTGTATACCAGCACAAATGGAAGAGAATCAGCCTGTTGGTCGGTTGGTTGGTCAGTCGGTTGGTTGGTCAGTCAGTCATGCAGTACTTAAGCAAAATCTTGTCCGGTACTTTCAACCATTTCACCTGATACTTGGCATAAATATTTATCAGAACAGGGCTACAGATAAGGTTTGAGGTCAATTGGGTATTTACTCATCAATTCTTCAAGGAATTGGGTTTTCCCAATTTTAATTGAGTAATGAAAATATGGTTACTCCATCAAAATTAAGTCAATTACTTTTTTTTCATCAACTTAATTTTGGAACTGAAATAACAGTACATGTTCTTACTGGTATATGCGCCTGCTGTCCTTGTATGCAACATTGTCAATTTAACAATTATCATATGCAGGATTTATCATTAGCTCCTCAACAATTAAATTAAAAAAAACATTCAATCATGTTTGAACTTCCTGATCCAAAGATTTAGCACTTTTAAATATTGAAATAAAACATATTATTTACTGGTTAACATGGAATTGGATGCTATCGACTCTATCTCAACTTCCAGATCGTCAATTATTGTGACACAAATGCCTGATGTTTGGTTTGCAGTGCTAGGTATCTACTCAGTGTTTTTTTAAACGTTTACCCGTTTCTTCCTGCCTTATGTAACCATATTTGAAGCAAACAAATAGAAAAGAGCAAACAAATAGAAAAGCGTCAGATGAACAAATAAGACTGGATTTATGTTTTACTTGAATGGAACCCAAAGTAGGAAATTACCGGAAATCGTTTGAAGACTATTTTGCGGATTCGCAAGTAACCAGTCAAACATATACGAGTATTTGTAAACATCACTCGGTTTCAAAATGTTGCATGCCAGTACTTTTTAATATTTTGGATATTTGAGAAATTTAATTTTAATTGCTTTTGATACGCTAGAATTTTAAAAGAATTGGGTTTTTATCTATTTTATTTGTGTAATTACGCAAATACGCAGCTTATCTTGACCCCTGACAGAAGAACTAAATGTGCAAGACGCAAATTTCACTTCATTCCCACAAGAATTACGATGTTATTGCCCCTGAATCAACTTGAAATGTCTTGTCCAGTTTTTTAAAAAATGTTTTTCATTAGCAGTAGATGTACAAGACGCAAAATTCACTTCGTTCCCACGAGGATTACGGAGTTATTGCCCCTGATTTGACTTTAAATATCTTGTGATGCGAACTACATTTCTTAACCAACTCGGTTCAAATGTTGTGTGTGAATTGATAATCAGGTGGATAGGTGCATGTCATAAATTTCACTTGAGTTGTTTCAATTATAGCCCTGGTTTCATTTTTGCATTATCTCCCTTTGGTTAATTTTGTTTTTCTTGTCCGGAACATTGCTCAAATATTATACAATGTATTGACTTGAAATTTAAAATGTAACCAGAATCTGATGGCAACTAGGAAAACTGCAGTGTCCAAGAACTGTAACTCTACCTGGTCCCATTTTAAGCTCACCTGGGTAAAACGGGCTCAAGGGTGAGCTTTTGTGATTGCCCTTCGTCCGTCGTGCGTCGTCAACAATTTGGATTGTTAACACTCTAGAGGCCATATTTTTAGGCAATCTTCATGAAACTTGGTCAGCAATAAAATCTTGTACAAGTTCGAATTTGGGTCATGTGGGGTCAAAAAGTAGGTCACGAGGTTAAATCTTAGAAAAACATTGTTTACACTCTAGGAGGGCACATTATTGGCCAAACCTTCACGAAACTTTGTCAGAATGTCTCTCTCCATAAAATCTTGGACAAGTTCGATTTGGCATGTGGGGTCAAAAAGTAGGTCAGAGGTTAAATCTTAGAAAAACTTGTTACACTCTAGAGGCCACATTTTTGGCCCAATCTTCAGAAACTTTGTCAGAATGTTTATTTCTATAAAATCTTTGAAAAGTTTGAATTTGGATCATGTGGGGTCAAAAAGTAGGTCATGAGGTCAAATCTTAGAAAAACCTTGTTAACACTCTAGAGGCCACATTTTTTTGCCCAATCTTTATGAAACTTGGTCAGAATGTTTTTTCATAAAATCTTGAAATTGAATTTTGGTATGTGGGGTCAAAAAGTAGGTCATGAGGTCAAATCTTAAAAACCTTGTTTACACTTAGGCCCATTTTTGGCCAAATCTTCATGAAACTTGGTCAGAATGTCTGTTTCCATACAATGTTGGACAAGTTCAAAAGTGGGTCATGTGGGGTCAAAAAGTAGGTCAATATGAAAAATCCAACATATGTTGCTCATTTATAATCAGGTGAGCGATTCAGGGCCATCATGGCCCTCTTGTTTAATTATCTCCCTTTGTTAAATAGCTTTTTTGTCTTGTCTCGACATTAACTTGAATATTATACATGGTATTTACTTGAAACATAAAATGTAAACAGATGGCGACTAAGAGAAGTGCAATGTCTAAGAACTGTGACTACACTTTTATACTGCTGTGCCAAATAACCATAACTGATTCTCTATCCACTTTAAAAAATGACTTTATTTACTTACTGATTGCTATCATATATAATATACTATGTATACAAGTGCTTATCTATGCTCTGCTTGGAGTGTGGCTTCTCCTGTATCAAAGCATTTTGTGGAGGTATTAATCATCCACAGTGCAGACATAGGTGCCGATATCAGTGCTATATTGCCCCGATAACTTCTGCTGACTGGGTATATTCTGTAGTTAAAGACAACTAGCATATCATATGACATCATAGACGCTAGATTTGACGTCAGTTTAACCGTTTGTACGCGCTTTGCAGAATTTATTTTTGAATGGATTTTCTATTAAATTCACAGAAGGTATAAGTTAGGATTTTGTTGTGCATCCTTACTTTCGTTTCCAAAATATTGAAAGGACCGAGGTTCTGTGGTGAAACCAAGTTTAAAAAAAATGTGACCTCGAAATTAAATTTAGTACAATCTGACTAAAGTACACGATCTTCCTACAATCTTATGTAGCGTAGCGTTTATATAGGAGAGGTCTTTAATCAGATTGAGCACTCGATATGAGATAAAAAACTGAAATTCACACATATTGTAATTTTAAAGGTTTTCTTCAGATTTTCATAGGCCGGACGTCATTTGACATCATAGGTTATTATTTGTTTTCATTTCTCGTGCAAAAAAATTCAGTGTGATCCCAATGGTCCAGAACTACAAAATAGTTAGGGCATATATGCAATTATATTCACAACCATATGACTTCAGAATAGACGTTGGATCAAAAACTTTGTAAGCGATCTGAAACATTATAAATTGATGAATTTTTTGAAAATGTTCAAAGAATGTATAGGTTACACTCTAGATACCTAATATTTTCTGCGTATTCCGTATTAATAATTTTCAGTTTGATTGAGTTTTAAGCGGTTTGCAGAAAGTCCTATCGTTTGTCGTGCAAACGAAATCTAGTTATTATTATTATTATTATTCTACTTTTTTCTTCCTTTTGAGGTTCAAATTAGAACAGGTTATCGACAAGGCAGCAGCATGAAATTTCAACAGTATGCACAGTGACTTTGGCGCTTTTGATTGCAGAATATTTTTTCTTCATGTGATGTCACGTGACCTCAGGGTTGAAAAAGCTACCAAAGCTTGTACGCGCTCTACAGCCGTCATTTCTTGACCAATTGACGTGATTTTTTCACAGAATGTATAGATTGGGACTTAGTTGTGCAGGATTATCTACATTTTGCAACATTAAAAAAGACCAAGGCTCTATGCCTGAACCAAGTTTCGAACTTTGGACCTGAAAATTTATTACGAAGCTTTCAGATAAGCTAGAAACTTCAAATTTGGACAGAACATGTGTCTTATCAATTTCTTACAGCCCTGAAAAGACTGACGTCGTATGACGTAAAATGACGTCATGACGCAAAATTAAGTTTTTAGCACTACATGACTTAACTTTTGACCGATTTGCATAAAATGTTCACTGAATGTGCAACATAAAATCTCATTTACCTCAGTCACTTCCGTTTTCGGAAAATCGTAAAGGTCAAGGTCATATGTCAGTTGTTGATGTTTTTTTTTCGGCAAGGTGTATCTCAAAAACGAGAAAGATTCTACCTGGACACTGTGAATGAAATCTGTAGTAATTTGAAAGACCTTTTAGGTGATATTTAGTTTTTAAAGATCGGGTTGAATTGGTTGAGTTATGACAGAAAGGCATAAAGTGTACTTTTGACGAAATTGAAACGCTGTAGTTTCATGAACTTTGAGTCAAAAATTATGTTTACTTCAGGATTAACACTTTGTAAAGTGAAGTGATGTATACTGCAAGGATTATATGTTTGGTCACGTGATTATGACGTCATGCATACTTAAGCAAGAATTATTAAAAAATTCATATAAAATCGGCAAGACAATGTATGAAGTTGGACTTTGCTAAAATGCCGTAACATACGGTGTGCAAAAAGTTCTGAAAATTTCAAGTGATTCCGTCAACAAACATGGAAGATAGTCATGTTTTTCGGATAAGGGCTTGTATACGAAAATCTAGCCATTTCAAGTAAGAGAAGAAGGCGGTTATTGGGTTGATTACCCTCTATCCGGACGTTCCTACGCAGGAAAGAGTGCCCGTGTTGAAAGGTGAATTGCGATGCGTATTTGAGAGAATGAGGTGCATTTTAGGATGCAATGGTGTACACCAGGGCCGATAAGCATATTGCCTTTGTTATAACGGCTTTCTTCAAACGTTTATTAGGGCTTTATTGGGTTTGTTATGTTTTTTTTTAGGGCTTTCTGCTTTTTTTCTGTTTTTATCTTATTATTAGGGCTTTCTGCCTCTAGCAGAAAGACCTATTGGGTTTGTACTGTTTTTTATTAGAACTTTCTACCTAAAGCAGAAAGTCCTATTGGGTTTGTTATGTTTTTTTATTAGGTTTTCGCCTCTGCAGGGCGAAAACCTATTGTTCTTCTTCTGTTGATTTGTTTTTTTTTTTTATTTTTATTATTTTTCCAATTCCACCCATTTTTGTGTCCAGCCTAGCGGCCAGATGAAAAAAGCTACAGCTATGAAATTTTGGGCATGGAGTCATCTTTATCTGAACATGTGCCTAAATGGTCAAACTTTTCACTTTTGTTTCTGATTTAGCCACTAGGGGGCGCAATGCATGTAATCACTGTTTTGCTAATAACTCAAAAATTTGAAACCTCATTTAGATGCGGTTTTTTACATAATGTTCCTTGTTGACAGCCCAATCAAATATGATGGAAATCTCATCATCGAGTACGGGAAAAAAATTGTTCTAGGAGAGGTTGAATGTTCGAACCTTGGAAAAAAGTGAAATAATGAGGGTAGGTCTACGAAAAACCTTCCCACTTTTGTTAGAGATCAGATAGAAGAATTCTGTTTGCTGCATACGATTTGCAAGACATATACGCACAAAATATATGGGGTGGCGAATTTAGGAAATGCGTGGTTTGTCCTCTAGAAAAGGTCAAACTTCACTAAATTTTAGGAAAAATTAAAATTTCAAAAACATGTTTTTGTCGCTCCTGACTTTATTTTCTGTTCATTCTTCATGATATTTTCACACAATATGTATTGTTATGTTTGAAAGGGCCTCACAATAAAAAAAATAAAAGAAATTTGAAAAGGTCAAGGTCATATTACGATTATTGTGTTTTTATTCGGCCACAAATAGCTCCAAAACTAAAAATTTCATTGAGAGTATATGAACAAAAGTTTTAGTTCTTAAAGAGCTCTTTCCAGTGATGTTTAGTTTTTGAAGATCGGACTTGATTTGGTCATTATACGGCAGTCCAAAGTTTGATCCTTTTTTGGAATAATTGTAAATCAGGTTTTATGCTTCAAATTCTGATACACAAGAACTTGTGCGACTAGTATACTTGATTGAACTATTTGCTGCTTTGCTAGGTACCAAACAGTAAAATTTTAATCAATTTTCTATCTCATTTTGCCGCTAGGGGCGCTTTTCTTGAAATCATTCTTTTGCTTGTAACTCAAAAAGTTGAAGCCTGATCCAAATGCAGTTAATTGAATTATGTTCCTTGTTGATAGCCTAATAAAATATGATAGTTTCTAGGTATGAGTGGCTGAAACTTTTTGAGCTAGTAACGGAAGGTTGAAAGTTCGAATCTCGTAAAAAAACTGCAAATGAGGGTAGGTCTACGAAAAACCTATCCATTTTTGTTAGAAATCAGATAGAAGAATTCTGTTTGCTGCAAATGATTTGCAAGACATATACGCACAAATATATGGGGTGGCGAATTTAAGAAATGCATGGTTTGTCCTCTAGAAAAAGGCCAAACTTCACTAAATTTTAGGAAAAATTAAAATTTCAAAAACATGTTTTTTTGTCGCCCCTGACTTTATTTTCTGTTCATTCTTCATGAAATTTTCACAAGTTATGTATTGTTATGTTTGAAAGAGCCTCACAATTAAAAAGTTAAAAAACATTGAAAAGGTCAAGGTCATATTACGATAATTGTGTTTTTGTTCGGCCCCAAAGTGCTCCAAATCTAAAAATATTTCATTGAGAGTATATGAACAAAAGTTTTAGTTCTAAATAGTTCTTTCGTATAATGTTTAGTTTTTGAAGATCGGACTTTATCTTTTCATTTTACGGCAATCCAAAGTTTGATCCTTTTTTGGAATAATTGTTATTCAGTTTTTATGCTTAAAATTGTGATATATAAGAAAAAGAATGTTCGATTAGTGCGACTTATATACTTGTTTGAACTATTTGCTGCATTTCTAGGTACCTAATTGTAAAATTTTTATCATTTTTTTCTCATTTTGCCGCTAGAGGGCGCTTTGCTTAAAATCACTCTTTTGCCTATAACTCAAAACGTTACAGTCTAATTGAAATGCGGTTTTCAGCATTTTTTTCCTTGTTGACAGCACCACAGAATGTGATGTGATGTGATGATAGGGTATGGGGAAATATTTGCGCTAGAGGAGTTTGAATGTTCTAACATTCCAAAAAAAAAAAAAAAAAAAAAACTGTGCAAATGAGAGTAGGTCTTAAAAAAACCTTTGCGTTCTGTTTCATATTAAAAATTGTGGCTGAGTTGAAATAAAGTGTTCAAGTTGATTAGGTTAAAAGCGAAAACCAAGATACCGCTTGCGGTTCTAGTTCTTCTTATTCTTTTTTTCTTCCAAATTGAGCGTTAATTTAAGCATGTTGCAATGGTCCCAGGGCCATGAAATTTTTAGGGCATATATTTGAAGCGATGAAATTTTGATTTCTATGATTTTCATAAGCCTATGAAGTCATATGACGTCACACTTGAAATATACAACAAAAGATTGTACGCGGTCCAGAGCCATTGTTTATGAACCGATTTTCATCAAATTTTCACAGAATGTGTATATTAATTTCTAGTTGTGCATCCCGGTGTCCGTTTTTCGAAATTTGAAAAGTCCAAGGTTCTATAGCGATTCAAAGATTCGAACCAAGGTCGTAAATTTTCAAATTCTTATAAAATCGGTCCTATTTGAGATAGAAAGATGATATTGGGTCACTATATAGGTCTCTGGGAGTCTTAAAAATTTTGTGTAAATAAATGTCATATGACGTCACGTGACGTCATTATATGATAATGAATTTCTAATTCTAACAAGATTATTTCTGTATGTTGAAATTTTCGAAGAGCAATGAAAATTTAATGCCGCATGCTTCAGACGCTGAAATTTTGATTTCAATGATTTTCAGAAGCATATGACGTCATATGACGTCACATTAGAAATTGACTACGAAGGTTTGTACACGGTCCAGAGCCATTATTAATGGGCCAATTTTCATCAAATTTTCAGAGAAAGTGTATATTAAGGTCTAGTTGTGATTCTCGATGTCCGTTTTTCAAAATTCGAAAAGTTCATGGTTCTATAGTGAATTCAAGATTCGAACCAAGGTCGTAAAATTTTAAATGCTTATAAAATCGGTCCTATTTGAGATAGAAAAGTGATATTTGGTCAATATATAGGTCTCTAAGTGTCTTAAACATTTTGCGAAAAGAAACGTCATATGACGTCACGTGACGTCATTATATGATAATGTATTTCTAATATTAACAAGAAAATTTCTATATGTTGAAATTGCCAAAGGGCATTGAAAATTTAATGACAAATGATTCAGATGCTGAAATTTTGATTTCAATGATTTTCATATGCCTATGACGTCATATGACGTCACATTTGAAATTGACTACGAAAGTTTGTACACGGACCAGAGCCATTATTAATGGGCCGATTTTCATAAAACTTTCACAGAATGTGTATATTACGTTCTTATTGTGTATACCGGTGTCCGTTTTTCAAAATTTGAAAAGTCCAAGCATCTATGGCGGATCCAAGATTCGAACCATGGACGTCAATTTTTAAATGCTTATAAAAACTGTCCGATTTGAGATAGAAAGTTGAAATTTTGTCAGTTAGTATGTCTCTGGGTGTCTTAACAATTATGTTAAAATTAACGTCATATGACGTCACGTGATGTCATTTTTTAATTATATTATTTTTTTCTCCGCCCCAACTAAACGCTTATTTTAATATGTTGCAATAGTCCTAGGACGATGAAATTTTTATGGGTTATTAGGCACGTGAGGAAATTTTGATTTCACCCCTACTGCATATATGTAGCCATATCTCAATAAATATCGATTTTTGTAAATATATGTATGAATAAGAATTATAGCTGAATAATTGACGTTTCCAAAGATATTTAGTTTATTAAAATTGGTTTACGCAATACAAAGTTATAAGCAAAAAAACTAAATGAAATGAAGCTAATTTTGCTGATAATATGCTGTTTTCTTGAGGTTTAACAGTCGATATATCAGAAACGACTGAAGATAAGTTTATACATTATGCGTATAAATTGTAGCATGTTGTAAGAGCTTTCTAACGGTACCAAGTTTATTGAAATTGGACTTCATATAAGAAAGTTACATGGAAAATAAGATATTTCATAATCATGCATCATAAAAATATGGAAAAGGTCACGCGCAGGGGTCACCAAGCTTAAATACTTGCGCAACGACTTAAAAAAAAAAAATATCAAACTGCAATTGACTGGCTGTATCTTGATTTTGTTGTGTTTTTTTTTGTGTTTTTTTTTTTTTGTCGAATGTTGACTGTTTCCAAAATAAGCATTGAAGTTAATACATGTACAACGGCACAAGACAAAAATCCGTATTTGCAACACTATGTAGCTAGCGAGCAGTTTGCAAGCCTTGAAAAATTCCCACGCAGCCCCACATTTTAGACCATCTAAAAACTGTATTGTTATGCTAACGATATTCATATTGCATCAGTTTGTAGGCTGGGATGTTACCTTTCAAAATATCACCATAGTTCGAAATTCCATAAATTTATGGCAAAACTACGGAAGCCCAAACACGCCAAAATCGCTAAATACGTTTAACTACGTTACAGGTGTCGAAAGGATATAGCACTATACAAATATTCAATACTTCTTCCTACTGAGGCTAAAATTAAACAAGGTTACAACTGAGCTGGAGTGATGAAATTCTATGTGTGATGAAAGTTAGAAACTTACATTTGAACACTGTTTCATTTTTCTTTCATGTCATATGACATAGTATAAATTTTGTATGTAAACTACATGTGCAAGATATGGGCGGACTTTTATTAAAATTCACAGAATGTGTTCTATTTGTGCTATTTTATATAGAAATAGAGGAGATAGAAAGTTGCAATTTGGACAGATTATCTATTAGGTCATCTTCATATATACTATATAAAGCAGATGTTGCAGAAAGTCCTATCATTCGTTTAAACGAATGACATCTAGTTATTATTATTATTCTTTTCTTCCAAAACAGGTTGCTATTTCAATATGTTCCTAACGGTCTAGAATCACTAAAATTAAATAGCTCATACCTGAGGTGATGGAATTTTAGAATCTATGATTTTTATATTCCTATGACGTCACATGACGTCAAATTTGACATTTGTTACAAAAGATTGTTCGCGCTCTACAGCCTTCATTTCTTGGCGGATTTTCTCGATATTTTCACAAAATGTGTCTATTACGTTCTAGATGTGCATGATTATATAGATTTTCCCAGATTCGAAAAGACCAAGGTTCTGTGGTTAAACCAAGTTTCGAACTTTGGACCTAAAAATGTTTTAAGTATTTTGTAGCTCCTATGTAAGCTAGAAATCTCAAATTGACACCACATATGCTGATTGATGTCTTCTTCATATTCTGTGAAATTTGACGTTATATGACGTCATTTTGACGTCATGATATTAATAACAATTCTGACACAAATACAAACGGTTTTTCAGCCCTGTAATCTAAATTTCTTGAACGATTGGCTTCAAATTTTCTCTGCATCTGCACCATAGCATCTCATTGTCAAATATTATTTCCGATTCCGGAAAATCTCAAAGGTCAAGGTCATATATCAATAATCGTTTTTTCTTTTGACCTGTAATATCTCAAAAACGAATAACATTCTATCGAGACAATATGCGTATTTTTATTAGTGCTTTCGAAGCTCTTTCTGATGAGAAAATATTTTTGAAGATCGGGCTTGAAATGGCACAGTAATGGCGGAACAGCGAAAACGGCGCTATACGTAGTGTAGAAAAGTGCATGTATCGAAAAATATATTGATTTTTGTAAATATCATTATGAACATGATTTATAGCCCAATCAATTTCCTTTCGAACGAAATGCAGCTTTTAAAGATCCAAAGAATAGAAGTAAATGTCATGAACATATTTTGGCATATTTTTGCTTTTTTTCCGACATTTAAGCGTCCATAGTTCAAAAGCAGTTAAACATAGGTCCATACATAAAGCGTGTGAAATGTTGGGAATTTAATGACCTTTCTAATGGTACCCTGCTTTTCTTATTTGGTCATGATATAAGAAAGTTACATGAGAAATAAGAACTCATGCTAAAAATCATAAAAGTGTAAATGCGCAATTCAAACGCAATCAATAAACTATTCATTCTTATTATTTAAACATATATAAAGCGTTATATGTTAGATACCGAAGTAATAGCCTTTGTAAATCAATAATGTAACTATGCTTTAATATTTTTTGCCAAATTAAACAGGTTTTAAAATTTTAAAATGTGTTTCAGTTAATTCAGATACCACTGGAATGTCAAATAGTTATATGTATATAAAGTAGAATGTTAAGTTCTGTTGAGAAATCTACTGGCGTCACTGTAAGCAAGCAGTAAAGGTACAACGTTTACCTGTGCTCATGTGAGGCCGCGGTCTACTTTATTTGTTCGGTTTATCTCTATATATATTTTCTTAGTAAAAGAAATGTCTAGTGTATAAAATTCATACTTTAATTTAGTGTCCTTTATTCAATATTGATAACTGAAAATAAAGACAAGGTAAATAGTAATTTTACGTTTCTTTTAAATGAACAACAGGGACAATTGTTTTATATTAAAGAAAGGATACATGTGAAATGAACTAAGTTAGGAAGAACACATATA
>CM037785.1:2436520-2486520 GCA_021229015.1 Solen grandis
AGATTTAGAAACTACATTGAGATGTTTACATTCACTAATCCACAAAACACACACTCGCTCATACACACATACATAAACGCATGCACGCGGACATGTGCGGATATGTATGTACATACACACGCGCTCGTGCACTCACGCACACACATACAAGTATATGATTATGTTTTATAAAAGTGAAATTTACTGTAAAACTTGTTTAGAATGTGTCTCTTTTAAAAGTGTTACTGCTTAAATGCAGCTACATATTTTAGCCAGTCATCATATTGCCTAAAACGATCTGTTATACAGCAAAATGAACTCGATTTTCATATATAAAATATAGACTGTATTGCTTATGAATACTGGTTTTGACCTCCAAAGCTATTTCTTTAAGAGTTTTGTAAATGGTTTTTGGAAGGACCATTATGTTTCAATCAAGTTGTATTCCTTCCTATATAGATTAGTAGAATGCTGATTGTAGTGTTTTATAGTATAACATGCTATAAGTATATAACTGTAACATTAAATATAAATAACAACCATTCGCATATTCATTCTTGTGTGATTATTTTGAATCATCTCAAGAAGGTCATTTCAATTTTTTATGATTTACTCATATATTTGTTTACAAATCCTGTATGTGCTTAAATGTAATAATAGATAGACTACCATCGTTTTATGTACTTTATCTGTACTTCTTATTCAATCTTTATTGTTGGTATTGTTTTCTTATAGAATCTATTGGAAATTCATATACACAGTCAGAAGCAAAAACCCTAACACTCGTTCGAGAAAGCAGAATCACGCGCACACATACGCACACATAAACATATGATACAGGTTTAAGCTTTTTAAATAGAACTTATTTATATTTCATCTTATTATTTAGTTTAATGCTAAACTGCAGCTACATAATTTATTTATATATTTATCATGGTATACATAGGTTATTTGGTAAAGCGCTTTCGAGTATTTCGTATACACAATGTTTAAAATTACATGCTGTATTATGTTTCGTAATTTAAACTTTTGTTTTTCTTTTAATGAAACAATACCAATAATGTCATGCATTATTATAAAGAGAAGTGAAAAAGTTGAGAAGGAAAAATATGACATACACACGCACGCACTCAAATATACCTGTATCACTGAAAGAAAAGCATCATTGTCTTTGTGAATATATGACATAAACACGCACGCACTCACTAAAAAAAAGTCGCACTGCCCTTACACATGTACACGTCTGATCAACACATACTTTTTATATACATGTATATCTATCCATAAACTCTTATGCATGCTCGCTCAAACAGATTGTTTTTCAAAATTAATATTTACAATTAAGTTAAAAAGACACTTTCATCATCTTCTTTGCCCATATTTCAACTATTCATGTTGTGTTTTCTAGTTTTCGTTCTTTCATCATTCAGTTTTCATTCCATGTTATGTTTTAGTATTAGTGGTGGACTACGTGGTGTCTGGTATTGGTTTTTGTTGTGTGGTATCTGAATGGTGTGAGTCTGGTGCTGTTTGTTTCTTATTTGTACTCCTCTGGTGTAACATAGGTAGTACAACGTATAGCTCAGCATCAGATTCAGACTCTTCAGGTTCTCTCGATCTCTTACACTATTTTTCTCCACATTTATTATCGCTAATGTTCATCAAAGTTATTTGATAATCAACTCTATAAATGAAAGATCTTATATGTTAAGGAAACTTAACAAGTGCCATTTTCAATCATATAGGTCTAAGTGTACAGTATGTCTAGAAATCCATAGCAGTTGGATAGTTGTAATATGTGTAGTACTAGTGTTCACTACTATTTTTGTCTGTGCCGTTGTATTGCAATTGCTAAAATTATCTGGAGATATCCATCCAAACCCTGGCCCTGATATATCGGTGATGAGTGAAAGCTCACTATTATCTGACTGTCAGTCTATTGATTTTGATAAATATCTCACGTTTGTTCATTATAATGCCCAAAATATATACATAAAGCTTGATTTACTTTCCTCTGAATTAAAGGACTTTGATATTCTTGCTTTCTCCGAAACGTGGCTAAGTCCGCAAATTAAAAATGAAAAATACTTATACCATTATTTTCACCATCCGAAAGAAAAGATTGAATAACTGATAATCATGGGTTGTTTTGATTTATGTAAAAAATAATATTTGTTACAAACGAAGACCAGACTTAGAGCCTGTAGGTATTGATTGCATCTGGATATAGGTCAAACTTAAATGTAGACGGTTTATATTTGGCTTATTTATAGACCCCAAATACAGATGCGTTTAACCACTCGATGATTGAAGATTCTATCAGTCTTGCATGTAACTCAGATGTCAACATTATTATTATTACTGGTGACTTTAACTTGAATCCGAAAATACCAACTTGCAAGAATAAAATAATTTTTCTTGTCTACACAATTCGTTGCAAAATGAATAGTTGAGGATACTCATTTTACCGAGAATTCTTCTAGTTTGATTGACCTGATATTTATTAAAAATCATGATCATGTTTTGTTTAGCGGGGTTTGTGAGCCTTTTCTATCCCAAGAGATAAGATATCATTGTCAAAATACTGTGTCTTAAATTTCAAGAAAGGATAACAAAATCTTTCAGTCGTCATATCTGGAATTTCGACAAAGGTGATTATAATAAACTAAGACAATTAGCTGGTATTACCGACTGGACATCTTTTGAAGATATAGATATTGACAAGTATGCTTTAAACTGTAACTGAACATATTCATACAATCTCGAAAGAGTGTATCCCAAACAAACAAATTAAAGTAGTGCCAAACAAACATCCATGGATAACGAGTAAAATCAAACTGATGATAAGGAAACGTAAAAGAGCGTATCGAAGAGCTAAGAAAACCATGTTAACTCATCATTGGAATATTTTTAGGCGTCTTCGTAATGATAAATTCAAAGTATTAGGGAAAGTAAAGAAAGATACATTTCCAATTTGTGTCAAAATCTTAATACTGGAGATAAGAGTACTAAAAAATGGTGGTCAACTTTACATACCATATTAAACAATAATTCATCAAATGAAATACCGCCCTTAGAATACAATGGATCTATAGCTGATAATGAAGTTGATAAGGCCAATATATTTAATAATTTTTTCCATGATCAAACTTTATAGATGAAACAGGTGTTAACATTCCCAACTACCACAACCAGATTAAAAATTATGTTCTGCGTGAATTAGCAAATGAATTAGCAGACCCCTTATGTATTTTGTTTAATAAATCTTTAACAAAAGGTGTCGTACCATCTTGTTGGAAGGAGGCTAATGTATGTCCTATATTTAAATCTGGAGATAAATCTTTAGTATCTAACTATCGCCCAGTGTCGTTACTTAGTTCAATTGAAAAGGTATTTGAAAAATGTGTTTACAAACATGTGCATAATTTCTTCATAGAATGTGATACTATATCAAAATATCAGTCAGGTTTTATGCCAGGTGATTCTACAAACAATCAACTCACCTATTTATATAATTATATCTCATCAACAATTGATACAGGGAAAGAAGTAAGAGCAGTCTTCTGCGATATCAGCAAAGCCTTTGATCGTGTTTGGCACAAGGTTTTAATCATCAAACTAAAGGCTGCTGGTATCGCAGATGGCTTGCTCGCTTGGTTCACTGACTATTTAGATAATCGAACCCAGAGAGTTGTTTTACATTGTGTCAAGTCAGAACCTATCAGGCCGGTGTCCCTCAAGGATCATTGTTAGGTCCTCTTTTGTTTTTAATATACATAAATGATATAGTAAATGAAATTAATTCTAAAATTCGACTATTTGCCGATGATACAGGTCTTTTTATTACAGTAGATGACCCAATATGTGCTTCATCAATTCTAAATAATGACCTAGGTAAAATTAGTAAGTGGGCTAATACATGGCTAGTTAAATTCAATCCTAAAAAACAGAATCATTACTTTTCACTAAAAAAGAAATAAAACTAATCACCCGCCAATTATGATGGACAATGAGGTTATAAATGAAGTTGACAATCATAAAAACACTTGGGTATATATCTTTAGATAGTAGATAGATAGATAGATAGATAGATAGATAGATAGATAGATAGATAGATAGATTTATTTGGCAGATAATGCATTGGCATGGACAATTTTAAAAAACAAGCACATATAAAATTGTTACATGTTGATAAATTATATCCATGTCAAGCACACCAACACCAAGGACGACACAAAAAAGAGTAAATAACTCTTATTTCCATTGTGGTCCTTTGTGTTGGTGGCTTGACATAGAGAGGCAATGTATTAATTAAATGCTATAGTAAAAGAAAAAATACATTAACTATACACAACGACAATGACCAATTAACAAAACTCATAAGGTGGACTGACTAATATAGGAATGTTATTGGCAAAGTGACAACATGTAACAGTAAAATATTACTTATAATTTTACATTGAAATTGAAATGGCCTATTATACCTAGATAAAAATTTTGTATGCAAAATATAATTAAAAAAAAATAATATTAACTTTAAAATGAAATGCCAAATGATATCTTTACAAGTACATTAATAAATTATTCAAATGAAATTTTGATAAAATTATTTTTATTATAATCAAATATGATGTAAAATACTTCAATACCTTAATTTAACATAACAAGTTAAACCTAAGAAAATAATAATAGAATATTACAAAAAATATAAACATCACAGTAAAAAAAAAAAAATGTAACATCAAATTATGCTGATCACATAATAAATCATGAAGAATTTAATTATCACAGGTAGAATTACAATGATCACAGTTGATGAAATAATCTTAACTTTATTATTATAATAAAAGCGAAACAAAAATAATGTTATTACCTAAACTAAGATTAAATAAGTTTAAACTTTAAATAAATAAAGATAAAAAATAAATAATAATAATTTACAAAAATTTAAATATCACATAATAAGTTATGAGAATCACAGATTAAATTATGAGAATCACAGACTAAAGAGAGAAAAAAATCAATTAAACAATAATTGTTACTTTAAAATATTTATCATTACTTCATTAAGATAATTGATACAAATAAGAAAATTAGGACAGTGTATCTAAAAATTACCTCTTTAAACTGCTTGTTTAAAAGTTTAAAAATTTTGGTGATACATGAAACATTGGTTGGTAACAAGTTCCATAACTTGGAACCCACAAAACTGAATGTTTACAACCAAAATTTTTAACTTTAGGGAAGAGCATATGCACCATTTTTACTGACCTGTATTGCATGAATGAATATTGTTTTGCGAGAAAATTTTTAGACTGTAAATAAATTGGGGATAACCCATGTTTGATTTTAAATACATGAGACAATGTAATACAGTCAATTCTTCTAAAACTGGAAGCCAACCTACAGACTTAAACGGGTCTTTGCCAATATGACATCTGGCATCCAGGTCTAAAACAAATCTAATGAGCTTATTTTGAGTTTTTGGAACTTTTTTTGAAATTTTTTGAAAAAACTAAAATACCAAATAGAACAAGCATAATCAAAAATGGCATTAAATTTTTATGAAGAAACAAGAAGTTTTTTGTGTGCCTAGTCAAATAATCCTTTTTCCTGTAAAGAAACATCAATCTAGAATTTGGCCCTTTTTTTAAAATTGAATGAGCCATGTCATTAAATGATAATGTTTGATCCAAGGTTACACCAAGGTATTTTACTGATGAGGTATTTTTAATTAAAGAGTCATTACAATTATGTTGAGATTTCTATTGACCTTCAGTTTGTGACTTGACCAAAAAGTATCGATTCTGTTTTACCAAGGTGCAAAGATAATTTGTTGTCAATGAGCCAATTACTTACATTTTTTAAATCAGATGATAATTTAATGATTCAACCTTAATTTATCCTTATCAGCAACTAATATGGCTGAATCATCAGCATATAACAAAAGTTTACTACTGACCACTGATGACATGTCATTCACATATATTAAAAACAGAAGAGGGCCAAGTAAAGAGCCCTGGGGCACGCCACAAGTAATTAGGGAAGCTGTTGAGTATGTTTCCAGAAACATCAACAAGTTGGCGCCTATCTGAGAGATAAGAGTTAAACCACCTTACAATGTCGTTGCTAATCCACAAGCTTTAATGTTTCATGAGAAGAATTGAGTGACTACAGTGTCAAATGCTTTTTGTAAGTCCAAAAGTACCATACCAACAATATTACCTTTATCCATTTCAAAACGATGTAGTCAGTTAGATAAATCAAACATTTTTTTTTTTTTTTTTTCAAACTTTTATTATCCCCGTCATAGGTGTCAGCAGGTCGGGGAACCATCCTGCAGCCACCTTACATTTCAAAAATAAATATTATCTTTGAATAATACTGACAGTAATATATACATATATATTATCACTTTTAATTTAAAGTTTTGATTTTTTTTTGTATTGTATAGTTTTGACATGTTGTAATATAAAAAAATAACCATTTCATACTTATTAGAATTTGTTAGGAAAATAAACACAACATACAGGTACATACAATTATAAATTAATAAATAGTTGTATAATTGACCAATTTTTGGGCTTTGAAATTGTCAGGTAATACCTCCTTATAAATGCTATATGCAAATTTAAAACTTAATTTCAGTCCTATGTTGGTGGGGATGATTTTTTTCCTTTTGCATAAATATATGTATCTTTTAAATTCTAAAAACAAAATATCATATTCATTTGTACTATCTTCTGAGCCTAAAATAATTAATTTATTGTTAATCCTCTTTTCTAATTTGTTACTTTTTAAAATATCATTTATGTAATCTAACAAAGGTTTAATAAAACAACATTCACAAAAAATGTGCATAAGTGTTTCCTCATGATCATGACAAAAGGTACATGAATTACTGGACACAATTTTCATTTTTATAACAATGAATTAGTTGCTAAAATTCTATGTATAATTCTAGTTTGAAACCATTGTATATATGTATCTTTTGTACATCTAATACATAGCTATTAATTTCATTCCAATTTAAGTCAACATCAGTAAAAATAAGATTCCATTTTAGACGAGAAATAGGTACAGTTTCATTTTTAATCAAAATCTCATATAATTGACTTATCATTCATAACAATAAATTTAATGTAACAGTTAATACATGGATGATATAGATACTCTTGTTTAATAGTCATAGGAATATTACTTTTATTGATAAAATGTTTTATTCCAGTAGTAAGAGAATGATATTGTAAAAAGTCAATTTTTATTCTATATTTATTTTCTAGTACCTCCCTATTTAAAAAATTGCCATTAATATCTACTATATTCTTTAACAAATTATCACACATCTGGTCATATAATGATTTTATAAATAAAATGTTGTTTTTATTAGCAACAAAATAGATCATTATAAATAACGGCATATTCAAGAGATCTTCTGTGTTCTTAATATAATTCTTTTTAATAAATAAGTATAAAGCCTTCAATTACGTCATCCAGAAAGTATTTTTAATTTTTTTTCATACAAGTTCGCAATATAATCCCCCCAAGTTAAAGATTTTGTGTAGATCCAATATGTGTGTTAATTAGTTTAAAACATTTACCACTGGAATTCACAATATATTGTTTTAACCATTTGATTTTTAATCTATGAATATAGCTATCTATATCGACCATTCTAAGTCCACCTTCTTCATAGTTTTTAACAAATACATCATGTTTTATTCTTGACTTTCCATCCCATACAAAATTATACATAAGATCACTTATGTTTTTTATCATTTTCTTATCTGGAGTTGGCAGATTAATGAAACAATTAGTAAATAAGGCAATAAACAAAGATTTTAAACAGTAATTCTGCCTACTGGTGTAAGTTCCGTCTCTTCCAGTATTATTTTGAATTTTAATTTAATTTTTCTCGTTAAAATTTATTTCTAATATTTATCAAGATTTTACATCAAAATTTTTCCAAGAACTCTAAAATGTTTTCCCCCCATGTTAATTTCCATTTTGTTTTTGGGACTTAGAACTGTATTTTAATGATCCTATCCAAATTAGTTTAGTTTTAATCAAAGTTAACTTTTAGTCCTGAAAAACGGGAAAAAATCAGTTAAAACCTTTAATGCATATTTTAACGATTGTTCAGATCCATCCATATAAAGGGAAGTATCATCAGCAAATTGAGAGATTTTATATTCTTCTCCATCTATAATAATGCCTTTTATGTATTTTGATTGTTTTATCTTTAATGTTAAAAATCTCTGTGCATAAAATGAAGATTTAAGGAGAAATAGGATCCCCTTGTCTACAGCCACGTCCCACTGTGAAAAAATTGGACAAAAATCCATAAGTTGAATACATGTGTTAGTATTATGCAGAAAAAGCCTGATCCATTTATAAACTCATTACTAAAATTGAAGAAAGACAATGTTTTTTCAATGAAGTTAAAAGATAATGTATCAAAAGCCTTTTCAAAATCTATAAGCATTAATAAACCTGGTATTTTTTGTCTTCTGTCACTTTCATAATATCATATAAGCAGTCTGGTATTTTCACTTATTTGCCTACCCTTAACAAAAACCAGTTGTGTTCTTTTGAGATTAATTTATCTAAAACAGTTTTTTAATCTATTAGCTATACTTCCTGATGCCTAGCTTGTAAATAACATTTAAGAGAGTAATAGGCCTCCAATTTTTTAAAAATTGTTTTGGTTTTTTCTCTTTTGGAATGCAAATGATGGTTACTAGTTTCAAGCTATGAGAAAAAGTCCCTTTTTGAAAAGCAGAATTGATTGCCCTAACAACAAATTGACCAAGTTTATTCCAAAACACTTTGAAGAAGTTTGATGTAAAACCATCACACGCCAGTGCTTTTATCATTTTTCATGTTTTTCAGAGTATAAGATATCTCCTCATATGTCAACTGTCCTTCTAAATTATTTGCCTCATGTAAAGATAATTTTCTGACAGTGCTATCATTTAAAAAAGTGTCTATATCATAAGATTCATTGCTTTCTCATTTTCATATAGCTTTTTATAATAATTACAAGTTCATCTAAAAATAAGTTTTTGATCATGTATATGTGTCCCATCATCATTTTCTAAAAAAGGTATATTTTTGTTAAATTTATTCTTTGTACTTTTTTCACCATTTTCACTCCATTGAGCTCTACTTCTTATTATTGAACCTTTAATTTTTTTATCTCTCAAAGCTTGTAATTCATTTTGTAAGTGTAATAGTTTTTCATTGTTATTGTCTGTTAAATTATTTTCCTGTTGAATAATTTTATCTATTAATTTTTCTTCT
Organism: Solen grandis; assembly: GCA_021229015.1. Classification (NCBI taxonomy): domain Eukaryota; kingdom Metazoa; phylum Mollusca; class Bivalvia; order Adapedonta; family Solenidae; genus Solen; species Solen grandis. Next base: position 2,445,803 of record CM037785.1, read on the forward strand.
TTACTTAGATTCTGTTTCTTCTTAAAGCTAGCATATGATATAGTTTTACCTCTTATTTCCATAAGCAAGGTTTCCAAAAAAAGATCATCATCTATAATAAATTGTATCAAGTTGTCATCTATTTCATGAATGTTGTCCAAATTAATATAGGTACAATTGAATTAATTCATTTATACAATTTATGAAGTCTATATCATACAATAAGGAATTTATAACTATACTCTATATCTGCATTTCTTATACATTGTAATAAATCATCAGTATGTAAGAAAAAATCTAACCTGGCTTGTTGTAATGGATTTATGCGTCTCCATGTATATTTTTTACAATTTTGATTCATTTCTCTATAGGGATCAATCAGACATCTGGTATCTATAAAACTAAGCAGTGTTTTTCTAGCTCTAATGTTATTATTCATATTTTTATAGTTATAGTAATCTAACTCGGGGTCTAAAACTAAATTAAAATCACCACATATTATGTATGGATCATTTTTCTCTAAGGAATCAATCATATGAAATATTTTCTCAAAGAAACCAGGATTATCAGAGTTGGGTGCATATATGTTAATTAAATTAAATGTCATAACATCAAAATCAAGGTTTAAGCTAATGCAACTTCCATTATCATCCGAATATATATGATCTATCTTGGTGGCTATTTCTTTCTCAGAAGGATTGCTACTCCTTTAGCATTTGATTTACCATGGTTAAAAAAGCATTGTCCACCCCAGTCAATATATATGTCTTTTTCTATTTCTTTAGTAAAATGAGTTTCCTGTAAACAAAGTATATCAGCCTTTTTCTCCTTAAATAGTTTAAAAACATCTTTTCTCTTCTTACTATCCCTTAAGCCCCTGCAATTAAATGAGAAAAATTTAAGACTAGTCATTTTCATGTAGAAAAAGTATCTTATATTGTAAATGGAGTATGCACCTGCAAGAAAAATCTAAAGAATCATTCTTGATAACAAATTCATTTATGTTCATGATGAAACAGCAACAAAAAAAAAGAAGTATTTTGCAACATGTCAAATACAAATATGTGAAACAACAAAACTGGTAGAAGAAAAAGAAAGTGAATTGAACATATAGAAGAAATAAATATAATAATTATTCTCCAAAATAACGTATATAGAACATCAATGTGAAATACATAATAGATCTTAAAAGTATGTCATTTCATACAGAAATTACTGGTATGACTCCTAAGTTTTGACATACAAGAGGAATAATAGTTTTATTCAGTAGATATTAACGGAATACTGATAAAATACAAACAAGTTCTTCTTCACAAATGACAAAAAGAATTTATGTAAACAGTGCATAATTCTACAAGACCAAAATACGGAAATAATCATGTAAAAGATAATGCTAAAAAAATAATATGAAGTTTAAATTTAGAACAAATTATTTAGTTTATCTAAGCTTTAAATTACCAGTATCAATATAGCTATTCAAATATCAAGGGTGTGTCTCAATATGTTTATGGTAAAAGTAACATGAAGGTTAAATTTAAAATTAAAACCAGTATCAATATAGCTAACCAAATATCAAGAGTCGCAGTGTCTTAACACTTGCAATGAAATGTGTGATAATAATATATATTAGGGGAAAAAATGTCACAATTGTAAACAAGGATTACAACAACTTCCTGTTTGAGAGTGAGAGAAATAAATATAGGGAATGGAAAAATATTGATGAAAAAAATTGAAAAATTGAAGAAGAAAATAAGTGTGTGTGAGAGAGAGAAAGATATTTATGAAACAGGCACAAATTAAATAAAAAAAAATAAAAAAGTAATGCAAATCAGTAGTTAAATATATAATCAGGTATAATATATAGATAACAGTTGGTTGCTGATCTGACATGAATACAAGTATCCATGACTTACATGATTCTTGATAAATCAAACATGAGTCAGTGGAAAACCCGCTTCTAAATCCCGATTGAAATTCATACAATAAATTCTTCTCTTTCAGGAAAGATTCAACTTGGTCATAAACAACCTTTTCAAGTATTTTAGAAATAATATTTAAAACTGATACAGGGCGGTAATTTCCAACATTAGTTTTATCATTCTTTTTAAAAAGGGGAACAACTCTAGCTGATTTCAGATCATCAGGCACAACACCTTGTATTAAAGAAAGATTAATAATATGGGTTAGGGGCTGGACTATCAAAGGGGCACCATCTCTGACAAAACGAGAGGGAATACCATCTAGACCAGTGGCCTTTTTTGCACTAAGCTGTGTCAGATACTTCAACAATTTGTTTTCAGAAACAATTGAAAATGAACAACTGTTTTGATAAATTCCCTTTAGTGAATAAAAATTTGTAACAAAGTTTAACCCAAATTTATTAACAGAAGAGGGAAGCTTTTCAACAAGACTTGCAGCAACTGTAGTGAAATACTCATTAAATGAATTTGCAATAGTTTTCTTTTCAAAACATATATTACCATTAATGTTTAAGCATATATTTGAACTAGATGTGGACTCTTTTTTTGAAGGAGCACCAAGTTGTTTTAATGTTTTCCATAGAGACTTAGGGTCATATTTGTTTTGTTCAAGTGTTTCAGAGAAATAACTCTTCTTTGCTTTATCAATCAAGGACTTTGCTTTATTTCTTAGTTGCTTAAAAACAATTAAAACTATCTTCAGATTTTTGTAACTTAAAACTGTGAAAAGCCTTGTCCCTTGCTTTAATAGCTGAAAGAATTTCATCATCAATCCATGGCTCAGTCTTTTGTTTTATTCTAACTTGTTTAACTGGTGCAATATTATCAATGCTAGATGTAAAAAGCTTTTTAAAAACATCCCATGCTTCAATAACATTGTCTGACAGAAGGACAGGGCTCCAGTCTGTAGCCAATAAATTTGATTGAAAATCATCCTTGTTATAATTTTTCATGGATCTTAGAGTTACAGTCCTATGACAACCAAATTTCACCTTCCTACTTTTCCTTGTACAATATGTTAAAAAATGGTCACTAAAAGAGGTTTCAATCACACCAGACTGAGAAATTTTGTCAACATCTGACACTAAAATTAAATCAATTGTGGTTGCTGAAGATTGACAAACTCTTGTTAATTGTGGTTGCTGAAGATTGACAAACTCTTGTTAATTATTTGTTTAAGATTGAACATGGTTGTAAAATAATTAAGAGATTTCAATAAAAGGTTATTAAAATAAAATCTCCCATTACTATGGTTTCATATTCATTAAAAAAAACTGGCTTGATGAAAAAACACTATCTAAAATGTCATAAAAATTTGCCTGGGAGGGTGGTCTATATAAAACACCAATTAATAAAGGTTTAGTCTTTGGCAGAAGTAAAGAAATCCATATGGCTTCCAACTGATCATGGGAAAGTTCAAGACAATAATTAAAAGAAATGTCACTCCTTATATAAATGCATACTCCTCCTCCATGTCTGTTCCTGTCTTTACGCTGAATAGTGTAATTTTCAATGGAAACTTCAGTGTTGGATATTGAACTGTCAAGCCAAGTCTCAGTAATACAAATGCAAGCAGCACGGGTCTTCTCAGCTATTAAACGAATTTCATCAATCTTTGGTAGAAGACTGCGAGTGTTGACTTGAATAAAATGAAGCCCACGTTGATTAAAAACTTTAAAATCACAATCAGGGTTGCTATCACAGGTATGTGTAAGTGTAGGATTCTCCACTGGACCAGGACATGGATGGACATCACCACATAATAATAGAAGTATTGGACAAAGTTCCTTCTCTGACCAGACCTGCATATGGTCTTACTCTTGTAAATATGTGTTGTAACATTCAGGAACAGCTGGTAGAATGACTTTTGTCCATAACTTATAGGTGGAAAACATGGACTATCCGAAATGAAACTATCCGGATACTGTTCACTTTTAAATAAACTGGATATATCATCTCCAATAAAACGATTGGCAACTAAGAATAAAATTATGGACGTATGTATAATATTCATCACTTTCATTTATAAGTGTTTAGTAACAGAAATATGGTCTTCTTCTTTGTAACTACGTTGAAAATAGAATCGTCCGAAATGAAACTATCCGGATACTGTTCAATTTGTAAACAAATCGTAAATTTCACATTAAATCAAAAAGTTCGGATGGTTAAAAATAATACGATATAATGTTAGACATGTGTGTAATGTTCTTTTTCACCTGCATCTGTAGAATTAATGAAATATGGTCATCTTCGTTGGTAATTTCGTAAATAAATAATCACAATTCATAAACAATGCCTCTCTAGGTCAGATGCCACCAGATTCCACCAGAATCTTTCTAACAATTTTTCTTGGCATCATCATATTGAATATATTACATTTAAGGCGTGGAATCGAATTAATATTATGAAGAAGTTGAAATTTTTACTAAATCGAACAACATTGGAAACAATTTACATATCTTTTATTAGACCTCTACTTGAGTATGGTGATATTATATTTGACAATTGCGCTATTTATGAAAAAAATGGAATTATACAAAATTCAAAATGAAGCTGCTAGGATTGTAACAGGAACAACAAAACTTGTGTCTCTTGAAAAATTATCTAATGAAATATGCTGGGAATCTCTTCAAACAAGACGGAATAAACACAAATTGATATTTTTTTATAAAATGATTCACGGCCTTAGTCCCACATATCTTCAAGAACTTATCCCTGATCAAATAGCAAATATAACACATCATAATATAAGAAATGCAAGTAATATCCGAGATATTCCATCAAACACTAATTTATACCAAAATTCTTTTTTACCTTCTGTGATACGTGAATGGAATAATATTCCAATTGAAATAAGAAATGCGAAATCAATTTCAGAATTTTAAAGATTTATAAATAGTGACTGCAATAATTCTCCGAAACACTACAGTTATGGTGACAGAAAATACCAAATATTACATGCTAGGCTTCGCACGAATAGTTGCTCCCTAAATCAGATTTTATATTTGAAAAATATGGTAAACTCTCCGCTCTGTGACTGTGGTGCAATTGAGACTGTTGAACATTTTCTATTTTGTTGTCCAAATTACAATAATGCTAGAAGAAAATTGTATGACGATCTTTCCTTCTTACAAATTATAAATATCGATGTTTTACTTTTCGGGGATATTAATGCATCATATGAAGAAAACATAAAAATATTTGACGCCGTTCATCGCTATATAAAATCTTCTAAACGCTTTGAATGTTGATATATTACTAGAGAGTGCCTGATTAAGATAAAATTTCTGACACCAACGTAGCCGCCACTTATGCTTCTCGTCATCCCCATTCTCATTATTCTCATTCTCTGTTCATCCGTTAATATATATTCCTTTTTTTTTTGTAAAATGTTACAACATCGTATTGACAAGATGTTTGTTTTGTTTTGCCATATCATTGTTCACATTATATTGTTAAAGGGAGAAGAACACGATAAGAAATTTCTTTCGTTCTAATCCCTATATTTATTGTATTTCCAATATTGTATTTGATACAATTTAGAAATACAATATGTTTAAACTAACATCAGTATAGACGTATGAAAAATGAGATAAAACAATTGATTATTATATAAATTACATTCTAAATTGTCCACGTAATAAAAAAATATAAAGTAACATATCTTGTGGGTAAGAGTTACAAATATAACCTGACTTTAACCTGATTGTCCTTTGATCAAAGACCTTATAACCGCAACTCTGCTATAATTAAAGAGCAAGTCAAGAGCTTTTAAATTACGTGTACAATCATGTGACCGCTAGATAATGCGAGATGTTTAAAATTACTCATGTCAAATATAAATATACTACAAGTTTTCTCTTAAATAATTGCCTTTTAAACCAAATATGACAGCAACAACCATTGACAATCTCATTAAAATCATATCCTAATTTGCGCTCCTCTACTTTCCGTGATTAGGATCTGACAATATCGCATTAAAGGTCACGTCAGATTGACCTTAAAAGTAATTTATTCTCGATTTTAAACCAATTAAAATAGCGCGTTTCAAACTGACTTCGGCAAAACATTAAAAATCGATGCCTCAACGAAATGATACGATAACTTATTGTATAATCAGGCCTCCGGACTAAACACAGATATATTACACAATATACAACATATTCAATGGCAAAGAGTTAATACAGAATCAATGAAAAACAAATGACAACCTTACAGCATTACTTATTTCTAGACATTATTTTTTTATAGTATATTGTAAGGTAAAGATACAATTTGTTTCATTTAATATGTTACTCTGTTTTATTGAAAAAATAACAATATGACATGCCAGCTTTTTTCTCAAGGAACAACCGAGAATATATCACGAGCCAAACTGCATAAAAATAGGGTACAATGGTCGCCATTGCAAACACGTGGGTTCTCTCGGTTCTTCGGTTTCCTCGAACAATAATGGCCACCTACGCCGCCACCAGAGCCATCGAGAGTGATTAATATAAGTTGTGAGTACTTGTTTCCTAATCGATGTAAAATAAATAAATTTAAAGCTTAATAATTAACTTAATTGCTTAAAGAAGCTGAGTGTCTCAGCGAGATCTTGTTTAAATCTTAATAACCTGTATTTTTTCATCACGAGAAAACACGTTATTTCAGACCGTTTCATAGGTTTTTATCTAGAGTAAAAGGCCTTTATATTTTAAATACGTAATAAAAATCAAAGATTCCAGGATAAATTATTGAAAACCGCTAATCTTTACAACCATAAAAAATAATAAATTCTAAATATCTGATTTATATTATGTAAATACATGCATATCTAGGCCTGTTTTATTCATTTGCATGGGAGTAATAATGAATTGTTTGGATGTAAATTAGGCATGGTTCTGACACATCTTGGTGAACGTGAACTGTATCTGCAGGTATCACAGAACGAATGTCCCGGAACATTATGAACCATCTAGTACAGTTGGCCTTAGATTCAGTCACTGGCAGCAACATACCAAAGTCATGAAATTTAGCAGTGATTTAATGGTGGTTTGGGGGAGGAAACCAGAGAACCCCGAGGAAACTCGCGTGACTGAATGGGAATTATCGTAATCTCTCATGCTCGTGACCAGGATTGAACCCGGGACTCAAGAAATGAAGCATGTCACCACTAAGTTATCAAGGCACCAAAAGGTGATTGCATGCCACTTGTTTACAGCATGGTACCACAGTACCAATAAGGTAACATTGTGAAATAGCTGTAATTCTAATTCTTGCGTTAACTCGATAAAGGCAAAGGTCATTTGAGGTCATACATTCTACACGTTTTCCTGCAACTATATATTCTAGAAGAATGTCAGCCGAACTCGCTCTTTTTTTTTCATGTTAACCCCGCCAGCAGTCTCTCAGTGCCTGGAGAGCTTTGATTTGTTTAATAATGATCTAGAGTGAGGTTCCATGCATATATTGCATATCGAAGGAAGTCGTTACCTTTCAATCGCATTTACTTGATACGTGACTGAGGGTGGCGTGAAACAGTATGGTGAAAATGGCTCTGATAATTATGCAAATCAGTGATGTCTGCTTTTGTTTGTTGGGACGTAAGAATACCTTAAAATCTATGCAGGCATACAGTCTTAGATAACTTGTGATTAGAAAAACCTGATATATTATCAGGGTGTGGCAAGTCATGTCAAGTGTGTGATGCAGATAAATCAGTCCAGGTGGATCTTGGAAAGGGAAACACATTTTACCCAAACTTCGCAAAGTATGGGTGGCTATATATGGAAGTAAGTTTTTTATGCAATGGCAAACATCTCTGTATCCAATCGAAATACAAATAAGTCACAGGTAAAGGGAGATAATCCAAATAACAAATTCAAACTTATGAATAACTTTTATTATGTGGAACAAAAATATTATATATGATTATTTCATATGATAAACACTGTCACAGTTGTTTTGAGGTATTTCATCCATCATTAAGCTAGATTGTCAGTTGGTCCAAATTAATTTCAAGTATCATGGCATAGACCAATTAAATCCAGCGGAAAGATGTCATACCTGCGTGCACACAACACTGACCAATGTTTACAAGGGAAGTAACCCAATCAGAACAAAATCGAATATAGAAACACTGGTATGACATCACCAAAAGATAGGGTAAACACACAAAAATGTTGGAGGCAAGAAAACGTGATCCGGTTACACACATACTAACTTTTATTTAATGAAAATGCACACTACACTAAATTAGAAGTGATTGCTCCAAAGCCTAAGATAATCTTTTTTTTTTATTTTGAACATTTAAGTAGTAAAAAGATCTATGTAAAAATATATAGATTTCTTTTACACAGAAGACAAAATCAAATTATAAAATGTTAACAAAGTAACGAAAAACATTGCAATCATTATAAAATTATGTGATGACCATGCATCAAAATCAAGGTTACCCGGTACGTTGCTACCAATTTAAAGAAGAAGTTACCTACCTTCTTATTATATATAAGGTCATTGATTTTTTTTTTAATTGGCGGCAACGTACCGGGTACCTTTGATCAAAATAATAAGAGTGAATTCCTTGAATGACAACTACAGCTGTATTGAAAGTATTAAGATATATCCATGTATCAACACATAGGTAACTCTTCACTATCTGTACTTTTATACAGTAAACTTGAGGATGTGATAACATTTTGTTTTGTAATGGTCTAATAGTTTCCAAAGTTCAAAACTTTGAAAGTGTTGAACGTCTAACAAAAGGTTTTAAATTCAACATGGTGTATTAATTTTCAGTCGGTCAGGACTGTTTACCATTCAGACTTAATTATACTTTAATGAATGAGAGGGGTGAAAGGGAGGTTACTCCCATAGGTTTAATGTACAAATAGCAATAACCTTTATGAGTATCAACTTAGAGACTGATTTCATGATAATCCTTATTAATTTTCTTTCTTTTTTTTAATATGTTGATATTGATTTTAATATAGGTAAACATAAGAAAAATATGTACCAACAGATCACAAAAAGGAATACATGTCATAGAAATTCATGTAAATAATATGATAGCAAACATATTTGTCTTACCAATAAAGCATCTATAATAACAACAAAACATGATTAGTCTTCTAAATATCTCAAACTGCCATGTTAGCATCAACTACCATCAAATATTAATCATACTTTTACTTCAGCATTTCAAACCTGGTCAGGTAAAAGTAAAGATATTTGCATGAGCAACATGTGATATATTAACATTAGAATCAATGATGGGAACACTACATGTACTTGTTTATACTCTGTAATACTAAATGAGATTTGCTGAAAATCAAATTCATCCGATATAATTACCATAAACATTATACCCATGTTTAGAAGCTGTTTATTTGAGCGTGAGATTGGACATGCAAGGGGATTCTCACGATGGTGACAAAGATAACAAAGTGATACACTTACGTACCTGCCATGCCATGCGTGTGACACCAAAGTACTTAAGTGTTACATGCATGCATTCATCCATATGTTGAAGATGTTTTATATATACAATACAAAATCCTTTATTACTTAAATCATTGTCAGACATGTGAGAGCATGTACAAATGAAGTACAATGTACATAAAAGAAAAGGTCACTTAAGTAACATAACAAACAAGAGAAAAAATATAAATATAATAGATAATATAGAAGAGAGAGTCTATATGCAAGTATAATTATATGTTTTGGTTTGTTATCCTCTGACATATTTTTATTTGAATTCTCTCAACTATCTACAGTCATAATAGATAATATAGAAGAGAGAGTCTATATGCAAGTATAATTATATGTTTTGGTTTGCTATCCTCTGACATATTTTTATTTGAATTCTCTCAACTATCTACAGTCGTAATAGATAATATAGAAGAGAGAGTCTATATGCATGTATAATTATATGTTTTGGTTTGTTATACTCTGACATATTTTTATTTGAATTCTCTCAACTATCTACAGTCGTAATAGATAATATAGAAGAGAGAGTCTATATGCATGTATAATTATATGTTTTGGTTTGTTATCCTCTGACATATTTTTATTTGAATTCTCTCAACTATCTCTATATGCATGTATAATTATACGTTTTGGTTTGTTATCCTCTGACATATTTTTATTTGAATTCTCTCAACTATCTACAGTCATAATAGATAATATAGAAGAGAGAGTCTATATGCATGTATAATTATATGTTTTTGTTTGTTATCCTCTGACATATTTTTATTTGAATTCTCTCAACTATCTACAGTCGTAATAGATAATATAGAAGAGAGAGTCTATATGCATGTATAATTATATGTTTTGGTTTGTTATCCTCTGAATATTTTTATTTGAATTCTCTCAACTATCTACAGTCGTAATAGATAATATAGAAGAGAGAGTCTATATGCATGTATAATTATATGTTTTGGTTTGTTATCCTCTGACATATTTTTATTTGAATTCTCTCAACTATCTACAGTCGTAATAGATAATATAGAAGAGAGAGTCTATATGCATGTATAATTATATGTTTTGGTTTGTTATCCTCTGACATATTTTTATTTGAATTCTCTCAACTTTCTACAGTCGTAATAGATAATATAGAAGAGAGAGTCTATATGCATGTATAATTATATGTTTTGGTTTGTTATCCTCTGACATATTTTTATTTGAATTCTCTCAACTATCTACAGTCGTAATAGATAATATAGAAGAGAGAGTCTATATGCATGTATAAATATATGTTTTGGTTTGTTATCCTCTGACATATTTTTATTTGAATTCTCTCAACTATCTACAGTCGTAATAGATAATATAGAAGAGAGAGTCTATATGCATGTATAATTATATGTTTTGGTTTGTTATCCTCTGATATATTTTTATTTGAATTCTCTCAACTATCTACAGTCGTAATAGATAATATAGAAGAGAGAGTCTATATGCATGTATAATTATATGTTTTGGTTTGTTATCCTCTGATATATTTTTATTTGAATTCTCTCAACTATCTACAGTCGTAATAGATAATATAGAAGAGAGAGTCTATATGCATGTATAATTATATGTTTTGGTTTGTTATCCTCTGATATATTTTTATTTGAATTCTCTCAACTATCTACAGTCGTAATAGATAATATAGAAGAGAGAGTCTATATGCATGTATAATTATATGTTTTGATTTGTTATCCTCTGACATATTTTTATTTGAATTCTCTCAACTATCTACAGTCGTAATAGATAATATAGAAGAGAGAGTCTATATGCATGTATAATTAATTGTTTTGGTTTGTTATACTCTGACATATTTTTATTTTGAATTCATCTACAACTATCTACAGTCGTAATAGATAATATAGAAGAGAGAGTCTATATGCATGTATAATTATATGTTTCGGTTTGTTATCCTCTGACATATTTTTATTTGAATTCTCTCAACTATCTACAGTCGTAATAGATAATATAGAAGAAGAGTCTATATGCATGTATAATTATATGTTTTGTTTGTTATACCTTGACATATTTTTATTTGAATTCTCTCAACTATCTACAGTCGTAATAGATAATTGAAGAGAGAGTCTATATGCATGTATAATTATATGTTTTGGTTTGTTATCCTTTGAATATTTTTATTTTAATTCTCTCAACTATCTACAGTCGTAATAGATATATAGAAGAGAGAGTCTATATGCATGTATAATTATATGTTTTGGTTTTTATCCTCTGACATATTTTTATTTGAATTCTCTCAACTATCTACAGTCTAATAGATAATATAGAAGAGAGAGTCTTATGCATGTATAATTATATGTTTTGGTTTGTTATCCTCTGACATATTTTATTTGAATTCTCTCAACTATCTACAGTCGTAATAGATAATATAGAAGAGAGAGTCTATATGCATGTATAATTATACGTTTTGGTTTGTTATCCTCTGACATATTTTTATTTGAATTCTCTCAACTATTACAGTCTAATAGATTATATAGAAGAGAGATCTATATGCATGTATAATTAATAGTTTTGGTTTGTTATCCTCTGACATATTTTTATTTGATTCTCTCAACTATCTACAGTCATAATAATAATATAGAAAGAGAGTCTATATGCATGTATAATTATATGTTTGTTTGTTATCCTCTGACATATTTTTATTTGAATTCTCTCAACTATCTACAGTCTAATAGATAATATAGAAGAGAGAGTCTATATGCATGTATAATTATATGTTTTGGTTTGTTATCCTCTGACATATTTTTATTTGAATTCTCTCAACTATCTACAGTCATAATAGATAATATAGAAGAGAGAGTCTATATGCATGTATAATTATATGTTTGTTTGTATCCTCTGACATATTTTTATTTGAATTCTCTCAACTATCTACAGTCGTAATAGATAATATAGAAGAGAGAGTCTATATGCATGTATAATTATATGTTTTGGTTTGTTATCCTCTGACATATTTTTATTTGAATTCTCTCAACTATCTACAGTCGTAATAGATAATATAGAAGAGAGAGTCTATATGCATGTATAATTATATGTTTTGGTTTGTTATCCTCTGACATATTTTTATTTGAATTCTCTCAACTATCTACAGTCGTAATAGATAATATAGAAGAGAGAGTCTATATGCATGTATAATTATATGTTTTGGTTTGTTATCCTCTGACATATTTTTATTTGAATTCTCTCAACTATCTACAGTCGTAATAGATAATATAGAAGAGAGAGTCTATATGCATGTATAATTATATGTTTTGGTTTGTTATCCTCTGACATATTTTTATTTGAATTCTCTCAACTATCTACAGTCGTAATAGATAATATAGAAGAGAGAGTCTATATTCATGTATAATTATATGTTTTGGTTTGTTATCCTCTGACATATTTTTATTTGAATTCTCTCAACTATCTACAGGAGAGAGTCTATATGCATGTATAAATATATGTTTTGGTTTGTTATCCTCTGAAATATTTTTATTTGAATTCTCTCAACTATCTACAGTCGTAATAGATAATATAGAAGAGAGAGTCTATATGCATGTATAATTTATGTTTTGGTTTGTTATCCTGTTTTTTTTTTATTTGAATTCTCTCAACTATCTACAGTCGTACTAGATAATATAGAAGAGAGAGTCTATATTCATGTATAATTATATGTTTTGGTTTGTTATCCTCTGACACATTTTTATTTGAATTCTCTCAACTATCTATAGTCCCTCTCTCGCTCACACATTCTCTTACGTTTCCCTAACAATGTTATACAAAAATGATAAATAGTGAATAAACAAAACAGAACAAAATAAACGAAGTAGTTTTGAATTTAAAAAAAAGAAGAGTTTGAACAATAACCAGCATTTTTGGAGGGAAGAATCAGAAAAAAAAAAGAAGAAAAAAAAAGCTATGTTTAAAATAAAAAGATATGTATAGTAAATAACTGAATGGAAAAGGAGATGATATAGCCGAAGAAAACGCAAATTGGATTAACAATATTGATAGATAGTTTTCACATTTTTTAGGTATCTTCTCTGAACTTTCATGCAGAATTTAAAGTGTCACTGACAGGCCCGGATCCAGAATTTTCCGCTAGCGGAGGCGGGGGGGGGGGGGGTCAAAATTTGAATGTGATGTGAGTGCTAGGGGGTCCGCATGCTCCCCCGAAAAAAAATGCTTTTAGTTTAACGGAGATGTCTGGGGATAAAAGTGAAGGATTTATTTTTTGAAACTTGAAGACCATGGATCTAATGCGTAGGGCCCACTGGAGAATGTGGAAATACACAAATTTCTGAAAAAAAGTCTGAACTTCTAGAGAAATGATACGTTTAAATGTCAGTTATATCGAAGGACTAGTTTAAAGCGGTAAAATGTATGTCTACACCGGTTATGTTATATCCGGTTACAAACTTGCGTTTCACTGGAATCATGAAAATATTACTTTTTTTCGAGTGTTTCAATACTACGGCAGGTGCAAGCATGTCGCGAATGATTGGATTGTATCTGGATAATATAATGTGTACGACCGATCCATAAAGACATTCCACATGGATTTACAGTGTGCCTGCCTATTTTTAAGACATTTTTACCTAAAATAGTGTCGTGTTATTTAGAGGATCAATACAGATAAAAGCATATGCCTGTGTTTAACCATTTTGAACAACTGGTTGACGAAAATACACAATTTAAATTACTAAATGTATCAATCCCAAGATTTCTATCTTTAAAAAGAGCTTCTAAAATATCATAAATTATTTTATTACTGCTCTGTGTCAAGTAAAAATAACATGATCAATTACATTCATTATTAATAAAAATAAAACGATATAGCCTATATAAATGAAAAATATTTAAAAACTGAAAAAATGTCGTGTTAGTATACAATAATACTAAATGAGCGTTAGATTCAATTAATATGTACAAGATTCACTGGTCATTGGTTTGGGGGAAAAGGCGTTGTCGTAAGGTTAAAGTGAACGTATTAAATATAGATCTGAGGGTTGTAGGTTTGAGCTCTTTTTGGACCTAATTTCATACATAGTTTTCCTGTCATTTGCCAAATCATTAAACCATGCGTAAGAGTTTTGTTAATGTTATATATTGGGATAAACGATATAGTAAAAAGAGAACATTTATATATGCATATTGATATGTCAATTTCTTTTATACAAAGTGATGAAATACCGTTTCTAGAGATAAATTCTGTTAGTTCTGTTCTGATAAATTCCATATCCCACAAAGTGTGTGATATAGATCTGCCGGGACTACTTAAAATTGTACTTATATCGGGTGTGAATATGAGTATGTAGCAGCAATGACTAACTGATCATTAATTGCCTCATAAAATTCTGCAGTCGTCATGCACATCACCATGGAAACCATGACTGCAGGAGACGACAAAAGAAGCATGACACGCATTGTAAATCTTATCTTGAGGAATGCCCAGAATGCAGAAGATCCCGATGGAGTGACGCAAGCGACTGAGAAACATCCATTTTATGAGCCTGTATATAGTGTAGTGTTGATAACCAGAAATACATTGCGCTTCAATGGGCATTCAAACTGTGCGATCAGTTTTAGAATCCATAGTGCATATTATATAACTATCGCATCCCATAAAGAATGATTGTATGTCAACACGAGATTGAGTATGCCCACCAAAGTCTTATATGGAAATTTCACACTCGAAGGTCACGTAAAGGTATAACAATTTTAAACTAAGCATAAAATAATAACTAGCCCACATAGAAATATGTTGTCGTATGTAACAATAACCGTTCTAGTAAGTTGAATAATGTTTAATGAGCTTCTCCTGCCCCCCCCCCCCCTTCCTCTTTCCTGAGCACTCTAAGAATGGACATGTTTTAATGACACTCCATTAGTATTACCCCTTCGACATTGTGTTTGTTTTTTTGGTGTCAAACTGTTGACCGTCTTAATTTTGTAAATGTTCACTTCACCACGTCGAGGTGGACTGAACAATTACTTTTGTAGATTTTATTTTTCTATTTGTGGAAGTATTTTTTTTTATTCATTAAATTTTTTGTTTATTTAAAACAGCATTTTTTCTTACCATTTTACCTGTACAGTAATACGAATTTGACATTTTTTTTTTTTGTATAAACACCAACATTTCAATATTTATAACCACACGAGGCCTCATTGAGTCACGTCCACGAACCATGGTATCAGTCCTGAATTGTGCCGCCCTGTCAAGTTTAAAGGAATACGCTCGGCTGATAACAACTAGGTTTTAATTGAAAGATATTGATGTAAATAAACCAATTTAATTACTCATTTCATTGAATCAATCGTAATAAGAAAGAAATTGCAAGTTAAAGACGTCTATTTACACCAATTTGCTCCGAGGGTATCCGGACATTTGCCCCCCCCCCGGACATTTGCCCCCTCGGACAAATGCCCCCTTTTTTGACTAGGGCGGACATTTGCCCCCTCAGTGTTTCGGACAGGGCGGACATTTGCCCCCTCACTTAGTTTGTTAAGGCGGACATTTGCCCCCTCGGACGTAGCTCCCTTCCCTAACGACCACATAAATAAATAGAATGCTATGTTTAACAGTGTTTTAATAAAGATTATACTTACTTATAATAATATCTGACAATTTATGTATAACATTTAATTCCTAAAACATTTTTTGACCAGAGCCAAATAGATCGCTATGTTTTCAAAATTGTGCGAACGTCTATTTAATTACCGAAATGTTTAAAAGTAATAATGTTTATGTATTTTCTTATATATTCGAAATCGAGAGTAATAATTATCTGATTTCTGTTGGTTTTATCAATTTTTTTTGTATTGCTAGTTTTTTTCTTTATATTGAATATCATTAGAAACATGCAATAATGAGCTGAAACTAACAGGACATTCATACAATAAGCAAACTACGAATTAAAAGGCGTTATGTGTGAACTAATTAAAGGCGGTTTATAGACAAAAGAAATAATTGATAGTGACCGGTGATTTACTTTGAACTTAACCAGCTTAAATGATATGTGTGAAGTAATTAAAGGCTGATTATCAATTAAAGTGAATTCTTATCATATTATAAATCGGTACTTTGTTATGTCCCGCTGACATGATATACTCAAAAGTCGAAAAAAGTATATATGTCTTCAATAACTTACTCGAATCACAATCGCTCAATGCAATCATGGAATTCATTAAAAGTAACAGAGGTGCACTGAAGTTGTGTTTCGAAGGATTTTCGTACACAAAGAAGAAAGAAAGTAAAACGACAGTTACATGGGAATGCTCTCAACGCCGTTCTATGTCATGCAAAGGGGTTGTGATAACAAACAATCCAGTAAGTATTAACTTAATTCCTAGCAAAGTATATTGTAAACTTTATAAATTGTTAAATTATAAATTCCAGACTTTTAAATATTAATGATATATAATTTATCGAATATTGATGTTAATTAACATAAACAGTTAGATCTACATATTTTTAATTTAATTATATGTTTATTTATTCCAGCCAACAGAAGTCAAATCAACCAAAGACCACTGCCATGAAAACGACCCATTTCAGGTTGAAGCAGCTAAAGTCAGGACTGCAATCATGGACAGTGTAGAAGCGAACCGGGGATTACCAGGCCAAATCATAGCGGACAAGATGGTGTCCCAACCTGTCGAGGTAAATTAAGTTTATAATTAAATGTCGCATACCAAAATATGTTATGACACACATTTGATTTTTTTATTTGAAATTTTTTAAATATATTTATAAGTAATTAAAAATTAATAAAAGAAATATTTTATATTTTTTAAGTGTTTTAACATATAGCTTTATTTGTTTCAGGTTCGAGTTGCTGTTGGCTCCAACGAGACGTTAAAGAGAAATATCCGACGGAAAAGGGCCGGACATACACCTGCCAACCCAGAGAACTTGAAGGACATACCATCTCCACTTCCAGATACTTACACCAATAATATGATTTACGACAACGCCTCTCCAGACAACAGGATCCTCGTATTCGCCAGTGAGGATGGCCTGAGACTGTTGCAGGACGCCAACTCCTGGTTCATGGACGGAACACATTCTACAGCACCTCAGCAGTTTCAACGCACTGCTGCCGTCAAAGACGCAAGAAGTGTATGAGGAATGCCTGACGGCCATACTAGATGCCTGCCTTCAACGCGACATCCGGCAGTTTAAAATAAAAAAGAGAAGGAATAAGAAAAAAAAAAAAATTTAATATAAGAAAATATAATACAATACAATAAAATATAGGAAATATAATTTATATTACATTTACTAAATTGTACACATGTATATTTTATATTTTTCAGGGCTGCTTCTATCATTTAACCCAGTCCACATGGCGCCACCTGCAAGCTGAAGGGCTACAAGGGACGTATCGCGAGGATCCAGACATCAAACATTACGTTGGGATGTTAGATGGACTAGCCTTCCTTCCAGTAGACCGGGTGAAGGAGGGTATGGATTATCTGAAATCAAAAGCACCGGCGTCGATGATACCTGTCGTGGAATACTTTGACAGCACATATGTGCATGGAGGTTTTAGGTAAGTTTTCTTTTTAACTGCTATTTGAAAGAGGTAGACGCATAATGTACGGAGCTAAATTGTGTATTTCTTGCTTTATAAATATAAAGATTACGAATATGTTTTTTTCAATTTCATTATCAATTTCAATAAATCTATATATTTATGTTATTTTTTTGTATCTTTCAGGTCAGTAGTGACACAGACAGGAGGTCTGAAATTCAGAAGGACTCAACCAAGGTTTGAGGTGGATAAGTGGAATGTGCATCAGGCCACCTTGAGAGGGGATGCAAGGACGAACAACATCTGCGAGTCCTGGAACAACGGGTTTCGTTCACTGGTTGGACACCTGAACCCTTCCCTGTGGACAATTCTTACCTGTTTCCAGAAAGACGCGGCCATGGTGGAAGCGGAAGTTCTCCGGGTCCAGAGGGGGCAGCCAAGCAAGATGCCGACCAGGAGGGCAACGAAGACTTACCAGCGTACGCTCCAGACCCTTTGCAAACAGTTTCTTGATGGGGAAAAGTCTGTGGCTGACTTTTTGTATGCCATTGGGGGCCACATCAGGATTCGTTAATATGAGTACCGGTTTGATCATTGCTTGTGTATATTTGTAAACTAAAGTATTGATAGTATTGCTACATATAACATGCAGTTATACTGTTGGCAAAAAAACTAATGTGAGCTTATTAATCTGATTAATCTTATTAATTTGTCCGGGGGGGCAAATGTCCTAGAATCCATTATCTGAGTTCTTTACTCCTAGAAAAAGATTGTTAGAGTGTTCTGTTCAGTCTCCATCAAAAGTTCAAGTTGTTGTTGTTGTATATATGTTAGTACATACGTGATTCAGTTTAAGCTTTTAGGCTTTCAGTGACATAAGATGTATATATTTTTCTGCTAAATATTCTCTATCAAATGTTTTTTGTTTGTTTGTTTGATTGTTTTTTGTTTGTTTTGTTTTTTGTTTGTATATATATATGTAAAATCATGTTTTGACTTGTCTATGTGTTTAAATCTTTGTTCAATTATTACAATCTCGTGTGCTACGTCTCCATAAAATGTGCTTTATGTCTTTTCATTTTTAAATTTCACTTACTGCGATATCACTTATATCAGATATTAAAAAAAGATATACATTACAGAAAAAAAAGTTACCTCCCTTTGATAAACTGTCAACACATACCTTATTTTTGTAAATAATGTTCACAAAAAATATAAAAAATCAGAACACAAAAACGTGATGGTGAAAATTGAGGCACTGTAATCAACGATCGTTATTAGGTAATTAAAAAGTCGCGATTTTCAAGTGATTAGTAGTTCGCCCGCGATTGTGAATAAAAAGGTGAGAAAAACAAAGCTATTGGCACCTTTAAAAAAAACACAAACACACACAAAACGAGTCTTAGTATGATGATATATTTGGGTACGCAAGTATCTTATGTCTTGAGTTTATATCAAATTTATCATTCAGACTTATCATAAATATTGATTGGCTAGGGGGCAAATGTCCGCCCCATCAAACTAAGTGAGGGGGCAAATGTCCGCCCTATCCGAAAAACTGAGGGGGCAAATGTCCGCCCTAGTCAAAAAAGGGGGCATTTGTCCGAGGGGGCAAATGTCCGGGGGGGGCAAATGTCCTAGAATCTGCTCCGAGACATGGGCGCAGACATTGTTTACGTCTCGTGGTCTCGCGAGACTTTTTTTCAACAATTGTGACGTCACAGACACACTTCCGGTTGCGTACATACATTGAAATATAGAAGGGAATTACGTGTGTTGTGGAGAAATTGTTTGAAAAATGTTTATTATTTGAATATGATGAAAATATATTATTAAAAGATTAAACTATGATCATTTTATTGTTTTCTTACTCGTGAGTGAGAGAGTCTGGAGCCCTCGTCCTATGACCTTTGTATGCCAGAATGGTAATAAATGCAACTTCTAAAACAGAATCATTCAGAACTAAGGTGTGAAAGTCCGTATGGTTCGTAATGCACGTAAGTTCATCTAAATTTCCAACAACCAAGTCACTCGATTTGCAACATACATTATCCATATTGGATGGCATCATAACACAGTTATCACACAGACAAAAGTCCTCAGCACATAAATATTCCTCCTCCCGTACGTCATTGTCTTGAAGCAGTTGCAGCTCTTCCTCAGTATATTCGGGCTCAAAGTCGTAAGGAACTATACACTCCATTTTAAGAAATATCTCAAAAACTTTATTAAACTTCCTGCTATAGTGATCGAACCATAACTAAATTCAACCCCTTGTCACTCAATCAAGCTATTTTAATTGCGCAAATCATTACAATTTTTAAACAGTTTTTTAATCAAACATATAAATATATAAAAGGGGCGGTATCATGTAAGTAGAAATCTAATTGCAATGACGGTAACTGTGAAATACTATAGAGACGAATCAAAGGGACACCGTGTTGTAATTATGATTAACACACCTAATTGCTCGCAATTTAGCAAATTAATGTAAATTATGCTAACTACTTTCTGTATATCACAATAACATGAGCTCATTGCGATACGATACTTTTACTTATATATATTTGTTTAAACAGACTTTTTCCGTAAAATAGTATAATATAGATTATAATAATATAAAACGTGGATTCAACACTTTTCTTTCATATTTATATAATGCATTTAGTATGTTTGTGGTGATGATTATACTCTACATGTCCGTTTCAGTAAAACGTGCACATCAATTGTCTGTTGACATGGTGACTCGGTCGCACGCTTCGTTTTATGGCCGTGTTTTATGGCCCTGAGGTGCGATTTTATATGACGCTTATTCTGTTACAAAGGCTTGCCAGTGATTTCTTATCCAATCAGTTTAACACCACACAACTTTTCAATAACCGCAGTTGCAAGCATTTCACGGTAAAAATGACAAAGATGTATTATAGAAATAAAAAATATCGCGGAGCAAATTGGTTTAAATAGACGTCTTTAACTTACAATTTCTTTCTTATTACGATTGATTCAATGAAATGAGAAATTTAATTGGTTTATTTACATCAATATCTTTCAATTGAAACCTAGTTGTAATCAGCCGAGCGTATTCCTTTAATGCTTTTATCACAACCCCTATTAATCGCACTCATCGATCGGGATATGGTTCAATGGGTATTTGTGACGTCACAGAAAGGTAAACATGAACAAAGATGGCGGCGGCCATAGCCGATCGAAATCACAAACTTTAAACAGCTATATCTTCACAAATATAGCGTGTATAAAAATGAAAGTCATGTCAAAATGATCTACACTAAAAGGTTTATTGATGGTTAAATTTTCATTTCAGCCGAGCGTATTCCTTTAAGTTTTGCCTTTAATGAATCCTATATCTAGTGTACATCCGTCTCACTCCGGGTAGAAGTGAACGGGTGTGTATCATAAAGCTGGTACATGTATATACATCTCTATTGCTTGAGGCTCGGTATTGTAGCAGTGCTAGGACTGGTTGAAACAGTCTCAGAATAATGTATGGTACACACTTGTCTACAGCGTAATATATATGTAAAATAATATTCACAAATGAATGAAATACTGCCGGTGGGCCGTTAAACCTAGGGAAACAAAGAAAGGGATAAAAGTCATAAAGATGTCGGAAGTTGTTGAATAGGGCGACAAGGGTGGATTTTGGAGGCAATGTCTCTTACCCATGTAAGGGAGGGTATAGGGCGTTCCTCTGATATTTTTACATTTTTGAACATTGGCTTAAAATCTGATTTAAAATGTTTTGGAGATTCAATAATGACTTTTAAAATTACTAAATAATTTTGCTGGCCTAGCATTACCACACATGAAAGTGTTTTTATTTGTTTAATATTATCATATTTACAAACATATCACAGCGGTGTCGAAAGGTAATCCCTTACAAATGTTAAATCTCAAGTATGAACGGGCCATATCAACGTGTCCTATTCGAATTTCATGTGTGACATGTTTTGCACATCATTATAAAAGGAATGTATAATGGAGAATAGTTTGCACGTTTCAGTGATCATCATTACGGAGAAGACATTCAAGGATATGTGGCAATATAACCAAGAAAACGATTCGTAAACATGGTAAACAGATAACATTTGTGGAAATATTACACTGACATCGATGTTGAATTCAGCTTATATATTCAATACCTGTATCTGTGCAGGATGTGTCTTCAGTTTTGTATATTCAGTCATCTAGTTGTACATTTTGTAGAAAATAGTATCTGTCGATTTCTAAATAAGAAGGATAAGTTTAAGGTAGAGGAAGATAAATGAGATCGAAATAAGTTCTAAACATTATAGTTAATGTCAATCTGAAAGGGAATATGTTTAATTGCGATGCAGCTAATAGAATATAGAGAATAAGTAAGAGAGCGGCAGGGAAATATCAAAGGAGAAGAGATATAGACATGGTCTTATGAAAACAAACCGTGAAAGGTTTAGAAAGATGGGTATATTGGTATAAATACAGCGTAGTCCCAGACCTAGATGGTCCGGTGTCAGGGTATTATCAGTATGTGGTATATTGTCACATGTATATACAACAAACATAAATACAGCGTAGTCCCAGACCTGGATGGTCCGGTGTCAGGGTATTATCAGTATGTGGTATATTGTCACATGTATATACAACAAACATAAATACAGCGTAGTCCCAGACCTGGATGGTCCGGTGTCAGGGTATTATCAGTATGTGGTATATTGTCACATGTATATACAACAAACATAAATACAGCGTAGTCCCAGACCTGGATGGTCCGGTGTCAGGGTATTATCAGTATGTGGTATATTGTCACATGTATATACAACAAACATAAATACAGCGTATCCCAGACCGGATGGCCGGTGTCAGGTATTATCAGTATGTGGTATATTGTCACATGTATATACAACAAACATAAATACAGCGTACTCCCAGACCTGGATGGTCCGGTGTAAGGATATTATCAGTATGTGGTATATTATCACATGTATATACAACAAACATAAATACAGCGTAGTCCCAGACCTGGATGGTCCGGTGTAAGGATATTATCAGTATGTGGTATATTGTCACATATATATACAACAAACATAAATACAGCGTAGTCCCAGACCTGGATGGTCCGGTGTAAGGATATTATCAGTATGTGGTATATTGTCACATATATATACAACAAACATAAATACAGCGTAGTCCCAGACCTGGATGGTCCGGTGTCAGGATATTATCAGTATGTGGTATATTGTCACATGTATATATAACAAACATAAATACAGCGTACTCCCAGACCTGGATGGTCCGGTGTCAGGATATTATCAGTATGTGGTATATTGTCACATGTATATATAACAAACATAAATACAGCGTAGTCCCAGACCTGGTGGTCCGGTGTAGGATATTATCAATATGTAATAAATACAGCGTAGTCCCAGACCTGGATGGTCCGGTGTCAGGATATTATCAATATGTGGTATATTGTCACATGTATATATAACAAACATAAATACAGCGTAGTCCCAGACCTGGATGGTCCGGTGTAAGGATATTATCAATATGTGGTATATTGTCACATGTATATACAACAAACATAAATACAGCGTAGTCCCAGACCTGGATGGTCCGGTGTAGATT
The DNA here is from genome assembly GCA_021229015.1 of Solen grandis. Lineage (NCBI taxonomy): Eukaryota > Metazoa > Mollusca > Bivalvia > Adapedonta > Solenidae > Solen > Solen grandis. The sequence goes on from CM037785.1 coordinate 2,469,408, forward strand.
TATAAAAAAAGCCCCAGACCTGGATGGTCCGGTGTAGATATTATAGTATGGTTAAAAAAATATCGCAGTGAGCCACTACTCTTCCTGTCTCATGTAGACGAAATCTCCAAATTATTGCAGTAATGTCGGTGGGACAGAATACCTAATATACACTTTTTATTACCAACATAGGTTGATATATCTGTCAAACGTTTTGCAACCTCCAATACTTTGCGCTATAGAAATGTTTTGAAATTTATTCAACCCATTACGAATTATTTTCAGAACAACGCCACTAGGCCATGTAACCTGTTTACTGAAGTCGTTCCGATGCCGCAATTAAACACGGGTTGCGTGCGTGAAAACCAGTAATCCTAGTTACTAGAATACAGAACAGAACAATACTATATACTAAATCTCTTACTTTATACATTATGGTGAAAGACATACAAGGGCGTGGCTGGGGGTTACGCACTTTCTGGCTGGGGTCCAGGTGCCACTTTATATAGATACAGTATCCACATGTCGATCCGACTATCTTGTTTACTCAAATAATATCGGTCTCGCTCCATATATAACAGGATATAAAAGTACCTTATTTGAATTACAAATATATTTACAAATACAAATATAATCTAAATCGTTTCTGCTAATCATTATCCACATATCTTAAACAACATACTGCCGACAAAGTTTATATTCCCTGTTTGTGTAGGTGGCTGTTGCATCTTGTCATGTCTCGATGTTTTCGAAGCCTCTTATCCAAGCACCTGTTAGTGTGTGCAATTGTGCAATTCATTTGGACTTGGTCCTTTGGTTATATTTATCTATATTCAGTCAAACCTGTCTTAAACGGTCAGTCAAGGGACCAACAGAAAGTGACCGCTTAACAGAGGTAACCGTACTATAAATGATAAGATATAACAAAATGCTAGTAATATTAAAACTGACCATTAAATGCAGGTTGGTCACTTAATACAGGTGACCTCCAATACAGGTTCAACTGTATTTTATAGGACACAAGTCCTTTCTACATATACTTTTTCTTTAGAAAAAATATGTGCATGTTGATTTTATTGTTCATGCTGAGAAAATCTGTCCTGCAGTCTATGAAATGCAGTTAAAATTTATTGTTAAAAATAAACAAAGTTATACTTTTTATGAAAGTGATTCTTTTTTGCAATTCAATCAATTGATTTTGTGGTGATTGATTGGAAAATGATATATTTAACATTACTTTTTTTTTTTTAAATCTTATAGATCTATCTAGATGATCTGTAACAAACAGATTTTTTGTGTTTACATTGTATTTTTTTTTTTTAATTCATGTAAAGGGAACTAAAAAATTTGTGAGTAGTTGGAAAGCGAAATTATGGTGCAATGTTTTGTTTTTTATGAAGTAAATCACTGAAAACAAACATAGAAAGAAATGAAATATCTCAGGTGGATTTCTTTAAAATCACAAAGTTGTTGTGTGTTTACATGAAATGGCATGTTTTACTGCTAATGTTTTTTTTTTTTTTTTTTTTTTTTTTTTTTTTTTTTTTTATTGGATCAAAAATAATACCTTACCTTATGTCAACTTGGGTTTGAATACCATTTTTAATTTTAATGGCAAAGTTATAAAATAATTTATGACAAAATGCAGTTTCATTTTCATGATATGAAACACAATATTTTTAAGAAAGGGAGATGTTTTGGTGATGATATGTTAGCTTAGATAGAAGAATAATCTTTTGATTTTTTTTTCTTTTTTGATCATGTACATAATTGACTTCATATATGGAACATGATAAAATATCTATTCAAATAATTTCACCAAAACCACATTTCTGTTCATGCTTTTATCAAAAATTGCAAACTTATTTGTCACCGTTTTTTTTTTTTTTTTTTTGTTGTTGTTTTTTTGTTTTGTTTTTTTATTATTAAAATATGTACTTGAAACTCGAAGTATAACTTAAATTCATTGCATTATATCATTACCTGTTTATTATGATACCTTTTATCACCTAAACGGCATCATTTCAAAAAGAAATGACTTATAATTGCAATTGCATTTCTAAAAATACAACACCTTTTTTTTAACTAAGGGATATAATTTGATAATGAATTAATGGACATATACTTTATTTTTGATAAAGAACATTAGAAAAAATTCTGTCCTTCGGAGTCCTTTGGGATTTTTTTTTAAAACCAAAATTCTGTTCATATTTTTTTGCAATTCCTGTTTATTAAATAATGTAATTGATACCCGAAATATGACTACAATTTAGAAGATTATGTCATTTTATGTTTATTTTGATACATTTTATTATTAAAACTATGATACTTAAAAAATAAAATTATAATTTTTAATTTTAATAATTTAAAACATGTTTTTGTTGTTGTTGCTTTTTTTTTTTTTTTTTTTTTTTTTTTTTTTTTTTTATGGTAATAAAGGGAGGTAATTTGTGATGAGTATAGTTTGAAAACGATTTTAAAGGTCCTTCAAAGTACCAACAGTTATACGATATTGTCTTCATAAAATATTCATTTCCCAAATTCGAAACTAGGTTTAGCCATAAAACCTTGATCTTTTTCTAAGAAAATGTCCAGAAAATCTGCCCAGAAATGACGGCTGTAGAGCGTGTACAAACTTTGGTAGCTTTTTTTCATCCTGACGCCATTGCGACAAAATATGTTGCGTTCAAAGGGCCATAGTCACTTTGCCAATTGTTTATTTATTTTTACAATTTGTCCAACTTAATCGTCCAATGAAATGTTCGCATCTCGTTTGAAATTTGAAAAAAAAAAATGTATTGCATAAAATGATCCGTGATATTTGAACTAAATGGGCGGATCTTGTTGCGGCGGCAGGAGATTACGTCACGTTTTGCATGAAGCCCTATAAAATGTTCCCAGTGATACTTACTCGACTGTCAATCAAACGGAGATTGGTTCCATAACGCGAGGTCAATGGCAAATATATATAGCGTTCGTGACAAACTGCAAAAATGTTAAATCGTTTATATTTTAAATTTAATGGACATATTGCAGCGCTCCGCTTCGCGTCGCTTGCGATAAATACCATAAGATTTAAATTATAAACAATAACTTATACATGCTGCTGGCTTATCGACAAACCCAATAGTTCTTAATAAAAGCCTTATTACTAAGACCCTATACGTTTTCCACATGTTTGCGTAAAGCCGTAATGGAATGATATCGGTATAACCGATTATGCGTGTTTTTACTTTTCTCAACAGTAGGGGGTATAACTTCCTTTAAATAATCCTATTAAGACATAAATGTACCTCCATTTCTTTAAAAAGATAAATAGATAAATAAAGTGAAAAATAAACAAGATATCATTAACATTTTAAGTTTGATTATAGTATTTAACGAAGTTATGAGGTTCATTAAGATAATGAAAAAGTAAAAACAAAAGGTACTTTACAGGTTAAAAACCAAGCAATGGATGATGGATTGTGCTGTTCTGTTCGTTCGCCTATCTACCCTTTAGTCAGTCCGTACATACTTTGAGTTTAGCAGTACCTATTTATTTGTTTTATTTCGACGAATGTTTAACACTTCGTGATATGAAATCAGATTTAGATTTATATTTACAAGGTCGAATGTCAAGGTCACTTCTATATGGATTAATTTGTCGTTGTAGAGTTTGTGTGCGGGTAGTGACTTTACACGCACTAATTTTGATTAAACAAAAATAACAACATTAACTTTACTATAGTAAACCATGGATGTTAGAATGGCGATCTTAATAACATTTTCATGAACGAGTTTAGTAAGATTTGATATCAAATGACAATTTATGTCAGATCCTATTTATCATTTTTTTCTGTTTGGGATGCAGGTGTTTGGTTGCCATGGCAACAACAATTTATTGATGTTTTGACGTTTCTATAAATGACGAAATCCAATATGACAAACTAAATGGCGGCAGAATGGTGTTTAGGGACAACTTTACTCGTGCAATCGTCATTAGTGTGATAACATTTTAGTAAGACTTACATTTTTTGTGTATCGTACTTTGATTGGGAAACACGCCCACAACACAACACAACAAGATCAGTACTATGCGACTTGGAAGTTTATGACAATTCTTACCGCTAAACCTTTGGATCCACAATCAGCCAGTCATGCAAGATACCACTGTTTATTTTAAACCTAGCAATAATTTATATATGTAATAAATCACGCAACTCATATGTACATTATAGTTATAATGGTATAAGATATAAACTTAACTATCCCCGATCCCCAGCCGGGACATACCAAAGTCGTAGCTCCCTTGCTTGGCGCTAAGCATAAAGGGATAGTTCTAGGACTGGTTGACCTGGTGTCAGGAAAATGTGACTGGGTGTGGTATCATGCTACATGTCTACGGCGTGATACTGCAGTGTGACAGCACTATATCTATCTCAAAAAGACAAAGTCTACAGATGACGGAAACACTATCGACGGAACGTTTAACTTAACAAACATATTAAATATAATCGCAAAATTGATTTGGTCTACATATGCTATGATGTACAGACGCAAACCATACTTGAAGATGACGAACCACTTGTATCGCATCACAGAAAGGGGTTTTCACTGGGTACAAGTATCATGTCCTATTTAACATGCTACCCTAATACTTGCTTTACAGATTTTAATTAATATAAATGTTTTTGTTCGGCGCATATATTATGCTCTATATTATTTTTTTTAGGAAATGGAAGTATTTCACTAATGTCTTATTGTCGATATCATGTTGTCGCTTACTGTTTTATTCAAAACTATTTTACGTCCAATTAGAAAAAAAAAGTTCCTATACGTTTAATACATCAATCCCTCTAGGTTGAGCCAGTACTTCGCGCCTGAGAATGTCATGAAAAATCCTTGCCGCAATGGGGCACGGGTCAACAACCTTTGGGTCCGCAGTCGGGATTTTACCATGGTGTCATGGCGCCCTTGTTTTATGTAAGAACGTTTTGCAGAAGATATAATCAACGTTTTTTTTGTTTTGTTTTTCAAAAGATATTTCAATTAAGATATCCAGTAAGATCACCACTGGAACTTGGTCAATGGAAGCTGTATTGCAGATTATACTATCACTATACATATCCAACAACCTGTTAAACTGTTAAGTTGAAGCGAATATATTATTATCTTAACATAAATTTTGTTTTACGTTAATTATGATAGTAATAGCATTTCTGTATCGCACGATGTTTCCGGGCTATGTTTGGTCATAGACACCCCCCCCCCCCCACCCCCTTCTTTACTTCGCGGAGATAAAGTTCAAAATCTTGTTTTCTGTCTTCTCACTAGATAGTAATATTTTTATGTTTATTTCAAAACGATTGCCTCATGGAAGTTGAAACTGAATTAAAATGTGTTGATAGTCGATGCCGCAGATAAAGTAAACTGTAATGAAAAAAATGCAGCCATACAAGTTTCCATTTTGAAAGATTTATCGGCGTAGCTCTCAGACGTACTTAGCATAAAAATAAAATTAAAAATAAAATGCGTCTATATAATGCAGACAAACTTAAATCATTTTCCTTATGACTCAGAAACGATGAGTAACAAGTAGAATGTTCAAACAGAAGGTCTAAAGTTTTAAATTTTAATTTTATTTAAAAAAAGGGTTATTTTAAACTTGATAATTAGTAATATAATTAGTCATGTGTTCGTTAACATAATGAAGGAGAATCGCATTGGCACTACGTGCTTAGTCTCTTTCACATTGCCATGGTGTCTGAGAGTCGTCAGTGAACATGGGTGTTAATAAAACATGAAACAACGAAACCGTATAATGTAGATAGAATGAACTGCCATGTTTCATTCGGAGAACACTATAAGTTTACTCAATTTATAGCACTGTGTTCTCAATTTCCTATACTTGTCTTAGCTAAGCATGACAGTTATTGACTTAATATAAAATAAGTCCAGGTAGTCTATAGCAGCTCATAGCTGAAATCGTATCCACTCGGCAATTCCCAGCATAACTCGGTAAGAATCTACAAGATGATCCGAATGACTTACCAGCATCCGTTTGAGAAAGCTCAAAACTATTTTAACCCAGAAAAAATACTTGTATAAAACACAATTTTATTACTTTAATACTTAATTTATTCATTGACTATGAACGCGATGGACGGAGGGCCATGAATAAGACATATAGTCACTTAAAACAGGTGAGTTGCTCAAAATTAAGCACTAGTGTATATTTGCTGTGTATATTCGTGTCCTCTTTTCAATTATCAGCGACTGGATCCGAAACTCGGACAAACATTTTCGTGATGTATCAACATGGATCACAATCTCGGCATTTTCTACAGGCTTAAGCGAGTTATTGCTTTGGTTACGTTCATAATATGAACATCGTACGTATATATTCTTTTTGAATATATGTATATTCTTCAAAAGGATACAAATGAATTGCCCTATATTTATACAGATTTCTTGATAACTCCCTACTTTCGGTTCTGTTGGTGCACGGGAGGTCTCTCTGCAAACCACTTTTTTACGCACATGCAGGTCTCTGCATTTAGTACAGGCAGAATCTCTACATACCATTGGTTTCTCATTGTTTTCAAGTGTTCTAAGCCCTACTTGGTTTTCGTTTTCCTACTTTGTATGCACTTTGTTGTGTTTTCGTTGTCAGATAAAAAATTATATATACATTTCTTACCATCACACATACACATTATCAATCAACTAAATCCTTGTGGGGGCTGGGAGGCGCAACACTACGGTAAATTACAGACCGGGTGTAAATGTCTGGCTGGTAAATTACATCCCGCTATAGGAGTCTCGCTGGTTAGATTAATACAATGACCAGGCCGCTAGCTATGGCCTTCCCAGACACAAAGTACTGGTCCAACCCAAGAACCGTCGAGAGGGATTAGTATACTGTAAAGGAGTCTTTGTTAAATTGCTATACTCCTTATTTTGTATTGTATTGTTCTGTCCTGTCAGTTGTGAGTTTGTATCTGTGGCATGTTAACTGTTCATGTGCACCATATCCTGTCACTGTGAACTGTGTTATGTGAACTGATTATGTTTGTATCTGTGGCATGTGAACTGTTCATGTGCACCATGTCCTGTCACTGTGAACTGTGTTATGTCAACTGATTATGTTTGTAGCATGATGAACTTTTAACTGTTCATGTGCACCATTCCTGTCACTGTGAACTGTGTTATGTAACTGATTATGTTTGTATCTGTGGCATGTGAACTGTTCATGTGCACCATGTCCTGTCACTGTGAACTTTAATTATGTCAACTGATTATGTTTGTACAGCGTGCATGGTTTTAGTGATTGTTGAGTGAGTGAGATTTTAATCCTTTGTCCCTGACCATATAAATATGAATTTATCCTTCTGTTCTGTCACTTCGGAATCAGACTTTCCCAAAGTCAGGATCAACGTATTCCACTTTATTGTAGTTTCCCAGACTATAGACGTAGTGTCGTTCTAATAAGTTAGTGCTGGTAAGTGCTAGAATTTATATCCTGAGATATTATATTTTTATTTCAACGCGTCTGCTATTTTGAATTGCCTGAATCCAATTCATGTGTATTTATTATTGTTTTATAATTTGTTTTCAGGCCCTCTAACAATAGTCAGTGTGATTTATAAATACTCGAATAAATGTATGAAAGGGAACCCAGGAGTTGTTGTTCTCCATGACCCCGTTACAAATGGCGCCCAACGTGGGACTGTGGTATCGGTGCTAGGTATGTCTGAGACACATGCACATGGTTATATTTACCCTATAACTCCTAGAATTCAGGGACGAATTCTAAAATGAAGGGGGATAATGTCACAGTAGCGATAACTCACAATAGGGGAGAATCATATGTAAGTGGCCGGGTAGCTCAGTCGGTAGAGCATTCGCCCTGTAAGCAAAAGGCCCCGGGTTCGAGTCCCGGTCAGTCTGCATATTTTTCTCACCATGTGACATTTGGCGCCCAACGTGGGATGTTGTAAGAATCTGTTTCCCAATCTAGGGTGAGTTAAATCTAAATACAAGAAAACACGGAGGGTTTGTTAGCATAGACTATTTATTTAGTTACTATTTCAGAAGAAAACGCGAGCGCTATAAATTTAGAAGAAAATAATACTGCATGAAATTTATTACTTCTCTTTTTTAGAACACACATTTTTCTATGGATTGAATAAAAGTTTTTGTTATTAACGACAATTGAACATTATTGAAAACATCTTTTTAATGAATAAATTCTTTTATCTATACAACTTTGCAGCATTCCACATGTAATAAATTAATAGCAGAATTGAATCATGATTAGTTCATATACTTTTGCTAAAAAAAAAGAAAAAAAAAACAAACAAAAAAAACACTTACACACAATATATATATTAAAGTACAGCGGAACATGTAGATGTTCGTCCTGCAGCACCGGAAAACCTTACAGCCACGCTCTCTTTGGCGTCAGAAGATTCCTACCATACCACTTGACGACGATGGTTGATGTTGCTGATTGTTTTTCCTGTATTCGCCTATGTGTCGAGGAAAGACGTACTGAGGAAGTATCGTGGGAACCGAATGAATGACTGGACTGAACTTGATGAACGACAGCTGGACATTAAAAACATTGCTATCAGGAAACCACGACGTCTTGCTTTTCAGTTTTGAAAAGGTGTTAACAATACGCGAAACCGTGATAGATTATTTCCACCTTTACTATTTCAAACTTAGAATAACGAAAGGAACTGTTCTGTCCAAGTCTCCTTGTATTTTATATTTTGTCGGATATAATTTGTGTATTTTTAATGGTTTAACGATTATGCATATTCAGATTTGAGCAGTTCGACGTCACATTTACTGTTTTTAAATTGTCAAATTTTGACGAGTGATTTTCTGTTGTAATACAACTTCAATTTTTGAAACATTAATTGTATTGACATAAGATTGCATAATTTAACCACCATTAAATGCCGAAATCCTTGGAGCTTCCATGGGCTTCGGCCCCTGAGCCCCAACCAGAGCTCTGCCCTGGACCTGCAAGTGGGCTTAATTCGGCTCCCTTGCGTATTTGTGCGTACCCTCAGTTTTGGCCTAGCTACGCCCCTGGTTACAGCCGAATTACATTATTCCACGCCACGCGCGTGTATTCTACATGCTTAGTGTGTTGAACTCGAACAGCTGGATTAAATGTGTTTATGATGCAACTTTATTCATACGATGTTGAATGGTATGAGAAATACACAAGTAGTCGTTATTTTTCAGTTTTCTTGGTGTTAGATTACAAATAATAATTCGTTCAAAGTCCGTTCATTCATGTTTTGTTTGTTTTTATAATCGAGATCTACAATCAGTATAGGTCTGATAAGTGGTTCGTTCCTTTTCATGAGCTCGTTTGGTAAAAATTGGTATGAAATAACAATTCATGTCAGATCCTATTCATCTTATTATAGCTTATACAAATGTACTGACCAATTCAGACATGAAGAGCACGCGGAAAATATTACACACGATTTGCTGAAAAAATCCATTGGATTAATCTTAATATATCAAAAATAAAGTTTATTGATCTTTTGGTGTTTTACGTCGCTGCGATAGTTAAGCCATATAGCGACGTCCAGCTAATTACAAGTATCACAAACTTAGGCTTATTCATTCTCAAGGAATTCAGCGGACAATGATTTTTATATTAAATGTCACTGTGAACTTAACTTTTGATCGAATGACCTCAAAATCAAAAGGGGTCTTCAACTGACAATGGGCAATTGTCCTACCAAGTTGCAAAAACCTATGCTTATTCCTTCTCAGGCTGGCCTTAAAAAAATTGTTGTTTGGAGTTACCCGACCGACTCACAAAAATCGCCGCGACTCAAAAACCTTTCAGGTGTCTGATTTTTTTTTTTTGCTAGATCAATCGTATTTCTATCTTACACATGAAGTCATAATATATAGAAGTTGCAGAAAAAGAACCTTACACAACAGGCAATGTCCAGGTGTATAGCTGCTATAAATTCATCAAACAACTGCTAACACAAAATATTTCCAGTTTTGATAATCGGCATCTCAAAGAAGCTGTTCTAGAGTTCAAAAGGAAACCGCACACTGGCTTGTGTCAGTTTCACACCCTTTGAACTGCAGTATGTTAATTTCTTGCAGTGTGTAGAGTGGATGTCACACAAGGTGAAATTTAAATCAGTGGAGGGGGCACAGAGGGGTGCATTTGGTGACACTTTTGCAAGCATTCCTTTCAGGATAATTGACAGCTTCTCATCCCATAATTAATACACAGACTTCTACAAATCTACTCATCCTGTTGACACTGCTTTTCCCCCTTTACCGGAATCATATTGCACCTAAATGAGGTTTAATTTATGTGCTGATAAGAATATGTGACAACATAGCCCTCTGTTTCCCCAATGCACGTGAGAGATGTTTTGGGATTATGACTGAAAACAACTTTAGAATGAAATAAGGACAAGAAACTGGTAGGCAACGCACAATAATTATTAGATCTCCCAAACAAACTGACTTATTGCTTTTACTCCGTTTCTTCTTCTTTCTTGCGCCGGTAATTGTGTATGGGCCATATCTCGGAGACCGCGCGACATATCTTTACAAAACTTCATATGATTACAGCCCTCAATGTGTAGTGGTGCCTCCCAGATTTTTGTAAATGGGGGGTCCCTGGGGATTAGGCCCCATTCCCTCAAAGATGGCTTTTTGCATAAAAAATGTATTTTGGTTAAATATTTCAAATTTTCAACCTTGAATCAAATCTGTTTTTGTTCCTCATAATAGGAAGAAATGCAAAGTACTACTTTGGTGTACCCTGAGATCAGCCAGGAGCCTGGCCCCATCCCTTCAATTTTTCTTATAATCTTATATCTCAACAAGAGCTGTCAGAGGACAGCACGCTCGACTATTCAAAATGCTTGTTGGTAAATCAAATGAAATCTAATAATAATAATAGTCAAATTGATATACCTTGATAGTCTGATACCCCTTAATATTTTTATGAAGCTTAAAATGAATCCCATGCCTAGTTACTGAGACATAAGCATAATAACACTGTGCATGCAAAACTTTAACAAATTATCCAAGTTAGAAAGGGCCATAATTTGTATAAAATTCAGTCCAAAAGTTATCCTCCTTGGTTTTCTGATGCCCCTGAAGATACTCCTTAACTTTCTAGTCAATTCCACAAGCAATTTCTGAGATATAAGCTGGATAGTAGCTTGAATGCAAAACATTAACCAAAATTCTAAGTTAAAAGGGGGCCATAATTTTTAATATATTCCATCAAGTGTTATCTTCCTTTATAGTATGATACCCCTGAACACATTAAAGATGTTTCAAATCAATCCCATGCCTGGACTCTGAGATATAAGCATGAAAGTACCTTGCATGCAAAACTTTAACCAAAATTTCTAAGTTAAAAAGGGGCCATAATTTGTAACATATTCTATCAAGAGTTATCTACCATGAAAGTATGATACCCTAAACATATTTAAGATGTTTCAAATCAATTGCATGCCTGGATACTGAGATATTAGCATGAAAGTACCTTGCATGCAAAACTTTAACCAAAATTTCTAAGTTAAAAAGGGGCCATAATTTGTAACATATTCTATCCAGAGTTATCTACCATGAAAGTCTGATACCCCTAAACATATTAAAGATGTTTAAAACCAATCGCATGCCTGGATAATGAGATATAAGCATGAGAGTATCTTGCATGCAAAACTTTAACCAAAATTTCTAAGTTAAAAAGGGGCCATAATTTGTAACATATTCTATCAAGAGTCATCTACCTTGGTTGCCTGATGCCCCTAACATATTCATAAACTTTCAAGGCAATACCATGAATGGTTACTGAGATAAAAACTGGATAGAAGCTTGCAAGCAAAACTTTAACCACATTTTCTATTGCATGCAAAACTTTAACCAAAATTTCTAAGTTAAAAAGGGGCCATAATTTGTAACATATTCTATCAAGAGTCATCTACCTTGGTTGCCTGATGCCCCTAACATATTCATAAACTTTCAAGGCAATACCATGAATGGTTACTGAGATAAAAACTGGATAGTAGCTTGCAAGCAAAACTTTAACCAAATTTTCTATTGCATGCAAAACTTTAACCAAAATTTCTAAGTTAAAAAGGAGCCATAATTCATATTAAATTCAGTCAAGAGTTATCTACCTTGGTTGTTTGATGCCCCTGAACATATTTATAAACTTTCAAGTCAATACCATATATGGTTATTGAGATATAAGGTTGATAGTAACTTGCATACAAAAACGCCGACGCCGACACTAGGGCGACTACAATAGCTCTCATATTCTTCGAATAGTCGAGCTAAAAACTGTTCAGATCCCCACCCCAAAACCACATATATTCTTGTTCCTCATGATGAGATGGATTAAATTGTATTTCTTTTATGTTCACATGGGTCACCAAGGGGTCGAGCCCCCACCCCCTAAATTTTACTTATAACATTATATCTGAAAAACTGTTCAGATCCCCACCCATATATCATATATATTCTTGTTCCTCATGATGAGACAGATTGAATGGCATCTGGCCCCACCCAGTCAGTTTTACCCCTGACCTTTATTTCAAAAACCATTGAGCTCCCCACCCATAAACTATGTATATTCTTGTTCCTCATGATCAGATGGATTGAATGGTACATCTTTGATGTTCACATAGGTCACCAGGGGGTCAGCCCCACTCCATTTCTCAATAATCATTCGTGTATAATTGTCTAAGGAGAAACTTTGTTTGGGAGACTTAGTGACAGTTCACTGTTACAATTATATTATTACTTGTTTAAATCATGTTTTTTATTTGTCACATAAACACATTTATGAGAGTTTAAAATCCATAGTAGATTTTACTATGTAAAATTATTCTGAATTAATAGTCATGTGAATCAATGATACTGCTTGTGATGCATTCTGGATTTCTTATCCCATCTTATTAGAGGGTCAAAGCATAAACCCACAGATTAGGGGAGTGAGAAAAGGGTCCCGTCTTATAGACGAGTAGTCTTATAGGCAAGTTTCTATGGTATTTTTTTTAATATACCAAGTATTTGTTTCATCATATGGTTGTTGTTGTATTGGGGTTTACTGTCGCTGAGATAGTATTTCAATCATATAGCGACGTCCAGCTAATTACAGGTGGAGGAAGACCCCAAGTACACAGAGGTACCCGGGTAGAACCACCGACCTACCGCAAGCCAGCAGGAAGGCTTCCTCACATGAAAAATCCGAAGTCCCTACCGGGATTCCAACCCACAGCGGTGAGGGGCTGAGAGATTTGTAGTCCATGACTGTAACCGCTCGGCCACAGCAGCCTCTTAATCATATGGTATGTTCTCTTTAGTAGTATAATTTTCCATAATTATTGTGTCAGATAAAAAAAACAAAAAACTACCTACCTACCACCTAAAAAAATGTGGGTAACTCCAAACAAAGAATTTTTTAAGGTCAGCCTCAATATATTGTGCGGACAAGGATTTTACACTAAGTGTCAATGTGACCGTGACCTTTGACGTAATGACCTCAAAATCAATAGTGATCATCCACTAACCATGTCAACCTCACATCTAAGTATGAAAACAGCACACATATTAGTTATCAAGTTATTGAGTGGAAATTGATATGGCTAACGGACGGACAGATGGACAAGCGCCTTTTCATAATAAGGGCGTATAATAAAACTTGGTATCATAAAGCTCTTACAACATCAATTATTTCACTTATTTATTATTTTCACTTATCTGTGATGGCTTTTTAGGTATGAATACTAAACAACCACTGCAAAAGTGCATGAATGAATCGTCTAAATTCTTATTTTTCTTGTAACCTCATTATATGTCCAATTTCAAAATCCTAGGTACCGTTAGAAAGGTCTTCAAATTCCCTGTGTAAAACATCATACAAGGGCACATACGTGTATACTACCTGAATGATAATGTATTTTGCACGTGCGTATTGTATGGGGGGCAGATTTAACAGTGTATATAAAAGTGTAACCCGAGCCACAAGGAAGGTAGCTCTGGTTTCACTGGTGATTTGGTGGAACAACCCCGGGATTTATTTATTTTTTTTAATTTTATGATGGTCTAACAAGTTTTCGGGTTACTAACGAGATCGATCCATATTTGCATATTAAATATAATTAAAATTTTCATTTAATTAAAATAAAGGGGTGCAACAATTAATTTTGTCACTCCCTGTACATATTTGCGATCTTAAATTCATCTCGATCAAAACAGAGCAGCTTTCATTCCAATGTAGGTCAACGGTGATGACATAGAAAGTTACTAACAAGTTTTCGGGGTATTTTCAAATTAAGCTCAACATACTCTGTTATTTAAATATGCATCAAAATTCCATTTCAGGGAATTAATGCTGCTATGATTTGATATTTATAGAGCATTTATTTCGTCTGAGATGCTGATCTGATTTTTTTTCTGATTGGCATCCACGGTCGGAAAAAAGTTGCAACTTTATCCGGGAAAACTGCTGAACTTACACCCACCCCTTTCGACGATCATTTTTTCATTTTAAACTTAATGACAGTTACCATTGATGACACATATGGATAATTAAAACATTTTTACACATATTCATCACAAAACATATACTTTACACACCTTAAAAAGCTTCTCGCACATGCTATTTTCAAACCCCTTAAAATTCATAACAAATATCCGCCATTTTTTTTATTCAAATTAAGCCATCATGTGACTTATTATCCTGGTAATTGATAACATTTAGTTTGCTGAGTGCGCAAAATACTAAACCTGTAAGTTGTATTAACTTAAATAAAAAATATAAATGGATTTTTGTTTGAAAATATATCAATTTAAATAATTCAGACAAGTTTGATCTAGAAAACAGCTAATCAAATACGAGTTCAAGATTTTAATGAAATGGACGTGCATCTTAAACATTGTCCAGAATTTACAAAAGTCACATGATGTCTTAATTTGAATATTAGAGCATGGCTGATATTTGTTTTGATCATATGGGACAGCGAAAACAACTGGTCATATCACGTATTCACGCGCAAACGGTGTAAAAGTAAAATACCCCGAAAACTTGTTATACCCCGAAAACTGGTAGTCAACCATAAACTGTGAAATCATGCATTATTGTGGGTGTTTTATAGGTTGTGTGTCTACTTTTATGTATGATCGGGGAATTTTAGTGGGAGGCGCGCCAGGTGCCACTTTTTAGTCATGCCACTAGAAACAAAACTTTTTTCTGTTTAACCTTACCCCCTTTATACAACATTCACGTTAAATGAAAGCCAGAGAGAGAGAGAGAGAGAGAGAAGCAGATGTGAAACATGCCCTAACCGAAATCGAAAGTAGCATATATTGTTTAAAGACACAATCTAATACATACATGTAAATAATCAATACAGTTCCATACTGTATGATAAATATTTATAACAATAAATAAAAAAATTATTTAGAATTTAAACAAATGTATTCAAGGATTAGGATCAATCTGACGATATTTAGAAAGATTTGAGTGCTGTACGTTTCGTTTCAATGCATGATAAGTCAGCCAGCATAATTACTCACTGACTGGTACATTAAAGAAACACAAAATACCGAAGAATACCTGTGAATTTTCAACTTTTTTTTCCGATTTGTTTCTGCTGTCTTTTCTTTAGGAACCAGCAGTCACCAGCATGCAGAAGGAACTTGACTGGCAAACCCTTCAGTACAGACGTGATGTCACCAGACTTCTTATGTTTTACAAAATAGTAAATAACCTTGTTGCTGTCCCATTACCTGCATATCTTGAAAGACCAGCGAGGATATCCCGCCACTTACACTCTTTATCTTACAGACAAATTCATACTCCAGCTAGCTACTTTAAATATTCCTTTTTTCCTTATACAGTGATACTTTGGAACAGCTTACCAGAAAATATAGTCTCACAAAATGATCTTTTAGCATTTAAACAAAAGCTCCTCTCGTTCCAGATAGTAGACCGTCCCTGAATCAACAAAAAGATGTTTTTACCAGATCTTAAACCTAACATATTCACCTTTTTTTCAGAAAATTTTCTCACCCTAACAAAATTTTTATTTTAACAGTTTTATCCTTGCACAGACGCGCACCTGCCAGTAATACCCGAAAGGGGAGTTTGTGCAGTATATATAGATAGATAGATAGATAGATAGGGAGACAACTCTAAATGACTTAAACGCGGAAATGCAATCAAAGCACTGAAAGCACCCTCTTCTTTGAAGGAGAGCATAAATATAACAATCCAAAGAGAGCTTCGGGCACATTTAAACTCCAATAAGGTTGTGAGTTGTACATACCAGTGCCCGTGCAGAAATTAAAGACAAATGCTGAGATTGTCACTTTTACAATATTGATGGTTTGATGGTTTCACAGTGAAGTAAGTATATCAACCAGTAATGGACACTATTAAGACCCTGAGTCATGGAGACTTAGAGAAACCCTTGAAAAGCAAAATTTTTATCCTTAATCCATAACATGTTACAACAAATCAATTGTGATAAGAGAGAGAGATCAATATCCATATATCTCCAATATTTATTTGTAAGAATTTTATTTAAGTCATAAAATGATTTATAAATAATCCCCATTATAATGTAGAAGTCATACTCTTATTTTGTCATTCAGCTGACTTTACATGTTTACATCCTGATCATTGACTTTATTCATAAATTATCCAAGAAAAGTGGCTCTAGGAAGACATATACATGGTTTGAAGAACCCTTGCATTTACCCTGGATAGAGGTGAACAATAATTAAATGGTGACCCGACAAATATTCGAACCACCGACCTGTGATCTGGATTTATGCAGCCTACTACTGGAGTCAGGACTATTTATATTCTTTAAATTTTGATGTCACAATTAAAAATAGTTAACTTTTATTCATGTTATTCTTAAAGATAGTATGCCATAACAAGATGATATCATGCAAAAAAAAAAGCTCACCATTTATCTCACACATCAACAGTATTTCAGTCATATATTGTGCTGCCTCATGCAATATCACATTCAACAGAAAAATGACATTACCTGTTTACCACAACTTATCAAATTATCCTGAGTCTCAGACAAAGATGCAATACCAGTTCCATTTTAAA
>CM037785.1:2486620-2536620 GCA_021229015.1 Solen grandis
TCTACATCACTCTCATCAGTGATAGTTCGATGGCATTGTACCCAAACAACACACAATGCTGTTTTAGAACCAAGCTGACAAAAACCATTGATGTCGACAAACAAAATTGGGAAGTGGCTCTCGTGGAAATGATCGTTCCCACACAAGTCAAAAACATTGAAGAGGAGGAAGGAAAATTCTACATCGTGACTAAAGATCCAGAACTGGCGGCAGCCTTTTCACAAGTGAAAAACGGGTGTGAATTAGAAGGCAAAAAATGGGCATTACCCCTTTGTATTCCTGCAGGCATCTATGCGTCACCACAACATCTCACTGACGAATTGGACAAAGCTATTAAACAAGCCACTAAAACAATTTTAACTCAAAGAAACCTC
Organism: Solen grandis; assembly: GCA_021229015.1. Taxonomy (NCBI): domain Eukaryota; kingdom Metazoa; phylum Mollusca; class Bivalvia; order Adapedonta; family Solenidae; genus Solen; species Solen grandis. The sequence goes on from CM037785.1 coordinate 2,486,995, forward strand.
ACATTTGGACTTGATTTTTCCGGCTTGTCAAAACGTGTCAAGTTTACCGGTAATACTGGATCAAAGATCGGCTTGGAACTTCATCCAATCCTCCTTACGAAACTTGGAGGAGAGGGAAGTACTGTGGTGTTTCCGGACAGAGACAACAACAGATTCAAGTACGGTGTGGACCTCTTCACGAAGATGAACCACTTGTTTGTATATACCGATCTGGCAGAACACACTTTGATAGGGGATGTCGAAGCACCCATTTTACGCGTTGTGCCATTTGCCACAAAAACAAAAGCAGGGGCTAATCCACACATGCACTTTGAATTTCTAAATCTACACTACATACCTGTCAGCAGATCATATTTCAGTGAGATCAGTATCAATATAACCGGTGACACAGGGGAATCAGTTCATTTCACTCACGGGAAGTCGATGGTGAAGCTTCATTTTAAAGAAAGACACGATGATTCCAGTTTACCGTGGTCAAGCTCGACAAGTCGGATATGGTTTGGGTTCCATGTTCAAGAAAATGGCCAGCAACATCTTACCCATGATGAAACCCATCGTGACCTCAGGACTAAAGACTCTGAAAAGAGAGGGCTTTAAACAAGGTATAGGAGCCGTAAAAGATATTCTGTCTGGCCAAAATGTAAAGACAGTGATCAAGAAACGGGGTAAAACATTGTTGAAAGATGTGGGTCTGAAAACTCTGAGAGGTATAAAGCTTCGAGATTTCAAACGTCGACATCATTCTGCTTTCATCGCGGCAAGGAGACGCAACAAAAAAAGAAAAATCTCATCGCGACCGTCAGATATTTTTGATTGAACAACATGATGCAACACGGGTCTTGTGAGTGTAGCAAAACTGAACTTGATGTGTCACATGTTCCACCTACCATGACAGCAATGCAAGATGCACAGTGGACAGAACATTATCCTGTGTCAGCACTGAGCAATTCATCTCCCATTGAATTTGTAATTCCTGCTCAATCAGAAAAGTGGACTGATATCAACCAGAGCTACTTGTACCTGAAAGTCAAAGTAGTCCAACCTGATGACACTAATCTGGCTGATGATGGAGAAACATCCACAGTAAATAATTTCTTCCACAGCTTGTTTAGCAGTATTGATGTGTACCTGAACAACAAACTGATCACCAATAATGCTGACACGTATGCGTACCGGGCCTACATTGAGAATTTGCTGTCTTATTCTACGGACAGTAAATCAACACAGCTCTACGCTACAGAAATGTGGAGTCCTGACACGGCGGGTCATATGCAAGCGCATACAGTTGCGGGAGGTAATGAAGGATTTAGAAAAAGAAGAACACGTATCCACCAGAGTCGTGTTCTGGAAATGTGCGGACGTCTGCATTTAGACCTGTGTTTGCAAGACAAGTACCTTCCCAATGGTGTAGAGATACGGCTGCGACTCAACAGAACCCCAGTCAGTTTTTGCCTGTTTGGAGCAGAGGCAAAAATCCAGTTAATTCAAGCTGGATTCAATGTTCGGACTGTTGACCTGTTACCCGTAGTGGCCAACAACTTAAACCAGACCATCGCTCAACATGGCATGAAGATCCCAATTCGCCGAGCTGAGGTAAAAACTTTCACCATTCCTGCAGGCCAACGATCAAAGATCGAAGATCATTTATTTCAAGGACAGTTACCCAAACGTATCATTCTAGGCCTGGTAAAGAATACAGACATGAACGGTGATCTGGCAACCAACCCATTTGATTTTCAACATTTCAACTTGTCTAAGTTAGAAGTCAGTGTAGACGGAAAGACGACACACAACTTGCCGTTCCAGCCTAACTTTCCCACAGGAGAAATTTTGAGATCATACATGTCCCTGCATCAAGCCACGGGATCACTCGGTTTAAACCGCTCCATGGGTCTGACAATGAACGATTACATGCAGGGGTACACACTGTGGGGCATTGACTTAACGCCAGATCAAGGATCAGAAGAGGGACAGCTGCATCCTATAAAAACGGGGAACTTGCGAATCGAGGTTCAGTTTCGTGCAGGTCTTGGTGACCCCATCAATGTGATTGTGTATGCCGAATATGACAGTCAGATAGAGATTAACGGGTTCAGAGAAGTCATCACAGACTATTAACCATGAGCAAATCAGGACAACAGCTGGCCAAACAACTGTACGAAGAAATCTACAACTTGAATAGGCGAAACGATATGGTAAAGAGTTTGAACCAGCATGTGGTGCATGAATTGCAGACACACCTCTTTGATATCGCGAAAGAAAACTGTTATGGTTGCATTGTTGATCATCCCAGTCAGACCCAACATCCCATATGTTTGTTTAGCAGCAAAAGTGAGTGGGTCGAGATGTTTCTGAACAGTGCATTAAAAAAACTGGACATGTATCAAGTGATGGAAAGATGGTACGCTGAACTACAAAACATGGATCTCACACGCGCTGAGAAAGCTGATGCTTATCAGATGTGGGCAAATATAAAGGCTAGTGTAGATACGAACAAGATCACACCATTGGAAGCTTTTGAGTGCGAATGGGCAGGACGCATTAAACAAGATTGGGAAAATGGAAACGATTGAGTTGCAGTATATTTTGGATCATTCACCAATTCTAGCTCCCTTGAATGCCGTAGTATGTGCTAAAGATCAACTACCACAACGTAGACCAGAGACTGTAAAAGCTTACATAGTGAATACCCACAATTCGAGTCAACCTGGTGAACATTGGGTGGTTGTGTTTTTCAACGATAAATCGACTTACTACTTTGATTCGTATGGACAAAAACCACTCCATTGTGACATTCAACGTTTCTTGGAAAGACATGGACCCTATACATGGAATCTCATGAGACTTCAAGGATACAACACGTTTGTGTGTGGAGCATATTGTTTGTTTGCTTTGCATTTTCTTGTTCGAGGATGTGATTTAACACGGGTGTTTAGAGCTAAATTCCGGACAGAGGATCAACCTCACTTCAATTTGAACGATTCCAATGTGGGATGTTGGTTTTACCAGAACTATTCAGAACTGTACAAACGTGCAAGAAGACAAGTGTGTAATCACCACCAACAAACATGCACAGCTAAACATCCACCAAAGTTTGGAGATGGTCGTGCGTGTTTTGAATTACTGACGAATAGTTTGGACCCATTCTACTTTCATTAAAGTGTTATGTACTTGTTGTTCATAGTGTTTGCATTGTTCATATTGTTTGTTCATATTGCTTGTTCATATTTTGTTTGCAATGTTCATAGAGTTCAATAAAAGGCTAAAACTGATTTGATTTCTTGTTGTTTATCTTACACATTAACAATTGTGATATATTCCCTCTCGAATATAGTTTGATGGCCCTGAAAAGGGCCGTATTTGGTTTTTGTGATCCTGAATTACTCGGAGTCACCCTACTAACTCTGAATAATCAGGGTCAAACCATATGCCATAATAGGCTGAGCGCACTGTAGGCCCATGTTTAGCGAAAACACAGGCAGGCCAGGCATACACTTGATAGGGTGCCCTACAAAACGGGCACTTCTGAAGCCGTGCGAAGCATCTGACGCATACAATGTCCTGACATTGACACTGGTTTATGTGATATATATCCTCCTCCCTCTCCTCTAAACACACACCACACTTTTCGAACCAGAGTTTTTGTTCGGACATTGTGATTTCATCCTTCTTTTTTAAAAAAACACTTATATAGTTATGAAAAAAAGTAGGTCAGTAGGTCAATCCATCCCCAAATGTCAAGGCCGAAGACAATGCTATCCAACTTAGGTCAAGGTCGAACTTGATTCATTGGATGGAAATTACATTCTCTGATTGGTGTACGCTAACAGTAGAAAGTAGGTCAATCCGCCTCAAGACTATAAAAGCACACTGCATCGTATCATAATCCTACTATCCAACCATGGAAAGCTACGTAACTTCTGATATCGTTAACAACGCCATACAGGCTGCTGATTTGTATGAGCTGACTACAGCTGCTAACCAGGCATCAGTGTCGTACACTCCGACTCCGATATACCAACCCAGCTACCAACCAACGTATCAACCTCAGCCTCCACCACACCAGCAGCAACCAGTACAGCAACAACAACCAGTGCAACAACCAATGCAACACCAACCGGCAGTGCAGCCAGTAAATAATGTTGGACAATCTATTCTGAGGGAACTCAAAGAGGTGAACAACAACCTCATCAAATTGCAAAAGAGAATGGTAGAAGTGGAATGCCGTATCAAAATGAAAACAGACAAGCTGGTGGTGCCTATCACTTTCATTCCAGAAAATGTGGAAGCATCCAACAAACGTCCACTTGATGGCGGATCCCATTCTAAGAATGGACTTGGAGCCCATTGTAAAGACATACAAAATAGCAAAAAGAGTAAGAAGTAGAGAGAGAAAAAAACAACGGCCCTTTTCAGGGCCAACCCAGATGTCTCGAAAGGACATATTTTTACAATTGTCAAACCAAGTAAATAAAAGTATCAAACGAAATGAATTCATGCCATTCGTTTTCAGACTGTGCTATGGATAAGTCACATATAACTATCGACTGCATATCTGACATGGACAAAATAGAAGCCCGACACCGACGTTCGCTTAAACTGCAAGCCCGATACCAACGTACGCTTAAAATAACAACAACACTCAGGAGTATCATAGACAAATTGAGTGCATGTTACTTTCATGAACTATACTACGATGATATCTTAAATATCATTGAAGCACATTTCATCACCATAGAACATGTTGAATACCTGCTGAAGAAAACTCATAGACAAATAGAGTAACCACTACTCTGTGAAAAAACAACGGCCCTTATCAGGGCCAACCCAAATGTCTCGAAAGAGAATATACCTCAATTGTCACCATTATTTTCAAGTTCCATTCAAAATTTTCTTTCATTAAAAATATGATCCAATGTTTTATAAAAATGTTACAAAAATGTTACAAAAATGTTACAAAAATGTTACAAAAAAAAGTCATCACTACTACAAATTCGGCTTGAAATTTTTTTAATTTTACAGCAATTCTGATATGTCAATACAAAAGTAGGTCAATCCAACCCAAAATGTCAAGGCCGAAGACAATGCTATCTAACTCAGGTCAAGGTTAAACTTGAATAGAACTAACGTTCTCTGATTGGTGTACGCTAATAGTAGAAAGTAGGTCAATCCACCTCAAGGCTATAAAAGCGCACCGCATCAAGCATTCGGTCATATTCTCGCTGCACAACCATGGAACAAATTCAGCAACTGAATGAATTTGTCCACGAATTGATGGGGTTGATCGAACGACAACGCAATGAGTGGAGACAACAGCAAGACCATATTAAATGATATTGAGACAACAGATGATGCAACGCGATGAACATGATGACTATATGCTCATGGAACATCAGGAGATGTTGAGACAACAGCAACAAGATGAAGATGAAGATCATATGCTCATAGAACAACAGCAGATCTTACAAGATGAAAACGATGTCATCGTAATCAGTGACGATGGCATCGAAACCGAGCACGATGTGGACAATGTCACCGAAATCTAAAGAAGAAACAAAACGGCCCTTTTCAGGGCCAACCCAAATGTCTCGAAAGGACATTTTTACAATTGTCATTTTTACAATTTTACATAAATCTGTTTTCATATAGAGTACCATTCGGTACTATAGATTCTGTTTTCATATAGAGTACCATTCGGTACTATAGATTTGGTACCATAAATACCAAAAAAAAAAAAAATTTATGGTACCACGGTACCATAAAAAAAAAAATTTATGGTACCTTGGTACCATAGTGCCACCCTATACTACTCACACCTCCTGCCTTTTCTCTTTTAATGACTTAACTGCAATAAGAATTTCATTTACACTTATTTTTCCATACAATAAATCATCATAATCAACAACATCATCAAAATTTTTGTAAGACACAAAATCTTCAGCTTCCTCATTTTGTTCCTGTACTATATCATTACCTAATTTAGAAAAATTCTCATAAAATTCTTCAAGACTTAAGTCATTGTTGCTAGATTTATTCTTATTATTAAAATAACGCCAAAAATTCTAAGGTTTCTGTGAACAAAGATTCTCAATTTCCTTCAGCCGTGTTTGTTCATAAATTTTACGTTTTTTCCTGAATATTATATCCTTGTATTTCTTTTTACATACACAAAAATGTGTTTTGGTCAGACCTCATTCTATTAAATGCTATCTTGGCATCATGGTATAACCTTTTTGCTTCTATACAATCTTTATCAAAACAATCTTATTTCTGTCACAAGCATGATCTATAAAATGAGTATTATGATAATTCTTAGAAGATTTACAAAACATTTACTTCCCGTATGATATTAGAAAAAATATTGACAGCATGATTAATCGAGTTTTTATCAGATATAATATTTTCAGTCAGTTCATTAAATCTTGGCAGATGAGCAAATATCTCTCGTCTAAACGTTTCTCTCTTTCTCTTTTCCCAACAAGCTTTAACACAATTTCCAACATCTGGTGTATTTAATTTGACCTTACACTGTAATGAAACAAGAGGGCCATGATGGCCCTGGATCGCTCAACTTGTATCATTAGGCTATGTAAAATCAAGTGACCCCTGGGGCAGAGCCAATTTTGACCCCAGGGTCATGATTTGAACAAACTTGGTAGAGGTCTATTAGCCCATGTTACATACCAAATATCTAACCGAAGATTTTTCTAGCTTTTTTTTCCAAAATAAGTCTATGTAAAATCAAGTGATCCCTGGGGCGGGGCCAATTTTCACCAAATATCTAGATGCCAGGCTATGTGTTTTCTAGTTTTATTAAAAGAAGAATTTTCAAGTTATTTCTTTATTAGCCTATGTAAAATCAGGTGACCCCTATGGCGGGGCCAATTTTAACCCCAGGGCCATGATTTGAACAAACTAAGTATAGATCCACTAGACAATGCATGATTCATGATTTGAACAAACTAGAGGTCTATTAGCCCATGTTACATACCAAATATCTAAACTCAAGGCTTTGTGATTTCTGAGAAGAAGATTGTTCAAGTTTTTCCTATATTAGCCTATATTAAATCATGTGACCCCTCAGGGGCGGGGCCAATTTTGACTCCAGGGTCATGATTTGAATAATCTTGGTAGAGAGTCAAAAGATCATGCTACATACCAAAAGTCTAGGCCTTGTGGTTTCGGAGAAGATTTTTAAAATTTTCATTTTTAAAATCTACTTTTAGCTCCTGTGACCTAGATTTTTGACAAATCAAAATAATTTTGAAAACTTTGGTAAAAGGCCCCATAATAAACAGTTCAGTGCAGTTTAAAGTTTTATCAAAATCCAGTGAGTAGTTTAGAAGGAGGTGTTGTTAAAAGAAATTGTTGACGACGATCGCACGGACGTAGGCACGGACGACGGACAAAAGGCGATCACAAAAGCTCGCCATGAGCACGTTGTGCTTAGGTGAGCTAAAAACAATAAGGGCATGGTCACTCCATTAATTAAAAGGCTGTATAATAAAGTCCGTGATACATGAAAAATCGTTCTCTGTAGTAATTACATAATCTATCACAGAGGCCCCATTCTTTGAAGCGTAGGTGTATTGACCTACATTAAAATCATATCCTATACGCCCATTTACAATACGACAGCCCGTGGACTACCAGAGCTAAGGTAGTTTCCCCCCGTAAGAATTGCATACACTGTCAACAGAGGCCCTCGACATGGGGAAAGTCTGGTACATAATTCATATAATCGAGTTGTTCATTATAATTATCTAATAATATAAAAACATCCCCTTTCCCAACCCAACTATTGGAATCCCCGGTTAAATATACTGAACCAATGTTTTCAAAATAGTATATATCATTTTGCAATAATTCAAATAAATCTACAGGTATCACATTACAATATGGAGAGTCTTCTCCCCACAAATAAATACCACATATATACAACTCTTTTTCATAACTGAAAAAATCTTTACATAATTTTACCCATATAATTGTATCATGGTGATTTCGTTCGATTGTTATACCTTCCTTAATGGTCTCCTTATACAGTACAGGTAAACCTCCGCTTGACCTCCTCGCGTTTCTATGCTTAAACTTCCTATAAAAGGTATGTACGACATAACCACTTAGATCTAGGTTACTATCTTTGCTAGCCCAAGTTTCATATAAGAAAACTAAGTCTTTCCATCTAAAATACTCACAAACTCGTACGATTCCTTCTTCACGTCAGTACGTCCAGTCACCCTCACCGTGCCCCTAGCTATTAATATCTCGCACTGGTTTTCCATCCACATAAAATGTGTCATATGACAATCATGCACGTTTGTTGTTATTACGGGCTTCCTTCAACTCTTGTTTCCCAATCGATGTAATATAAATAAGTTTAAACTAAACTTTGGTAGAAGTCTCCGTCGTTTGTCCACTACCTCCTTTGGGAACTGTTCATGGATGTAGCAGTTTGTTCCTTCTAATGCGTTCCACTGCGGCCACAAGATGGACGGTTCCATCCCCACAACAGAAAAACACTGACCCCGCCCTGTCCACTGTAACATCGAGGGGATTGACCTTGAACTTGGTCATCACTGACCAGTCACGTGTATTAATACTGGTCAGCGTGTTGTTCCTTCCGTCTGAAACATATAAGATCCCGGAACCAGGACTGACCGCGAGGTACATTGCACAGTACAGTAGAGCCCCGTCATGATCTGTCTCGAGTCTCCTCAGGATGTGTCCGTCCATGTCCAGAATCACAACTTCCCTGTCGTCCGGGCCGATATAACTCACCGCGAGTTTCCTGTCCTGAGTGACCTGGATTCCCCAACAGTCACCTCCAACATCGATGACCTTGTTCGTGTCTTTGATCTGGTCATTGGTCACACTGATGTAACGGAGACTACAGGCATTTGGCAGGGTAACGATGAGGTCACGAGTTGCTGATTCCTCGGTGACGTCACGAGGCACGAGCGTCGTGTCCCAGTGTTCCGAGGGGAGGCTGATCTGAGATACGATTTCGTTACGTTTTGTGTCGACAAGTTTGACAGATTTGTTCCCGTGGTCACAGAGGACGACTTTGTCCTGATCCAGAACACAGATACCTGAGATACAACATGTCTTCTCGTCTGACTTACTTTCCACTTTTATATCCCTCACGTGTTTTACTTTCATGTCATGTCGCCGCACGTGCAACTTCCCGAGGGTTTTAAATGAAGACTGCACGTTCTGTAATTGCACGTCCGGCTCAAACCTGTACCTCGTGACCCCGTTCTTTGAATGTATTGACTTGATCTCCGACTGAATCTCCGGCATTTTCTTCTCAATTTTTTTCATAGCGACAAACAGTTTGTTGTTTAGGTTTTTATTTAATTTTTCATCAAGTTCTGCAGACAGTTTCTGCAGGTCGGTTTCCATGGTTACACATCTTTTCGATATTTTGTCCATTACTAATAAGTCGCTTACGGCTATTTGATCAATTTCTCGCACTAAAGACAGTTCAAGTTTATCAAATAATCTTACTAATTCCTCCTTCATTTGCCGAACCTGCGATCTCGTCTCCTCTTTAAGTTGTTCAATGGCGGCCTTGTTTCCGACTGCTGTTTCTTTGTTTTTCTTCACTCTCTCAATCAATTCCGACATTTTGTCACGGAGAATGGAAAACTCCCGACTGTTTCCGATGTCTTTCGTCTCGTCGGGAATGAACTTTACACCACAATGTCTATGATTTAAAGTCACACACACAGAACAGATAATGTCTTTATGATTCTTACAGTAATACTCTAACAAGTGTCGATGTTTCTCGCATTGTTCAGTTAAGGGGTCAGTTGGTACAACTTTATCCTTTGGCATGGACACTTGATCTAACATCACGTGGTCCCTACATATCAATGGGACACGGTGAACTTTAAAACAACTCTCGCACAAGTGATGTTTACAAGTGTCGCAGAAGCCGTGTGGAGACCTGGATTTTCCGCCAACACTACAAGGATAACAGAGGAGAGGATCACATTCCTCGTACAGGTTTGTGGCTTCAGCCATGGTTACGTCTTTGTTGAAGATGGTCAGACGTCAATATCCGGTAGCCGGGAACACGTCAGAATGCACAGTATCTGTAAATGGAAATATAAAAACTACAAATAAACACAAATGTATTACATCTAACAGTATTAACAAATAATAAGTATTGTTCATTTGTTAAAATACATTTCAAACTGCACTGTGTAGTAGAGAAGTAAAGCAAAATTTGATTTAAAAGTTAATAAGACTGTTTATCCATTTAATAACATGGGCCTTTAATCTATTGACGAATTTCTTTAAAATCATTTTCCCCTAATATGCTCTTTAACTAGATTTCATAGATTCCATTAATAGGAGAGTTTCTTTCAAATCATTTATTTTCCTCGAAATATGCTAGTTACTTATGATTTCTTATTCAGATTGATACACATGCTTTACATAAGCTAAACAAGGGTCAGGACTGCCACAAAATACGCCCATCATAGTATGGGGACTCTCAGAAATAGCTCAGAGAAACAAGCTACTGTCCATAAATAAGCAAAATAATTCCAAAATCCCATTAGTTAATGAATGTTAATCATAAAAAAAGAAATGTTGATACATTTCCATTAATTAACTGCAAGATCTGACAACACCTCATAGGGTCTAAGGACTAGGGACAAGCAAATTTTCAAGTATGTTGTGTACATCAAGGGCACATGATAATGCTGGATATCGAACTCAGCCAAGATATTATGGCAATGCACATGTGTGGAAAGTTTGAAGAGGATTGGGCAAACAATATTGAAGTTAGAGCCCAGACAATCACAATATCAAGTATTTTGTGTACATCAAGGGCCATAACTTCTAAGTCATTCACACGATAATGCTGAATATCGAACTCATCCGCGATTTTATGGCCATGCACATGTGTGGAAAGTTTGAAAAGAATTGGTCTAACGGTATTGAAGTTAGAGCCCAGACAATCACAATTTCAAGTATTGTGTGTACGTCAAGGGCCATAACTTCTAAGTCATTCACACGATAATGCTGGATATTTAACTCATCCGCGATATTATGGCCATGCACATGTTTGAAAACTTTGAAAAGAAATGGGCAAACTGTATTGAAGTTAGAGCCCGGACAATCACAATTTCAAGTATTTTGTGTACGTCAAGGGCCATAACTTTTAAGTCTTTCACGCGATAATGCTGGATATCGAACTCATCCGAGATATTATGGCCATGCATATGTGTGAAAAGTTTAAAAGGATTGGACTAATGGTATTGAAGGTAGAGCCTGGACAATCACAATTTCAAGTATTTTGTGTACGTCAAGGGCCATAACTTCTAAGTCATTCACGCGATAATGCTGGATATCGAACTCATTCGCGATATTATGGCCATGCACATGTGTGAAAAGTTTCAAAAGGATTGGACTAATGGTATTGAAGTTAGAGCCCGGACAATCACAATTTCAAGTATTTTGTGTACGTCAAGGGCCATAACTTCTAAGTCATTCACGCGATAATGCTGGATATCAAACTCATCCGAGATATTATGGCCATGCACTTGTGTGGAAAGTTTGAAAAGGACTGGGCAAACGGTATTGAAGTTAGAGCCCGGACAATCACAATTTCAAGTATTTTGTGTACGTCAAGGGCCATAACTTCTAAGTCATTCACGCGATAATGCTTGATATCGAACTCATCCGAGATATTATGGCCATGCACATGTGTGGAAAGTTTGAAAAGGATTGGGAAACGGTATTGAAGTTAGAGCCCGGACAACAAATGTTCCACGCCCTCCCGCCCGCCCGCCGTGAGTGTTCACATAATACGCCCCATCTTAAGATGGGCGTATAAAAATGAATTATAAAGATAAAAATTAAATAAAAAAAATATCAAAGAAATGGCATGTTGCGCTCGTGCATCGTGTATGACGGGCAGGTTCAGGGTTCGATCCCGTTAGGCTCAAGTCTCTAACGACACATGGTTATTCTTTGCGCAAAGAACTGGTCCAACCCAAGCAACATATATGACATGCATGAGTGTACCTTAGTGGGCCCTGCAACACAGAAAAAAATAAGAGGAAAGGAAGGAAAAAAAGAGGCCGAGGCGAAAAAAAGTAGACAGACAAAGGGGAGGATAGGACAGACATATAGATAGATAGACAGACAGGCAGGAAAATAGACAGACTGATATGAAGACAGAACAGACAAACAGATACATTTATAGACAAGCAGACAGACAAACAGACAAAAAGATAGATAGGTATCCAGACATGTTAAGACAAAAGGACAGAAATAGACAGAATAAATAACAGACAATATCAGGCGGGCAGGCATGCAGATATATAAACATATATGAAAACAGGACAGACAGAAACATAGATAGACAGGCAGATAGACAGACAGATAGGAGGACAGACAGACAACAGATGCATAGATTGACAGTCAAACAGACAGACAAGCAGAAAGATAAGATACTGAGAGGCATGCGAAAGACTGACAAATAGGAAAGTTGGGCATATAGAGAAATATCATATATGATATGAGGGAACACCATCAGATACTATTTCTTCATCTGAGAACATAAAAAATATATAATTTCTATTGAAAATATGACGCAATAAGATAAAATGATAAAATAAACCTTCATTCCAAAGATGAAACTATAATTTCATGTTTTCAGAAGAGATGAGTAGATCTACGTCTTAGCTCTTCAAGAATTCAACAGAGAATGACAATTTCAGCGTCTGATGTCATTTATGACGTCATTTAAACACGTCATATAGATAAACTGGTTTTTATAATTATATAAACAAAAAAAGAATAGAGAAAAAAAAAAATTCACGTCGACTTAAAGAAATATAAAATAAATACATTTTATAAATAAATAAAAATTCTGACTATAATAAGAAGTTCAATCCTCAATGAATGAATGAATGTGTTAAGTTTCGGCGGGTCTGACGTTCAACTTTTTAGACCAGCACCCTGATTAATTATGAAACAGTATTGACGAAAAGCAAATTCGGCCGTATTATCTTGGCATCCAGAAGAACAAACAATACTGACTTTTTTTCTTTTTTTCTTTTTTTTTTTTGGGGGGGGGGGGGGGGGTTGCAACTTGCACTACAACACAATTCTTTGGCAAAATGTGCCAACGAAACGACAAATCATCATCTGACGGACTTCAAACATTGGCCAACAGCAAGCATGCATTTTGTGAAAGCCGATAATGTTGCAGTCGCTCTAAACAGTGAAACTTCCTTTATTCAGTTACGATGAAAATAAATTACGAAAAATTATTTGAAAGCATAATTATGAACATTAAAAATACACATTATCAGTCGATACTACTTCACGAAGTTTAACATTCCTTCTACAAAATCAAATAGATTGCCAGAATATAAAAATGTCAAATACATTAACATTAACAAGCGTCTTATCTCAGTGATTCAAGGAAATATCAACAGTAAGAGCAACTTTAAGTTTATTCATTATGGGCCTTAATTTCACAACACAAAAACTTTGATTAACATATCTTTAGCCACCCAATATTGAAATATGTATCGCGATATATCGCGATAAGAAAGTCCCTGCAAAACCATCCCTACTTAAGTATAACTGGTTATATAAATAAATAAACAAACAAATAAATAAAACAAAAATAATGATTTAAAAACAAATAAACAATACAACAATATAAAACCATATCTGTATTTTCGAACAATATTGATAATTAAATTTACTTACTTTTGATATAATTAGAAGTCAATTATTGAAAGAGAGGGGGGCGAGAGAGAAGGGGCTAGAAATAATGAGATGGGGAGAAAGAGAGGGGGGGGGGTGAATAGCGTGAAGGGGAGAAAAGAGAGAGAGAGAGTGAAAATGGCGGGGGTGAAAGAGAGAGAGAGAGGAGCGTAGATTTGGCTTAAGAATACTTGTACTAAGACAACGGAGAGAGAGAGAGAAATCCTTTGTTTGATTATATTTTATGTGATACTAAGGGTAAGACAAGGTGCTAAGCCATGTCTTTGAAATATACCAGTTTGTACTTCGCCATCGAAAATTAAACCCACGACATCCCGTCAAAAGTCTAAGAATTCCCAAGCAGGGGTACCCGACGGAAATATTTTGTGAGTGTGGGGGTGGGGGGGGGGGGGTCCACAATGATACCAGAGAGAAAGAAAGAAGTATAGTGAAAAAGAGAGAATACAGTTTGTAATCGGAAAATATATCTGAAAATTCCTTATACATTACAGATGACGTCATCGATGATGATGATGATGATGATGATGATGATGATACGCAAATACACCAAATTTTCGTCGTTTACACCCTCAACTTTCCGCTTCTATACCCTCCCTGTTTGGCTATTTATAGCGACACTTGTATATTCCAGTGACGCAGTCCTGAGCGTGTAAGTTTTTTCATGCAGGTACATGTAATATATAAAGCGTCGTTCTAGTCTGTCGACTATGTTAATGTTTTGTGTTTTATATCCACCACAATTAGTAATCTAATGCCCAATCACTTATGCATGGTTTATTTTATTTTACGAATAATATTCTGTTAAGTTGACTTTGCGAGAAAATGATAATCTAATTAAAACGTTGGAAGCTTGGGGGGATAGATGGAAAACTTTGCTTTTGCAGATACATGTGCTTATTTTTTAGATTCTGGTCACTCTTAATAACCACGTCGCTAAAACCGAAGGCGGGGTTGATCAAAACTACCCATTAAAACACTTTCACGGTGCGACTCAAATATATTCAACTATGCTTAGGGGTCCCTGTATAGCGTAGCGGTAGCACCTCGCTTCTCACATATGCGTCCCTGGTTCGATTCCTGGTTACGTACGTGAGAGCCAGACTCGTGGGTTTTCTCCGGTTTCATCCCACAATAATGACCACATGCATATCTTCCATCGTTATTTAAAACAAGAAATATATGTTAAAAAAGATATACGGCATTGATGTGGATTACTAATCGTGGGTAATTTAGAACGGGGTGAGTGATCATTATATTTGATACGAGGTGTTGGGTCGGTATATGGAGAATTCACGACGCTTCTTTTCTTTGGTTACAGTCCACTTTTTGTTACTTTTCTGTCCCTCAAGGCCAATCCTTTCTCCTACATGATTTCAATTTGCAAATAACAATTTAAATTTTCTATATAAACATGAAAGACTAAACATTTTCGAACCGACCAAGGAACATGATATTTGCCAAAAGGCGTGCGTTTCATTTTTAGAAAGAACATGGATTCGTCTTTTAATAAAACTACGCCGCACGTTGTATTTAAATGTCTCCGAAGTGCAGATGGTAGCGCACCGTACTAGGAAGCCAAAGGTCTCGATCTCGAACCCCGTTGACTTCTATTTTTTCCCTTTTACATTTTTTTTCAACTGACAAACACATGTCCAACTCCTTAATTCATCAACATATAGGCTACATTTTGTAGTATCATGTGTAAACCTCAAATCATATAACAGTTTAATTTCACTCATTTAACCAATTAACCTCTCCATTTTACCTAATTAAATGATCCTTTCACCAGGATGGTACTGTAGTTACAAATTTCAGTCGGCCAATGTATATAGCTTTACAAGTTGACTGCACGTTTATTGTAATTGCATACATATTAAAATACTTATTGCATATTATAAATGGTATATCTTTATAAATTAAATATTTTGTAAAATTTGCATTTTTGTAAAATTTCTTTTCTCTCGAAAAATATCAGTTGAAGTTATTTCCGATTTTCATTTTTGAATGTGCAAAAAAAAAAAAAAAAAAAATTATAAAATTTTTAAACGCGTTTTTACCAAAAATTTGTGTTACGTCAAGGGCTTTATAAGGCTGCTCAAGAGGGGAAAAAAATGGAAATAAACATTTTCAAGTTTTTGCCCTCAAAATATCTATTAGTCGATCGGTATTGTTTGTGGGCCCGCTGTGATACTCTCAGTTCTTCTTGTTGTTCCTTCCCATGGGAAGGAACATCTATAGTCATACATTTCAACTTGACAGTTTCAGATTCGCTTCCTGCGGAGATGTTATCCCGCTTAGTATCTGATTTGCCTCATGATACCTACGATGAGACAGAATCCAATCGGAAGTGACGTGATAGCAGAAACCGCCATTTATCCGCCATTTTAACGGCCATTTTAACGTTTTTGATGACGTGTTGGTTTTCTGTTAAGTTATCAGCAAATCAGTGGCGGATATCGTATCACATGACTCTGAGGCTGCCGAATATGGTTAGGGGTTTACACATTTGAAAACAAAGATTGCGTGTGTTTTTCTCTCAGTTGCAGAATTGTTAAACGCAGGGAAATGTGATAGGGTATGGTACCATGACACGTGTCTAAGGTTACCCCTCAAACAAAAAAACAAAAAACAAAAACCAAAAAAAAAAATAAAAAAAATATATATACCGGTTTATATTTAATTCAGTTTTATACTTCAATATTAAAGTGTTTGTTAATTTATAGGGTTTGACATCCCTCCGACAGAATTTCAGTCATTAAGAGACTATGTCTAATTGAGATAGACAAAGCGCTGCCGAAATGCAGTATTCAGTTACATTACCAACCACTCCTGGAACTACCCTTACATGATTAGCAATAAGAAAGGGAGCTATACCAATACATTTTTACGACTTAGGTATATCGCGTCCGGGGATCAAACAAACGACCCCACCCGATTTCGGGGCGGATGCTCTAATCACTCGCCAACCGGGACCGATAAATATCAAATTACATGTAAATAGTATTTACTTCAGGTGTGTGTGTGTGGGGGGGGGGGGGGGGCACCAAAGGTTTTTCGAATCACATACCATTTCAATATTAACAGGTTACTCTACAAACTCAGCTTTCAAACCTGTCAGTGAAACTGCTTGCCATTTGACGGTTGAAACGAAGTGTAATGTCATTATCACCAAGCACGATGCAAGAAGCAGTGAGGACATCAGCACGCATGGTGTGTTCCTTGAATTTCATAAAACATGATTTCCTTGTAACCAAGGACAATGGAAGGAAACAAAGCACTTTGCCATCAAGTAGAATGCGAATGTCAATACACATAATGCACTTGTCAAAACACATTCATCGATACCACCAATCACATAAGGATAACACCAAGCAAAATGAAATATGTCATCAAACATTGTCATTAAACATAATGACATAGTCACAAAACATGATGTGATTTTTGCTTAAATATCATTCAATAGTAGTTGGTAACGTTGTTTACTTCTCGTTAGTATTTCCCGGATTCGATTCGTGGTCACATACATGGGCAGAAATACCTGTCGCCCGTCCAAACATGCGTTATTGTTTTTGTTGGATTACACGCCAACACCTCACTTCACAGAGAGCGATTTATAACGTCGGGAGGAAAACATGCATGCTGAGTATTCAGTCTAAGTTTTAAGCTTGAAAAACACGAGTTCTTCCAGGATGATCAAGCTTTTTTATGATTCACCTCTCGTCAGATTCCCGAAGTCGTTTTTTTCTTCTTCTAAAAAGTAATGACATATAGCACATGTTACAAAATCTAATAAACACGAGTAACGTGCTGGCTGATCGGGTTTTATATTATTCACCTCTCCATAAATCTCGTATATTTGTTTCTCAAAAGTCCTGACAAGTAACAAATGTTAAAAATCCTGATAAACACGCGAGTTACGTGCAGGCTGATCGAGTTTTATATTATTTCTGTCTGTTTCTCAAATGTACGGACAAGTATTATCTGTTTATTTGTTGGGTTTAACGTTCCAACGACAGTATTTCAGTCATTTGGAGACTATATATACTTTAGACATATATAGTGCTGCCAAATTGCAGTATCACGCAATAGATATGTGGCATGATAACACACCCAGTCACATTATTCCGGCACCGGGCCAACCAGTCTTGCGACTACCCTTGTAACACGGCCTAGGTAGTTTTCTGTAGAAAAGTACCCATGTTTAAACTGGATCCCGCACACATTTTAGTGGGCGGAGTTTCCACGCCCAGGCATTAACTGGTGATAAACCATTCAGTTATCCAGATAACCGCGCAGTAATGGCGGACATTCGGTTTATCAAATATCTACACATAATTTGACAACTCAAAATAATTGTATTCTCGATACGATTCCTGTAGGTGGTCCTCAGTATTCATCCTTATACAGAGTGTGCAAATCATTTTTTCCTCACTTGTTTTCTTTCTTTTTTTCTAAATATTTTCTATATTTAGCCATAAAATATTAAAATGAAGTAGACGTTAGCAGTGTGGCCATAGTACGTGTTATGCTCCGTCATCGTAAGCTGTCACAAGCAGTAACTTTTGCATCGACTTAGAGAAGAATTTTCTTCACTTTTATAATAGGATATAGCGCATTCGAAAAAAAAAAAACACAAAAAAACTGTGCCTTGCTCACAGGCCCTAATATATATTTTTTTGTGTAAAGGATTTCCAGCAATAAGGTTATTGTCTTAAAATTTATGTTTATATGTATTAAAACAGTAAATGATGGTTTAAAAGTACTTTTATGGAATTTATTACTGATTTTTTTTTTAATAAAAAGCCCATTGCTCCATATCATTTCCATTGCTTCTATTGCTCCATAAAATTTGCATTGCGTGTTTAAGGCCAACCAAGGATCAGAGAAAAAATGTTTGAATATCGTTTCTCAATGACGCAAATTATAATCCATTAATATTCAACATATTCCTGTTCGGTTGACCACACATGTTACAGACTGGCTTGGCGGGCGCCGCCATCTTGCCAGACTACTTTCACGCCCTATTACATCCGAGGTTATTTCGAAGAAATGGGCGAGGTGTTCCGAGTGATACGCCGCCACAAGAGTCACCGAGAGTGATTAATATAAGTTTCGTAATCGATGTAAAATAAATAAAGTTTAAAAAAGTGATTTACTTGTATTATTTCTTGTACAACACAATTCAAATTCAAAATACGCATGTCTTCCATCGTTATTTTTACAAAAAATACATATCTTGAAAAAGATATGCGGCATTAATGGGGATAATTTTAAGTCATGGAGAATTGAGAACGATTATATATGATGTGCAAAGTATTATCAGCGTCCGCTTATGGAGCGAGAGGTCGTCGATTCGATCAACGGCCGTGACATACTAGTCGCAAAAATGGTACTGTTATAGATTCCTTGCATGGCGCTCAGCATATAAAGGTAGTTGCAGGACTGGTTTGCCCGGTGTCAGGATAATGTGACTGGGTGTGGTATCATGCCACATGTCCACGGCGTGATACGGCAGTGTGGCAGCACTATATCTATCTCAATTACACATCGTCTCCAAATGACTTAATTACTGTTGGTGGGAGATAAAACCCAACAAAAATACAAACAAACAAACTTATGAATGTTCTTTAAAAGGTCGATTCTTTCTTCTTTCTTTGTTGGTTTAAATGACTGAACCTAAGTAGCGAAAAAAAAATGGAATTAATATTTAATTCAGACTAATTAAGAGCTTTACAGTGAACTCGTGGACAGAGTTATAGCCTCCAATAACAAGATTACTCTTTTCATTATTGTTTAAGACTTATTTGCCCATTTCACTTTCGCTAAATGCATTACGGTAGGGTGGTTCGTTGAAGACAGTACTTGTCGACATATTAAATGGCTACGGGAAACACCAGAGAAACAACATTTTTGTATTTTTGTATTTTGATCCGTCCTTTTCAATTATACAGTATAAAAGCAAAGTGACGGAACTTCTAGATCTTCAGTCCTGACTGCACACGAAGATCGCAGGCCTATAGATATGATTTTTGTAACATCATTTTAGGCCAATCCGTTTACAATCGATTTCACTATGTCTAATTGTGAAGACAATTTTTTTTATAGCATTTTTGGCGTTTTTAAATGTCCAGCATTTCAAATCAACTGTACGCATGTGCGTAAGTGCTTATGACTAGGTACGGCCTTTGAAAGCGGCTTGCCACTTTGTCTGAGCCATGATAAAGGTCTAGTTACGGATGAACAAATGAACAAGGGATCCGGGAAAATTCTCCCAGAATTTTTTTTTAATTTAATGCTATAAAGCAGTGCATTCTTGTTTTTTAACTCCCCCCCCCCCCCCCTCCCCTTGAATCTTCTAGTGCATTTGTCGAGTTGGTCCATAAGATGACAGGCTAACCAGTTTGTCATGCAGTTTAAATACTTGAATGGCCGTGTGCACGTCGTGCAAGTTCATTTTATGCATTTCGCGGTCGTGACAATTTGTTTTTGTTTGTTTTCGTGTTTGCATTTAATATCCAATCAATATTATCAGTCAATTCGATATGACAGTTTATCATATGTGTTTCAGTGAGATACTGGACGATATCACTGATATAATGGTTGAATCTGAGTGAGATATAGAATTTTGGTTTCCGATCGGTACATTGAAATATATTGCAAAATAGAACGTGAAACGGATAAAGATTTCCATGACGTCACGGTTACGTCATGTAATTTGACGTGTATGGCTCCAGTTGTAGGTAACGTCTGACTAGTTTCATACAAAATCTATAGAAAGCGACACACGGTAAAAAGCAAATTCGCTTTTTATAAATGTATATAGAATATATAATGCGATTTTTTAATGTACTCGAACATCGCGCTCATTACAATATCTAAAGATGCTTACTTCTTCATATTAATTCAAAACAAACATATATCTGGGGGCCTCCGTGGCCGAGAGGGTAAAGTCGCTGACTTTAGCACTCACTCAGCTCCTCACCGCGTGGATTCGAATCCCGGCAAGGTCATTCGTATTTTCATGTGAGGAAGCCTTCCAGCTGGCTTACGGTAGGTCGGTGGTTCTATTCGGATGTCGCCATGCATTCGGGGTCTTCCTCCACCTGTAATTAGTTGGACGTCGCTATATGACTGAAATACTGTCGAAGCGACGTTAAACTCAAATAGTCAAGTCACGTCAAGTCAAATATATATCCTCAATATTAAACCGGAGTCATATGTCATGATTTGTCTAGTTTTATTCCAATGAAATTAACTAGAGCTAGCATGTTTTGAGATTTGAAATTAACCGGTTTTCTAGTATTAATTTCATATATCGATTTAAACATGCAATGTAGAAGGTAAAAAGTGCTTTTTTTCATCTATATCTAAATCACATTTGTTCTACGACGAGGTTACAGCGGCTGTCCGACCCCTGAAAAAAGAGAGATACCTGCGACGACCGCGGAAAGTTAGCGGTTACCGCACAGTCTCCTTAAGGCATATCATTATGATTTGCAGGCCGTAGTGGTCGTCATAGAAATATATCGCGGAGTTATAACAACGTTAAGCCCTACGGTTGCCGTAGCAATTTCGTAGCTAGATAGTAAAGCAATTCACAGTGACCATACGTCGAGCGTACATTGGCCTAAGATAATTGACCTTTTTGGATATCAATAATCTACGATTACCCAACGGAAGTCGGAATGCGGTCCAACGGTGTCCGTACGGTGGCTTGCAACTTGCCGCGCTCCACCCGTACGTCCTCGTGACAGTCTCCACCATGAGTGTTCAGTACATGTATTATGATATCATTTTTTTCACATGTACACGTTGTTGTTCTCTCACATCTGTCAATCATTTAATTGCGTACGGCCTACGGCCGCTACAGGTATGCAGTACGGCGACTGTGTCTCATGTGTTATAAAAGTACGGTCACCCTACGGCCCCTACAGATTGTACGGCGACCGTGCTTTATCATGTAAAGACCGTACGGATGTCGCAGGTTTTCTGTCACCACAAATTTAGGTGATTTAGGTTGCAGTCATGAATTTAAATTGTCAGAACGGTTTAGTGATTTCTGTCGATTCAAAATGGCACTTTTGAAAATGCTCCATTTTACTTTCCTTGCGAATTACTTTGCATATAGAGCCTTTCGATACTGATTTATGAAATTTAGGAGAAATATAACATGAATGAACATTTAAGCAATTCAAATTATACAACTGTCTGAAAAAAGACAGAAAACTACAGAAGCATCAGTTTTCTATATTTTCGTATGGTTCAAAATATGTATTGTATTAATCTTAAATGAAAATGTTCGTATAAAGCAACTTTTGTTTGTTCGAGCAACATATTTTTTTCCTAAATTACTAGAAAATATATCGTTATATCTAGATACTTTACTATTATCACGACTCACGCCAGTCGTAATAACGAGATAATACGAAATTTACTCATTGTAGCGGCATACGCTTGTCGTAATAACGAGATCATTTTCTCTTTACAACAAGATACGTAAGTACTAATTATGAGATAATGCGAACTTAACTCATTATAACGGAACATGTTTGTCGTAATTACGCAATAATGATGTTATCTTGGTCACTGTACACAGAAGCCCTGTATCATGTCCAGTACACGATCCTTTGATAATGCTAGGTATAATTTATTAAACGATTTTAGCAATGGCGGATTAAATGGAAAACACAATTATTAGGTGTGTTGCTGTAACCGAAAACTTGTCCGTTCAAAAATAGCTTACTTTTAAAACATGATTGATCTGCTTTATATTTGTTGCTTCTTTTGGTACTATTACACTTTAATATTTTAATGTATAAGGAAGAAGTATGACAATGACTAGCGTAACGAAACATAAATATCGTATTAGTTCCAATATTCGGCACTAGTATCACTTTACAGTGTACATTCATCAGAACACATTGCCTATGTCTAAGATCGAAGATTAATGCAACAAACACAATTTTGGGATTAAAAAACCCAGTGAAAACAAACTCAATAGTTTGTTTAATCTAGACCTGAAGATATGCAGCATCGTATATACTCACCCGTGAGCATTTTTACATGTAATGTGGTAAACTTGAATGTTATAATCTAACCGGAAACATATATCGCACTGCCGTATATCAGGACTAAGACCACAATTAATTTTACTATATGTTCTTTATAAGCATATATACAAATCACAATTTCTATAAGGGAAATTGACATCCAAACTTACAATCATTGGATAGATCTATTCAAGAGAAATAATTCTGTACATTTTAAACATGGGGTCACCCGACTACTTTTTGACCTATTTAAGGTTAAATAACATACGTATGAATTTAGTGCACAAGTCGGCCATTTCAAAAGATAGGATTTTTTGCAATCCGTTTAAAATTTGATCAAACTGACAATCATTTTTACGGAATACGAATAAGACATTAGGAAATGAGAGTGTATCCTATACATTCTGTGTAAATTTTAGGAAAATCCATCCATTTATAATGTCTGCAGAGCGCATTAAAACTTTTTGAGCTGACGTCTATTCTGACGTCATATAAATTTGAATTCATTGCATTTAAAAATTCAGCATCTAAAATACATCTTATAAAATCTTCATCGATCCAGAATAATGGCTGCAGACCGCGTACAAACGTTTGTAGATAACGTCAAAGGTTACGTCATATGATGTCATAGGCATACGTTATTCAATAAAATGAAATATTCAGTATCTTAAATATAGGCCTTTAATTTTAATGCCACTGGGACCTTAGCAACATAGAGAAATTAACGCGTAGATATAAGAAAATATTTTGTACCGTATGACGTCATATGACGGAAATAGATATTCGTCGTCACAGAAGAAAAAGAAGTCTTCGAGGCTAATATTCAGTATAAATATCAGCTTTCTAACTGATCTGGAAGCTATTTTGTACATATTTGAAATTTCATGCCAATCGTTCGAATCTTGAATTATCAACAGAACCATTAACTTTTCGAATTTAGAAAACTGGACAACGGTTTACACAACAAGAGTGTTGCATATACCTTCTTTGAAAATTTGATGAAAATTGGTCCAAACATAAAGGCTGTAGATTGCGTAAAACATTTTTGTCCTGACGTCAAATCTGACGTTATATGACGTCACATGAATAAACATTGCATTCAAAAGCACATGGTTTGAAGTATACGCCATAAAATTTCCATGGTCCTTGAAACTTTAAATCATACTAAAATTAACGTGTAGATAATATGGATATGAGGAATTGTGGGAACGCACTTTGTGGATCAACAACTTCAGGGTCTCTGACTTTGGGGTCTGAATAGGTCCCAAAAGTGCGTTGCATAGTTGCATTTCTAAATTATCTTAGACGAAATTACTATTGATGTATTGAAACAAAGACATCACTTAATTTGGTGTTTTCTATGTACACCAAAATGTTTTTTTATTCAATATGCTAAAAGATATTTATCCATCTAATATATTCATCATCATCAATACTACTGCCTGTCAACTGACCAGCCATATGAACATCTAAATATGTACAATGCTATGTGCAGGTTTATGTAATTTAACCGTTCTGTAATTATATATCTAGTGCATGTTAACTTCTCATTTTCTCATTCGATTGGGCGTGGCTACTTTATAAAATATAATACCATAAAATAATCTCGATAGATGTTTATTCTCTGAGATATAAAGGTTTTGTTTTCAATAAATAAAATCGGCGGATTTTATTACCATTGACATATGAATTCAATGTCATATCTTCCTGGTTGAGCTAGGGTAGCGTGCAAGGTACTGAACAAAAACAAAGCATTGCAAGTCGACCTAATTGTGCAAAGCTTGTCCTTCAACCCGGATTAGAAATGTGCACCTAGCGCATGCAAACTAACAAAGGTACACGGGTGCACGCCACAGTTACATGATACAACGCACAAATCTTCCTTGTCTGAATGAAAAGCCCTCAAGTATACAGTTATTGGACACCTGTTGATAACTTGTTTCATATGACTGGTTATAGATAAGCCATGGACTCCACGCGGTGAGATCTACAATTTTAACGATTTATGTAACCTGAATTTGTTCATGATATTCAAAGTTTCGACTTTCTAATATACTGTTATATTTTACAGAGATTTAAATAAGCTAGAGGGATAAGAAACTCTAAATCAGAAATATATCAGCTCCAAACCTATACTCTCTTGCTCGTAAAAAACATATGCAAATATGTGAAGCATTAGCCGACAAATCGGTAAAAGGTGAGTTGACATCGATAAAGTATATATAAGAATTTATCTTTGATAGTTTAAGCGCTTGCATTGGTTTTATCAATCAAATCATTTTTGTCGTCCTGTGTCAAAACTGTTTGGTATCAGTTCTACTCGTTAGATTTTATTCTAGAAACACGTACTTGCATCAAAAGATGAAATAAATTCAAAGGGACGTATGAGTTTTTGTTTGGTTTGTTTTCCCGTGTTTCTGTCAAAGTTTTACGGGCGACAGCACATAATACTTATACACATTGCGTATTGTGATTTGCTGTTTGGTTATCTTTTTGTTGTTGTAATTTGTTCGCTTTTTATTAAACGCATAGTAAAGCTAAGAAACATTAAATCATCCTGAAACAAGATTCTTAAAAAAATACCAACGTTCACACAATTTCAACAATATTTTGTATTTTATCATGTAAAAGGGATTAAAAAAATACATTCATTTTGCTTGTCATTTTCAGACGAACACAATTTTCAACGGAACTTCTCAGATTATTGCGTTGGCATCTAGTTAAATCAGAAGCGTGTGATCAGAAGCGAAACTTAAATGTAAAATTACTTCAGTAAGTAATGTACTCGTCTCTAAACCATGTCGAGCGGTGGATTGTGTTTTTTATAACATGACTGATACAATTAGATACTTTTTCCCCGACTAATATATGCAAATCATAAAAAAAAGACAGAAAGTCATTAAGGAACGTTTGTCTACATGTGACGGATATAGTACTGCCTCAAGTTTATATAATAAACAGGGTGCATATAAGAGGCAATATACAAGTATCATGTTCAACGGCTTGGTAAATCATATATCAAGGCAGGCAATCGATTTAAAGAATCTTTGAGCTGTGAATGTTGACGAGAAAGGAAACAGAAGAGATACAAAGAGAGAAAGGACGGTGCAGAGAAATAGATTGAGAGAATATCTATGTTAAAGGTAAATGATATATATTCTCTGAAGTCCCTAATACATATAAGATAATGATGATGTTTGTGAGTGAATACATCAAATTTGCAATGTTTTGACCCTATTCCTCTATAGCTTTAGTATCTATAGCCATACATTCTTTCGACATAGAAGCGTGACTATTTCATATATTCATTTGATATTTGCAGTTAACCCTATTTCAATTATCAACGAATGACTGTCTTTTTTATGGTTTTAATACATGCTTTATGTTACCGTAAACCTATGAACATGCGTATTTGATATCTGCATCATGTCCAATTGTCTTGAACGATAATTATTGCTTTACGTCTATATTCGAAAACTAAATCTGCAATGGGTATTAACTCAAACTATCTGTTTGATTAAAGAGTAAATACATGTCATATAACTTAGTTGTTGTTGTTTTTTTGAAAATATAAAAAATATCATTTCTACATAGTACCATTTGGTATGGAGCCTCTCTCACATAGAAATGAGGACCTGGGACCATTGGTCCGGGAGCTCGGTCAATATCGTTAATAAGCTATCGACAGGGCTTTTTTCAAGGGGTATGCTTGTGACTGTCGATAGTAAAAATATAACTGTACTGCGGGAAGTTATTCTATTTCATACGCAGCAAAGTGTGATCTTTTTATCAATGTAAAATTTAAATTTCTATCGTTTTAGATTAAATATATCAGTAATATATCAGTAACTTGATTAAATCATTTTTGGCAAGGAAGTTTAAACGCACACATGTATGCGCCAGGAATAGACATACACTGCGTTATTAGCATGAATCTAGAAATACAGCAAAAAAAATCATGTAATTCGTTTGTCGCACTATAGTATGCAATTAACGATTATTATATGTAATAAAAATGTCTAATGTCACCATTTGACGTCTACAATTTAAAACACACGTATGATACATTACCTGTGTCCTCCTTTCCTTTATGTTTGGAATAAAGCTGTCGATATTGATTAAATGTCAAATGATCATATTCAGCTGCTGCACACATCGAAATATGTCAAATTTGATGGTCCATAATTCTAGCTTGTCTTTAATCATAATTCAGTTAAGTTTTTGTCACTAAAGTAACAACATTTACGTTTCAAAGAAAGTCAAACATCGCGAATATCTTCGGTCTTGATAAATTGTGGGCACACTGCGGCGGTTTGGGTTTTAATAATGAATGCATGTTTCCTTATTGTTTTTACTACAACTAGGACTTGATTGGATGGATATTTTAGAGACACCTTAGTGTAATGTCGTTTTCTATGCTAGGAGGTCAAATGTAAACATATTTCTTAAATATATTTTCTTCAAATTTATTTTACATTTCAAGATAAATGAACCCAAATGGGAAATGCATAAATAAACTATTTCGGAAAGTTCTATGAAAAAAAAACACGTGCTGTCCTGGAGAAAATGTGCACCGCTTTGCGATTAACAAATTTACATCAGGGATAGGTTTAAATTTACAATAATCTTATGGATCGGTCAAGGTCACACCTCGTGATTTTGTATTTCAGAGAACGTTTAACATTTATACTAACAGCGATAGCACAATTTTATCGAGAAAACCCAATAAACGATATGTCAATGCCCTGCCACAGTTATTTCATATGTAGTGTAGTTTTAATTCAAATACAGTTGTACCAAGCAACGGAATAGATTAATGCGGCGATGCCCGAATTTCCTTCCCCCGTGCGTTTAATAGTGTATGCTCTCTCTTCTCTCTCACCTCTCCTTTGTAAAGCAAAATACAATTCAGGGAATAAAGTGGCTCATATTTTTTTCCGTGATGCATGCTAGTATTGTATGTTCTCCTCTCTCTCTTCTCTCTCTCTCTCTCTTTCTCTCTCATGGTAAAGCAAACTACTACAGCAATATGATAATTTGTAATTTGATATACACCCATAATATGTCATATTGTCATTTGAATAACTTAATTAGATGGTACAAGATAACCTCATCATATGTAGTACTTAGCATTCCATATACACGTGAATGCATACTTTAGGAGGAACCTAAGTCTGGGTTTTTGTATGCCTGCATTGTAAAGTCTTATGTCCTAAACGTGATGTGTCCACATTAAAGCTACACCTGAAATAATATCTACTTAATATATATATATACTCTTTGTGCATTATGTTACAGCATTGATTGATATTCACAGGTATTACTTCCGGATTGATAATTCAAATATATATACTAATATGGTTGAAGGAATAGTGTTTTAAGGGAAAAAAGTATAAATCTCGGTAAATCGATGCTTTAAAGCCCAATAATATGATTTTCCATACACCCAAAGTATGTAATAGTATGTGTACATGGGGAACAGAAGTTCATTTCCTTAAATGCTACAAATGAAACTTTTAAACATAATGAAACCTTTATTTTGACTAGTTATATGATAATGTACCAGTTCAAACTATCAGTACTATGTCTTCTATATTATATATTTAAAACTTAGTATTCATAAGATTATCTTCCCTTTTAATATAAATTGACGAAAGAATAACAGTGTACAGTCGTAGTGAACATTGTTAATTAAGGATTCAAAATCCATTAAAACTGTTTAACAGAGTTTCATAAAGTTTTAATTCAACATGTTGTGAGATTTGCACTCATTGGAATATGTAGGGGGAAAAACATATCTTGAGTTTATTGTGTAAATGATTGATTGTATTGGTTTGTGTTTCTTCTATACAGAAACAATGCGATTATTGGAAATCAATATTGTGCAATCGATACCGTTAAAGGGTAGTTTGCATTTGTTAAAATCAATCAAAACAGTCTTTCACACGATGGACCACAATATGATCGTTAAACTAAAATACATATTTACAAAAAAAAATCGGGTTTATATCAACGCTCGAGGTGAAGGACCATCCAAGAATTGAGCAACATATTTTCTACCATATTTGCTCAAATCATGACGCAGTGTTGGCTAGTTTCCTTACAAAAAGAGAATTAGTGTTCAGTATATATGTATTGTATATAGGCCGACGTTGCAAACATTCAGCAATAGATTCGGCACACCTAATACCGCTGTTCACACATCCTCACATGCAAACATGAATTTTAATAGAGAAATATCGACCAGATCCGCTATATAGCGAGAACTTATACCCAGTATAAAAAATGTTGAACAAATTCAGCAATAGATTCGGCACACCTAATACCGCTGTTCACACATCCTCACAGATAGCCACGTATATGTTAAGAAATGAAATATATATTGATTCTTCAACGTACAAAATGGATAATAGTTCATGCTTGATTAACAATGCAAGTATATTTGTCTTTTTGAAAAGCTTCGATCATGTGCCTCAGACACTACAGCTCCCGTGTCTATTTGTATGTTAGGTAAAATCAAACTTCATTTACAACAGGTAATTGAAATAAGCTGGGTGAGGTATGCAATTGAGCCATTCATAATTGTATACGTTAGTGGTCGATAAATGATCACTAATACTATGTTTCGTGTGTGCAGTGAGTAATGTTACTATTATTAATTGTACTTTTTACCGAGGGTTTTCTTCAAAAATCTTATTCATGCATAGAACACATGTGTCGTTTTCTTTCCGGAAATACAGCTGCTATATAGGGATCAGATTTTAAGTTCTGTTGTAAACCTTAACACTTTTATAGAAGTATATTTGTAGTTTAAGTCCAAAGTATGTAGTAGTCCTAAGAAAATTAAATGACATGAATTAATATCATTTTTTTTCATTACTAAGTACAGACTTGTAATGAATGACGCATGAAAAAATTTACACTCCGCGGAGAGCCAAACGTACGTACAATACAAACAAGTCAAAACAAGCTTTACAGAGACATATAATTTTACAAAATGAAAACGCCGCGTATGATGAGTTGACGTGATGCGCCGAACTCGACTGTAGACAATTTTGGAACCTTCTTAAACGACGCTCCGGTAGGAAAGCCGACGCTTGTAACGAAATTATCATAGATGATACTCACTATAGAGATGAAACTATCGCAAATGGATTCCGTTCCTTTTTCCAGACTGTTTTCAGCAATGAGCATGACTTAGTAGATGCAGACCATGATATCATTAACAGCGTTAATGATTTTGTTAAAACTGAATGTGAAGACCCGCTCTTAACTGCGCCGATTTATGTCAGTGAGGTCAAATCCGCCATTAAAATGCTTAAAAAACGTAAGTCAGATAATATACACAACGAACATGTACTATATGGTGGAGACGTTATCGCAAAGTCATTAACTAAGCTGTTCAATTCTGTTCTATATCATCAACGCCTACCGTAGTTATGGAAAACGAGTATATTAATACCAATATACAAAGGTAAAGGTAAACCAAAATGTAATCCCAACAGCTACCGTCCTGTGTCTTTACTACCCTGTTTCTGTAAGCTATTTGAGAAAATAATACTAAATAGACTTAACTCGCACATAGTTACACGCAACCTTCAATTCCCTGCGGTGCAACAACAAGGATTTCAAAAGGTCTCAGTTGTATGACAACATGTTTTGCCCTCCAAGAAACAATTTTTCAACAAATTGAAAATGGAAGCAATGCTTATGTGGCATGTCTCGACCAAAAGGCCGCCTTTGATAGTGTATGGCACACGGGTCTCCTTTAAAAGTTGGGAAGACTGGGTTTTACGAGCAAAATCCCTAGGCTTATAGCCGACATGTATACTGGTCTTAAGTGTGTAGTGCGCGTTAACGCTGTAACATCTGAACCCTTAAATGTCACGCGATCAGTCCGTCAGGGTGAAGTCCTATCCACATTTCTGTATTTGGTTTATATTGACCAATTACTTGTCAATTTAGAAAACAGCAAAAACAGTTGTACTGTACAGTCACTTCAGGGGGTAATCCGTCATTTGCCGATGAAATTTCTCTCATAGCCAACACCCCGCTTCGATTACAGCGCCTCGTTGACATTGTATATAAATACTGTCGGAAATGGAAAGTTGACATAAATGTCGAGAAATCTAACACCTTTGTTTTTACAGAGCGCCGTGTTACCCCACCTATTTGCATTATGTACGGGGATTCATATATTAGACAAGCAGATCACGTGACCCATCTTGGTGTAAGACATGATTCAAACATGAAACTTACTGAACGTATTAACGAAATATTTTTGCCATGGCATCTCAAGGTTCTCATCCTGATGGCGTAAATTCACTCATATTCATTGATTTATATAAAAAGGTGATAAAACCAATCGCACTGTATGGGAGTGATCTCTTGTGTAACATGTCACCCTCCAGCTTGCGCACAATAAACCGCTTTCAACATTACATTGTTAAGAAAACACAAGGACTCCCTACCTCTACTAGATCTGATATGTGCGAAGCTATGGTAGGTCTCCACAAATTAAATTGTGATATTGTCATAAAGAAATTGTTGTTTTTGCATAAGATATTGTCATAAGACACCAATAGTGTATGTCGTAATATTTTCCTGCGAAGGTATTATCAATTTCTATTATCTGTAAGCACTGTTGTATAGATACCCTCTGCAAACATTTATAGCTGATGTAACGTATCAACTTGCTTGTTTACCCACTAAATGTGTTTGGAAAAAAACTTGTTAAAAGACTTGTGTATTCTGCTGACGAACATAACTGGAACAATAGAATAGCACATGATGGTAATTTTGTGCATTTCAGAGTCCCTTGTCCGAATGTGAAACCCTGTATTATATACAATGTATGTAGATTCCGAAATACTCGGAAGATTATGAACACTATATTACGTGCTTGGTGTGAACGGTATCAGCTACATGACTCTGAAATTGCATGTGAATTGTGTTCTTACACGCACAGACATAAACTCGGTCACCTGCTTAATGAATGTGTCGCAACATGTAAGCTAAGATCTATGTTCTTTTGTGATTGCCTTGTTTACGGTGCCGAATTTGCTTTTCAGCTGAATACTTTGGACAGTATTAGTTTGACTCTCCGTCTACTAGGAGCACCAACGCAGCCAAAGCTGGGTGACATTTGTAATTTGTCTTTTCTACAAAGATCGTTTAGGTATATATATGAATGTTGCTGTGTTGCCAAACTCTGAAAGAAAATGTAAGTGTATGTATCAATATATCAATACAGACAACGTTAACTGAGGTAATAATTATCATGTTAAATTGTATATATGTAAATTTCCTTAAGTAACACAAATCAGATTTTTTTTTTCATATTTATTTATTCATTTATTTGCTGTGTAATGATATTACTATGTCAACATGTACATATATATATTATGTATATCTCCTATATCTCCTATTATGGAGGAAATAAAGAAAGATTGATTGATTGATTGATTGAGCATTAAGAAGAAATATTTGATGCAAGGAATGTTTTAATGAACTGGGAGATGTAAGGGATATTCAAAATGAAATGGACAATGCAGGGAATATTTAGATTAAGATGGACTGTTCGGGTAATATTTAAATGGAATTGATTATACAAACAAAGAAAATTTGGAATAAAATTGGAAGATACAAGGAAATTGCGGGATAAAATGGATTATGCAAGGAATATTTGGAATAAAAATGAAGGATGCAAGGAAATTCAGAAGTAAATGAAAGATGCAAGCGAAATTCAGAAGTAAATGGATGAGGAAAAGATGTCAAAAAAATGTTCAAACTGAGCGACGATGTCATGAAGACGCAGATTACGGACGTGTGAATAATAAGAACGAAGGTCAAATTTCAAATAACTGTTTTACTCATTATGTTAATACATCAAATACGTATATTTCTTAAGAAATGAAGGGAAACGTTACTAGAAACGTTTCATAAATGTATTAATAATAGGATAAAGAATGAATTACTTCAACTGTAAAAATCCTTGGTCTAAAATATAGCCTCAGCAGAATGATGAATAAGAACTTTTGAATCAATCAACCTTTGGCGCCACTCTTTGTTATTTAGGATTAAGACTATAATAATTATTATAAAATGTGAGGTCAGTGGAAAATTGCCTGTACATGTTCGTAGACTTGGGAGTTGAAGCCCTACAACTAATTTGTCATATCTAATGCTTCACCCTCTGTAATTGTAAGCTTAATGAAATGGATATAATCATATTGTTAAACACTAAAAAATAATAGTGTATGCCTATCATTCTTATTTTCTTAAACAGTCTCATAAATTGGATTATAATTGTCAGAAAAATACAACATTTGAATAACCGATTCATTTGCATAATTTTATAAACAGGATAAATGATATTCGTAAAGCATAATGAATAAATGTATATAAACTTCAATGATAAAATGTTATTTGATTTCCTGATTAATTAAATATGTAAGATATGACTAAATCAAAAGTAGTTTGAACAACTTTTACTGTACCGGTATATATTGAGTGATTGTACACTTTTCCAATCAGATTTTAAAACATTATTTTCATAGTTTGCAAGTTTTGCAAAAGCAAGCATTCAGTTAAAATTTTATATTGAATTATGCTTATCATTATCAAGTCCTTTTTTAATCGATTACAATGCAAATATTGAGTTTTAAATATATCCTTTGTTTTGATTACATTCTAAAAAAACCTTGTAATCATTTAGAGTAACCCTGTAATTATTTGATATGATACCGCTGTCATCCTATGCTTATTAGATATGTTAAGTATCGCCGAATTTATGCTTGTTGTACATTAAGGAAGTTGTATTTATTGACTTTTTTATTTGTAAAAATATATTTTTGCTTGAGGCTTGTACTTATTGTTTACACCTGATTTGTCATTACACTGTTATTTAGGATTTGAAAAACTTTTTTTTTACATGTCAGTTTTCCAAAATAAAATCGTGTACCATCAGCAGTCCAAAGTCCATGTTAAGCCATGCATCTTAATTCTGAACCAAGGGGCTTAGGTAGTAAGAGGGCCTTGTTAACCATCATGGAATGTGTTTTAGCTTAACATATAGTAACATGTATGGTTTAGTTTATGTTGATGGTACTAAAGGTGACTAATTAAGGGACACCATGATTCGGTTGTTTACATATACAGTCCATTCGCGATGGTACGAAGTAGCCCCGTGAAACGCATTTATTTCGTTCCATCGCGTATTTCGTTCCATCGCATCTTTCATATTGACGATTGAGAATCCCTTTATGTATGTGCTCGCTTGTTTGTTTATGTCGTGTTTTAGTATGTATTGCCGAAAACCATGTACTGTCGTAAAGATTTAGTGTCGTAAGATGTTTAGTGTGATGTTGTTTCATTATTTGATTCTCTATATTTTTTATTTTTATACGATGATATTCCTACCCTGTTATCCTCCCAGATGACCAGGGCCCTTCTCAAGGTTACTAGGAAAAAATATCTAATAAAATTCTGATCCAGTTATCCCCCCAGGTAAACTGGGTCCTTCACTGAATTACTCAGATTATTGCTATTAGATATTCAATGAAATTGTACTTGTAGTAGTCTTAGATTTATATGTTCGTATTAACATGAAGTAGAATGGAATGACAAGTCAGACCTGGAGACTAATATTTATACTGCTGCTTATTAAGTTTTGACATAAAATCACTAACTAATCTTTGTAACAAACAAACTCGCTTGTAAGCTTCGTGTCAGTTTACAACAATCAACGTCACGGATGGCGTGCTAATAGGAAAACAGACACTATAATGGCGGACGCGTGCAAGCGACAGGTGTCACTCGGGTAGGTGTGAAAACTGACCGACACTTCGTTCGAACGCGTCATTAATGAGTTGTTAATTAGCAAATCGGACCACATAAATACTTCGCTCCAGTGCATCTTTCGTTCCATCCTATTCGTTCCAGCGCATCTTTTTTACATTGAATAAAGAACAAATATTGCCGGGACCTGGCAATTACTTCGCATTACACCGTCATTTCGCTCCATTGCATTTCGTTCCATCGTGAATAGACTGTATATGGTAATCGGATCCTAAGCTTTATTTGGCTTCATAGGGCCATCCCATCTATATTTTCTCCGACCGTGTTTGCTATATGAAATACATGGATTATCGATAAGGCCATCCAACCAATATCTTCTCCCACTTTGTCCCCTGAAAAATATGATATATTAATTACGTTGTTTGTTTTATTAGTTAAATTCAAGCTTCAAGCATTGAAGGGATGCAAAACAAGAATGCAAAATAATTCTTTTTTGTGATTTTTTTCTCTTGTTTTATAATAATTTCATAAGGATTACATTGTTTGTTGAAAAATGTCTAAATCGCTTACGTTAGATATTTATACTAAATACCAACGATCAACATTGTTTCATCACGTTAAAAATGTATTATGTTCAAAAGATATATAATTATAAAATATGATTTATAAGTAAAAAAAAACTTGTTTCTCAGAAACTGTGGTGTTCAAATAACTAATATATGTCCACTGAGTGCATGCACACAGGCTTATAAACATTTATCTTCTTGCAATTTTCATTGTAGGTAAATCCATTAATGCGTTCTGGTGTACATCAAATTTTTATATTTTTTTAAACATTGGCACAAATGCTGTTGTGATGTCATACTTTCAAACAGTGCCAGCTTTGTTTGGAAGCTTAGCATATTATATATTTTTACAGTTTTGCCGTCATTCATATTTATTTATCTTGATTTTTTTAACGATGCTTGTTATTATATATTTTATTATTATTTTTTAATCTAAAACTATTGGACGATTCAATAAATTAAAAAATAAAACTCGCCAAAATGACACATTTTAACAATAGTTCAACTACTGTTTCAGAATTTATTTTGCAACATATGATATAGTAAAATAAGATAAAAATGTATTCGATCAGAAGCTTTTTTTGTAATTTTTGTAGTTACTTATACAGTTGTTATATACTTAAAATTATAACAACACTATGGCTAAATGTCTTCATTCCCTGAGAAGGTTGAAGATGAGATGCAAAACTATTTATTTAGGAAATATTTTCAAGATTGAAAACCAATGTCAAATTTGAATTAGCAGATAAAATTGGGGAATTAGCCTAGCGTTTACTGTATTTTTTTTTTATACATTTTAAAGTGTTTTATACAGGTTTTACATGTAATGTTTATACCTGCTAATCAGGTGTTTTGATTGATAAAGGGACAGGGGTATAAGGTTTACAGATCTGTCCTGTGGTTTTAATCATGCTTTGTCACGCATGTGAATCATTCTATCATTTTCATTGTATTATATGCCATCAAAATGTCATGAAATAAAAGGAAAATACATGAAATTCCAACTCTTCATTAAGGAAGCTACGGTAGCGGAGACTGAGTGATTAGAGAGGAGATGTTGAGGGTTTGATTTCTACTAAAGACGTTAAAACTTGGGGTAGTTCATAGGATGTTGGGACCGGTGTCAGGTTAATGTGACTTGGTGTGGTATAATGCTGTTTGAAAAGTACATGTACCGAAAATGACTGAAATTCTGTATGTAAGACGATAAAAATTATTTATAGTTGATTATAATGTCAATTTAATGTTGATTAAACTTGATATAACATATAAATGTATACAAATGTATTAAACAATGGTTTAGTGGTACATATTTTTGCATGCCTCACCTCGAAATGGAATGTTGCTATTATAAAGGAATATTGCTATTTTACTGTCCAGATGTTTGTAGACCAGACAGGATGATAGATATTGTCGAACACCACTGTGTTATACAACGTATAGCCTATACAGCTTGTAGAACCACTGACATAACCGCAGGATGAAGGGTACAAATAATAGTTCCTAGACTTGACCATTTAACTTGATTGATTTAGTTTACCGTCGCTTCGACAGTATTTCAGTCATATAGCGACGTACAGCTAATAACAGGTGGAGGAAGACCCCGAATGCGCGAATTTCACATGAAAATCCGAATGACTCTGTCGGGATTCGAACCCACGCGGTGAGGGGCTGAGTGAGTGTTAAGTTCAGCGACTTTACCCTCTCGGCCAATAGTTCCTAGCCTGATTATTTGTGTTCAGTACAGCTAGTGGGTAAAACAAATGCAACTTCCGTTTGGTCAAAGTCACGTATGAGAGAAAATTTAGGTCGCCCATCAAGGCAGCACTTAGAGATTTTGTTTATTTACGCCGGTCGTATCCCACGTTAAGGGCCTTATTCAAAGGTTGTTGATATAATTATTTTCTCTAGCATCATTAATGCAGTGCATATATATATATATATATAGAAACCAATTACTCCTTTATGAGGATTATTTATAGTTATTGGACATGACAATTTCAAGAACACCACGTTTTAAATGATATATTTAATGTTTCATGTATTTACACACAAAATTTAGGTGTTTATCATTAATGATAATAAAGCATCAACATATCTTCAAATAATATTTTTTGATATGCAGCTTAATTGAAAATTGATACATATTTGTTTGCTACCAGGGAAGTTATAATTATATTATTATTATTATTATTATAATTTATTTTTTTATTCTCATCAAAACATCAAAATCACAAACATAAAGTGAAACATATCTTTTAGCATTTGATAACAGATATTTATAGCTGCAACAATGCAGAACAAGTAGTCAATGTGATGATTTGATTTGACTATTTGAGTTCACCGTTGCTTCGACAGTATTTCAGTCGTATAATGACGTCCAGCTAATTACAGGTGGAGGAAGACCCCGAATGCACGGAGGCATCCGGGTAGAAACACCGACCTACCGCAAGCCAGCTGGGAGGCTTCCTCTCATGAAATTCCGAATGACCGGGATTCACGCGGTGAGGGGCTGAGTGAGTGTTAAATTCAGCGACTTTACCCTCTCGGCCACAGAGGCCCTCAATCTAATGAATAATTATCAATAAAGTACAAACATGTATAATAGTAATTCCAACTTGTATCATGTTCCTAATAAATTGTCTGGAAACATGGTAAAGCACGTGAATTGTTACATGGAGGGAGGTGTTGATGCTTAAATATAAAGTGAATTTTGTTTTGGTTTAAAATAGAGTAATTGTGATGAAAAGTGTTTCCATTATACATACACTGCGTATACAAAAGTAAATTAGAAATGAAAATAATATAGAACATCTGTTTATATACAAAGACAACAATGTAACTTACATCATTCATAAAATTTAAAAAAAAAAACTCATATTCCATTCATAATTAAATTGTTTAAGTAAGCTACAATTTTGACATGAATAATTTCATATGAAGCAACAAGATCAAATTATATTCACAATCAGCACGAGTCTAAATCCTTTAATTTTTTATTTACAATTTAATCAAATCACTTACATCACATATATAGAATTGATTGACGTTTGAACAAAATATTAATCATGTCGGACTATTTACAATTAATTGTTACTTTGTAATGAAATGAAATAATCTATACAATCATGCATTTCTTATTAAGCATCTATACGGCTAAACGTGTTTACTGGACTAGAGCACAAATTTTAAAGATTATACTCGTATAAGTTCATCGTATTTATATAGTGAACATCATTCATAAACGGGACCCAAATTAAAGGCTCTAGAGCGCATACAATCTTTTTGTTCTGACTTCAAATCTGATGATATATGACATCTCATGAATATGAAATTTAATGCATTCAAAAGAACATGGTTTGATGTATATGCCATTAAATTGCCATGGTCCTGGGATCTTTACAACATATATAAATTAACGCATAGATATCAAAAATTCTTTTCGACCTTATTACGTCATATGACGTCAAATAACGTTCATCGTTATAGAATCTAAAAGACACTTGGAGACTTATAATCTGTACAAATATCAGCTTTTTAACTAAAGGTATTTCAAATTTGACGTCAATGGTTCGAAACATCGATTCGCTATAAAACCTTTGCCTTTTCAAATTTTGAAGAAAAAAAACGGACACGGGATGCATAACTAGAGCGTAACATATACATTATATGAAATTTTGATGACTATCGGTCCAGAAATAATAGCTGTAGACTGCCTACAAACTTTTTAAGACGTCGTCAAGTTTGACGTCAAAACACGTCATAAGTAAAAAAAAACATTGACATGCAAAATGTTCTATGTGAAGCATATGCTATTTATTTATCAAGGTGCTCGAATGTATGCAACATATAGAGGTTAACAAGTAGAAATTAGAAATTATTTTTCAAATTATGACGTCATATGACGTCAAATGACGTTCATTTTCATAGGATATAAAACACATTTGGTGACTTATAAGCATTCAAAAAAATCAGCTCACTACTCATCTGGAGGCGATTTTATACGTATTTGAATCTTGACGTCAATGGTTCGAATCTTGGTTTTGCTATAAAACATTTGACTTTTCGAATTTGGGAAAACGGACACCAGGATGCACAACAAAAGCCTTACATACACAATCTGTGAAATTTTTATAAATCGGCCGTGAAATAATGGCTGTAGACCGCATACAACCTTTTGTAGACAACGTCAAGTGTGACTTCATATGATGACACAGGCAAATGAAAATCATTGAATTCAAATTTTCAGCATCTGGAGTATATGCCATTAAATTTCTTGCATTCGCCATAGAACCCTTGCCTTTTTGAATTTTGAAAAACGGACACCGAGATGCACAACTAGAGCCTAACATTAACATTCTGTGAAATTTTGATGAAAATCGGTCCCAAAGAAATGGCTGTAGACTGCTAACAAACTTTTTAACCTGACGTCAAATCTGACGTATGAATATGAAATTCATTGCATCCGAAAGCTCATGGTTTGAAATATATGCCATACAAATTTTCTTATTTCTGGGCCAATAACAACACGTCGAAATTAACACAAATATAAGAGGAAGAAAAATAGAATAATAATAATAAGAAGAAGAAAAAAACAGTACAAACCCAATAGGACTTTCTGTCTGTAGGCAGATAGTCCTAATTAACGCGTAGAAAAGCAGAAAAAAACCCAATAAGAATAAAAAAACAGTACAAACCCAATACAGGCAGAAAGTCCTAATAATAATCAGAAGAAATAAAAACATAACAAACCGAAAAGATTTTTCTGTTTGAGGCAGAAAGCCATAATAATAAGAATAAACATAACACAACAAACTCTATATGTTTCTGCAGGTTTGCGGAAAGCCGTAATAATAACAAAATTAACACCAAATCGTGTATTTGAATACCAGAATCAGCATTTTCTTGTTAACATAATTCTAAATCTTCTACAAATAAAAAAGTATAGGTGAAACAATCTCGCCTTGTCGCAATCCGAAGGCATATTCTCAGTAATAAGTAATCTTAGTAATTATTACAATTTCTAACAAAATATTTAACTTTTTTGATAAATATCCTTAATAATCCGCAACATTTTACCTTGCACACCAAGCTTAAAATGTTTCAACCATAATCCATTTCTATATTCAGTATCAAAACATTTACACATATAAATAAAAAAACAATATAATATTTTATTATTTTCTAGATAATTTTGAACAATATTTGATAAAAAAGTAAAGCATCAACGTAGAACGCCCTTAACCAAAATTGGGCATCAGATTATATTGGTATTTTAACAGAAGTTACTCACCCGCATGTTTAATACAGTAGTAAATATTTTAGATAAGCAGCTTACCAAAGTAATACCTCTGTAATTATTTACGTTATTAACATCTCCTTTTTATGAAAAGGAATGATAACACCATTCATCCACTGTTTAGGGAAATAACCCGAGTTAAATATAGCATTAAACAAGTCGCATATATGAGATGTTAAAATATCCATACTTTCTATTAAATATTCATTCATAATAAAGTCACACCCTTTTGCTTTATTACGCTTTAAACAACGCGTAGCTTTTAAATATATATATATATATATATATATATATATATATATATTTATTTAGAAAAATCCAATCATTGGGCGACAAAATCACAACCTTTGGGCGTCATATGTCGCCCGAAGGATATATCAGCTGTCGCCCAAGTGATAAGTGATTGTTAAACTCACAAATCGTTTTCAAAATAGTTTTACTTTTTGGAACATAGCTTTATACTTTTTAGTGAGGTCCATTGAGTACAGGCTAGTCAACATGTTATTTTATATTTGAATAATTCGCAAATTTCAAAAACAAGTGTATATATTGATAACAACCTTTGGTGAACAATTCATTATTAATAATTCCTTAACTTGGATATATGTTTGCCATCTAAATTCATAAATGTTATGGACGGAATTGTGTTTCAAAGATTGTTTAACCTTTTTAAATTTGAAATTCTAGAATTTCCTCGGGACACTTTTTTCTAAAATACTGTCATATTTTCTTCTGTCGAGTTGCCCAAAGGCTGATGAGTCGCAGAAAGGTTATAGACATGCCCAAAAATATAAATGACAGTGGTATATATCTATATACTTTTTATACTGTATTATTTTAGTCCCCTACACCGGAGGGAACTATAGGTTTGCCCTCCGTCTCTCCGCCCGTCCGTCTGTCCGTCCGGAAATCTAGATCCTGTGATAACTTAAAATTGTTTGAGATAATGTTATAAAACTGGTATATGAATAGATGGCAATATGGAGATTCTGCACGTCACTTTTTTTCTCGGAACAAAATTCTGGTTGCTATGGTAAAGGGAAAATTTTGCACCTCACCGGTAGGGGACTCATGTGTTGCGTGCCACACCGGTTACTTGTTGATGTTTTTTGTCCATTTCTAGCAAAATGTATTCATTTATTGCATATTATATTTATTTATTATCCATAAAATTAATTAGAAATTTAGAACACATTTTAATTATATACACAAAAAGAAAATATCGATTTATAATATTTTATTCATCATTATTCAAACAGCACATCAACAGTAGTTATTATTATCTTTGTCTTGGCGAAAACATGCTTATGCTGATTTCGCAACTAAATAAATTGTTACGTTGGAAAATCAAGCCTTTTTGTGAATTGCTATTTACATGATTACTGCGTAGAATCATTTGTTATTTTTATCACATTAGTTTGTTCGGCTGTAGATTTCATTTCAGCAGTATAAAATGGCCATATCTATTAAACTAATAAAAAGGGGAAAAGTATTCACAAAGATTCTCAAACAGTTATAACATCCTCAAAATAATAAATATAATATATTGAATATGGACATAGTCTTAATAACAACCTCATGAAAAACACCAATCATTATCTTAAATGCTTAACTACACAAAGCAATGCTTAAAGTCGCACTTGACATGCTATGTAGCAACTCTGAATGTCACATAACCTCTTGACATTAAATGTCGTGTCTGTAACACCCAAATGTCGCAAAAAGTTGTTCTGCCGCTAAATGTCGCACTCCGTTATTTCCGGAAATTTATTATCTATGTAATGGTTTGGTTCAAGCGTTTCTCATCTGCAAAGTTAAAGCATGGTATAAGTTTTGTACGTGGTAATAAATGATTGTTCATTCGTACCTGTTAATGTCCCCCCGTATTAATCGATTTTGGTTGCTGAGTCGGGATATTTGTTTCGGCGAAAGCCCCAAAGCAGACAGACCCAAGAACAACATACTACAGAATCATAGTACCAGACATTCGTTCATGTTTCCTTTCTGAATAGGTAAGAGTGGATTTTTAAACCGGAAGCAAAACCGGATACGATTACAATAGAACCATTACATTGATCAGGTTTATTTTTAATTTAGTATTTCATTTAGAATATTCTTTTGGTCCTAAGATATACACTTTTAATTTAAAACTAAACCTAACATACGGTGTTATGGATGAATTTACGGACACATGAAAACAGCTCCTTACGGTCAATGTTTTATATAACGGTATACATTTATATACAGGAGCATCATATCTAATAAAAATCTAAATATAATTAAAATTTGACATTGTGATTTTATTTCATGTCAAAAGAAAGGTAATCTTTACTGGTGGCTCCCGATAACTCCCGGATATTTAAAACATTTTGGTGGTCCAATTATGGTTGTACGACGATAAAACGTATTTTAGTAACATTTTCAAAATTCCCTTTTAGGGAAAATAAAAATGGTTTTAATGCCCTCCCGCGACCTGGAATTTAAAATAGTTTTCAAAAGACCACCTCCTTTTACGTCATTTATGATAAAAAATTTATATGTATTATCTATATTTCTACTGACATTATTTTTCCTTTATTGAATTAATATGAGATATAGATAAGGCTGGTGAAGCTCTCCCGACGCGGAAAAAACGTTTAAAAACACTCTTCCCCTATGTTCCTTCCTTGGAAAAGTTTATATTTTATTTTATATTTTATATTTAAATGTGTCGTTAGAATACCGATGTGTATTAATACTTGATATTCGTTAATTGCATTTTGATGTTGGATATGGGAATTTGGAAACTTTTTTCAAATTTATTTCGGGTACTTTGTTCGTAATTTCCTGGGTAAGACATTTAAAAGAAAATGAGTGGTGCCAAAACCGAGAATATAAAATGTTTTCAAATTCCCGAATGGGGGAAATTGAATTCAAACTACCCCAATTTCAAGCCCCCCCCCCACCCCGGAATTAACGTTTCCATGTTACCTCGAAGGGAATTCGAAAACATCTTTTTACAATCCCGGGTTGGGCACTTGAAAATTGGGGAAAAATCTCGAAACGTTTTCATTATGGTTTTATCGAGCCCCATTCTCAGTGAGAAGCAAAAAAAATATATAAAAAAAGAAAGACAACTTCAAACCTTCATAATTTTTTTGTTTGTGAACGTAACATAGCCTTATGGTTATTCATTTTTGTGGATCGAAATCTATAAGACTAAACATCTCTATATCTCAACAGTCTGTTTCGTGAGGTATATTCCAATCTACTCAAAACAAACAAACATCCTCTATATCTCAAACCTGCACAGTTACGGTTGTACCCGGTTCATACTGGTAAACCCTAGCTCACTGCTAATGTATAACCCTAAGATCAAGTGTTTTTAATTAAGATTAATTTGTCATAAAATGATGTTATTTGACTCTTTTTTTAATTTAACAAAAAAGATATCTAAGAGAGCATCATGTCACAACACTGTCAGGTAAATTCCGACGAAGTGATGTTAGCCAACTTTGTCTTGAAGAAAAATGTCTTGAATGTTGCTCTTTTATGTGTATCACATTTCATTCTTTTTCGGCCGTTGGCTATTTTGTCTTCACCAGAATTTCCAGTCTAAACTTTAAGGTCACTAAACAGCTGATGAATACTATAAGTTTTAATTGTTCCACATAAAAATCAAAAGTATCCCTCCGGAAAAGAGGTCAGCTTGTTCCTTTTGTATATACATTCCTAAAACTTCGATCTTTCGACAGAAATATGTTAACACATGTATAAACGTTCAAATTAATTTAACTACACAAAGAACATATCAAAATGATGAAAAACACATGTCGGATTTGAAACCTTCAGAACCCTTCGTATCCTGGAAATCGCATATTCGTCAAGAGCATTACTTGAATACTCAAACTTGTTTTGTATAGTGATAAGTAAACGTTTGATCATTTATGTGTTCAATGAGCATCATGCT
This sequence comes from Solen grandis, assembly GCA_021229015.1. NCBI lineage: Eukaryota > Metazoa > Mollusca > Bivalvia > Adapedonta > Solenidae > Solen > Solen grandis. Next base: position 2,531,419 of record CM037785.1, read on the forward strand.
GGGTCGGCATTTTTATTTCTTAAGCATCATGATGCATCGGGCTAAAACATAATAATTCGGTATGAAGGGTTTATTGCCGACCCAGCATCATGCTTAGTGAAAAGAGCATAATGCTGGGTCGGCAGATTGTTCAATGAGCATCATGCTTAAAACGCGAGCACATGCTGGGTCAGCAAATAGCCCATTTAGCATCATGATCGTCAGATGAGCATCATGCTGGGTCGACAGATTGTTCACAGAGCATCTTGCTTAAAGACATGAGCATCATGCTGGATCGGCTTATAGCCCATGGAGCATCATGCTCGTTAGATGAGCATCATGCTCGATCGGCAGATTGTTCACTGAGCATCATGCTCGTAAGATTAGCATCATTGTTCAACGAGCATGATGCTCGCTATTTTAGCATCGGCACAACCAGCATTCACCACACAACAAGCTTAAAAGCGCGCTATATCGATTGACCAGTTAGAGGTGCCGATGCAACTAGAACCGTTCCAAGAATTTTTGTTTATTATACGGGGCTTCGTACATACCTCAGTTGTTCATATTTTATAATGACTGTAGCAAAAATAATAATAATAAAAAAAATGAAAGCTGGTTATATTCCTTGACGTTGTTTGCGAAGTTGTGATAATATATATCGCTGTGCTAATCCCCCCCCCCCCAAAAAAAAAAAAATAATCAAGAAATGGTAAGGCCTAATGAAAAACAGTACAAACCCAATAGGGTTTGCATGCAGATAAGATTGTCACATTTTCTTAAATAAGTGTATAGTGCTAAATGCTTTCTGCTTTCTAGAATATAAGAAGTGCAAGACAATTGTATATAAATGGCAAATATCAATTTGATTCTCTCTTGTTCAATATTTCGAATTGTTAACAAGTTCTACATAACAGACGTTTGAATAGTCGTCATATTGTTATTGTTATGAACGATGTCAACGTAATATAAAACAACGTCAAAAGATGACGCTACGTTTGGCACCTTTTCTGGGATGTCAATTGACTTTTCCGAAGTATTGAATAAGAGTGAATTTAATTGTTATTGTATTATTTCCATTTAGAAAATCTACATATTTATTAATAAATGACAACTGATTGCAGTTCTTAAAATGACTCCTACGAAATGCAAAGATATATAAACAAAATTTATTTGCAAATATGATAACACTTGTCAAAAAAAATCAACTCTAGATGACTCTAACATTCTCTGTGCAGAATGTAAGACGAAGCATACGCTTGTAAATGAGAACCAAGACGAATCATATCAGTTTATAGGACGAAGCCTACCAACAGGTCAAGTAGGGATTAGTGTCCCAAAAGAATATTCGGCCTTAAATATCTCAAAAACATAAATATTCTATGGAGACACTATGGTAGAATCTTTAGCGCTTTGAATGACTTTTCAAATGATATTTAGTTTTTGAAGATCGGGGTTGAATCATTTGAGTTATGGCAGAAAAACGAAAATTGTGTTAACCCAAGTGCATTTAACTGCTTATATCTCGAAAAAAAAATTATTTTTGTAAATTAGAATATGACATAATTTGTTGATCTATCCCTTGCCATTTTATTCTATTCTATTGAGAGTTTAAAGATTGACGTAGGTTATAGGGAGAAAACGAAACATGAACTTATTTTTGCCGTTTTCTCGAGGACTGACTTACCGTAAAGCGCATGAAATGTTTGTGAATTATTATACACATATTACCGATCTATCAATTGATAGCTATGTAATTCAATCGTTCCGTTTTGACGTTGTGTAAGGATTCAAAACTGTTAATAGCATATGACATTTATACATAAAAGAAATGCTGTTGAAGCAGTGAAGCAAGTTATTTTGGGGAGAATTATATAACGCCTCATTTTGCATTGTGGTGTACATTTCCATATTTATCCTTGACATATATGACCCTTTTCTTGTATTACTTCACAAATGAAATCATCCATGGCCCATAGGATCAAGATATACGTGCATTTTTCTATGAAACCTGCAAACAACCACGATAACGCGTAATTGATACACAGCGAGGTTACAGTGCATTGTCAATTTGTCAATGTATTACAATGTAAGCAGTGTTGTAATCTCCAGGAGGTGGAGGTCTCTGGGGTGGGAACAAATATATTCCGATTAAAAGATTAAAATGAACATAATTGCGGCAAACAAGGACCAACAATCAAAAAGACAGAACGGGTTAGTACCCAAGAATATCCACTGATCATTGTGCTCAGTTGATCATGGTGCAGGCATGAATGCACATTTTGGCTTGAAGTTCAACAACAGGATGACACTATCAGCAATACTTTATTCTTAACCGGCCCAGGTGGCCGAGTTGTTAGAGCTTATTATAACCGTCTCCTTTGTGATTTTGTAGTGTAGTATCATATCACGTATCTTCGGCGTGATATCGCAGTGAGAAAACACTTTATATGTCAAAAAAATATAACGGAAATAATGTCGGTGAAATATTTAAGCAGACACATTGTTTTTATTCTTCCAGGTATTGGTTAGAGGTAGTCTCTATGTCTTGATCTATAAGTACATTTCTAGTCTCAACCGGTCAATACAAGGCAATAGCAATAACCGATATATAGTCTGGTCCCTGCATGTTTGCCGCCCAACAACCAGCTGTTGAGTTAATACCCTAATATACATACAGAACAAAGGCATATTAATATATCCAATCATGTCAGAAGTGGGGCCATAATGGGCACTTTTGAGAACAGAAAAATAGACAATGATTGTTTCAGATTTTTTTCTTTTCAGATTTTAGCCACACTCTCAATACAATATACACTTATAAAGATGAGAGTATAAGTTTACATTTCATCGTCATGTTCATTTAATACAAGCAGTTTTAACAGATATATATTTATGTATATTGATTCATTAATGTAAATATCAGATCCAGTATAAGATATAAAAACGTTATTTAATTAGTAATGATAAGTTTAATTAAGTTTGTAAAGGGTTAGGGAGAATTCATATAAACTGTTCTCTATTACATAAAAAAGAGGGTTTTTTTTATAATTATTCTATAGAAACATAGTAAATTGTTGTTGATATATATTTTTTAATAAATATTATTTTTCTAAACTGCTGAACAACAGTTTTGTAAATCAAACTTGAAAATTTAAGAAAACCTGGTCAGATTTAAGACCTGTCTTTCAAACACTGCTAAAGTTTGTTATACTTTCTTACTTATTAGAAATTTTGCATTACAGTTTACAAAAATGTCATCGTCTTTGTTAAATAATTTGTGGACACCTGTATGAAAAATATAAACAAAATGTACACTCCGGTTTTGGACTTATGGACATTTTTCTTATTTAAAGCTCGGACATGAAACTTTTTGTGACAAAAAAGGAATTCTAAATACTATGTTTTATCTTTCTATGGAAAGTCTGTTGTTATTGATTGTCGTTAAAAAAACAAAAAACATTCGGCAAACAAACCTTACATGTTAAATTATTGCTTTGACTCAAAATATTTGAAATGCGTAATAAATTGCTACCCTACCCAACCCATTTTAAAGACTGGTTTAACCATTACCAGGTTATGGTGCTTAAACAAGTGTCGCTAAAATACCCATAATTCAGAGATTAATTTCAAAGTTTACCAAAATTTCGAAGAGGCATATTGGTTGATCTTGCCAAACTTGAAAGAATTTTACCGAGTGGTTTTGATATTATTCTAGGTAACATATTTGTTATTTAACTTAGCGTTATTGATAAGATAAATAACTATACAAACTTTAAGGAAAGCTTAACACTTTTTGTGTCACCTGCTGTAACAGAGGGTACACAGGGTAAACACTACTGTGTCGTCTTTCTGCATGTGTGTCTTCCCGTCACCTTTATCTATTCTGTAATAACTCTTGCTCTACTCATGCTATTAATATGAAATTTCACTGTAGAACAGAGCTTGACAAGACGAATTGTCATGCACAAGTTCCATAACTCTTGCATCACCATCTTATAGCTATTCCCTTTTTTCTGTCTGTCACTTTTTTCCGCCACGCTTATTTATTCTGCAATCACTATCAGCCTCATTATTTAGAGCTTTGATTTGAGAAGGGAATCAAATATATTATGTCTCTATAGTAACTTCGATTTTTGTTCCTTTCAAAATTTCGCTTTTGATTTGTTGAAAAATGGGTAAAACTATTCTTTTTTGCGGCGGGGGCGTCCCCCGCCTGCAATGGTATAAAACCGCTTTACAGACACATGGCGCTTTCTTAGAGTTCTACAGGAATTGTGCCAACATATTTAGAATACTGCATAAGATCGATTCCAATATCCGTTTTGTTGTTGTTGTTTCAATTCTTCAATATTGTCGAGAAACCTTTGTTATTAACTTTGTTGCGTATGTGTTTGTGTATTGATAAACTTCCTGAAATATTTTATTTTAGATCTCTGCCTGTCCCTATATTTAGATAAAATAGCTGAATAGTAGATGATATATTCTTCAAGCATTTGAAGACTTCATTGTTGTATTCCATTTTTCATTAACCATTCTTGTTCACTCAATGACATTAATGCTGCATCAAAACCACCGCTTTTCATAAACTAAGTCAGTCTCTATTAAAACGTCTTCCGCATTCAGTTCGTCAGCTCTTTGATATACGATACACACATATTGATTATTCATTTGAAAAGTAAATCATTTGGCACTTTAGTACCGAATTGGACCGGTACCTGGTTATTGAGATTCGGTATGCTGACGTTTTTTTTTATCTACATCGTAAAATAACAATAATGATGCCTTATATGTATACAGATGACAACTTCCTTGTCGATTTGACAGAACAAACAAAAATGCAAATGATGGGCACAAACATTTACAAAAACATGCTGTTGTTGAAACCGGAAAGAAATGCAATATAGTTTCCTTGCCCACTGTTAGGAAATAATATGTTGTTTACAAGAGATGGTTATCTACAGCTTCCTTGGTGAATTGCTTTTGTTATTCCTGTCTGTATAGCTGGTCGAATCACTTACAGAAATATTTAATCGGAGTCATTATGAAGCATTTAGCAAGTAAATGGTGTGAGCTGTAATTACACTGTGTTGTTGTTAAGGGTTTGCTGGTAGATGTCAATTGAATTGGTAAGTTTTTATATAAATATGACCAGTAGAAACCCGGGTGGCGCTATGATATTACAGAGAAGCGTATATTCCAATTAGTATTACCGGTGTCGTA
>CM037785.1:2536720-2569423 GCA_021229015.1 Solen grandis
TATATACATGTACATGTATATAATATCTCTCAATCGAACATATTGCGCTTGCATTATCATAATCATACTGTACAGATTTATTATAGTCGTCTGTAACTGTTTATAGTCTCAGCACAGATACTATACTTTAACAATAATGAAAGGATGAAGACACAGCTACCAACAACCCCAAATAGTGTGTTTAGTTTTGTCTCAATGTTTGACAACTTCCATTTAATAAGCTTATCTTGCAATACACATTAAGTCCTTTTCTATGTTGTCGTATTATATACATTCTTTTTTTTTTTTTTTGTATAGTCAACTTTCTTTATGCTTTATTGAGCTTTTTTTTCTCTTTGGAATCACCAAATGGAAACCCGTTTATTTTCTATAGAACACAAAATAGCGAATATACATTACATAGATAACAGTAAATTGACAAAACATGATCAACATGTATCATAAATATTAAAAAAAAAACAAAAAACAACAACAGTAAATTGACATTTGAATTATCCGATAAAGCGTTAGAAGTAATAGTATATAAAATATATCTTTAGATTAATTAAAAATTACTTTAATTCTATTAAGAACCTATTCAAAAATGAATTCATAATTCCCTTTTCTTTAAATAAAGTTTGAATTACCAAAAGATCATAATATAATAGAGATTTTATGTTAGTATACTTTTGTCTTCTTTCAGATAGAAAATATGACTTATAAATGCAGTATCCGATTTGACTTAGTATAATGTTGATGGTATTGTATTCTTTATATTCAATCTTATATCCAATTAAAAGATATTCCAAATTATTCATGAGTTTATTTATGTTACATTTCTTAAATATTGCATTTATCTTTGACCAAAATTGTTGGAGATACGGACAAGTAATTAAAAAATGGTCATAATCTTCTACTTGATGACAATGATTACACAGTGGACTTACAGAAATATTCCAGCGAAATAAATTTAAATTTGTTGCCATAATGTTGTGGATCAGTTTGTATTTGTATTGTTTGACTTTATTATCTTTAATCACCCAATGTAAAATGACATACCATGATCTCCAGTTTATCGATTTGTTAAAATGATTATCACAGTGTTTATGAACAAATGGTTTTTGAAAAGCTAGTTGACAATATGTTTGGTAAATTTCTTTATTTGTGAGCTCTTTAAAAGGTTTCACGCCCTGGTAAATCTCTAAATTTGTTTTAACTTTTGTATTAATTGATGTCTTTGATTTAAGAAGAGTTTTTGGTGTTTATCTCTGAAATCCAGTTTGTTTTTTTATCTAATTTTTTAGTTATATTTTGCACGTCTATTTCACCAGTGTTTGAAATGATATCATTGATGAAAATAAAACCTGAGTTTATCCAATTCTTGAATAAAAGACATTTGTTATTGAATTTTATATATTTATTACCCCAAATGATTTGTTTTCGTATTGTATAGTAATTCATCACCGCTTTTGGCTTAGATATATTTTTAAAATCCAACCATATTAAATTTAAAAAAATTTTGAATTTGTTTTAATTTTTTGATTTTATAATTAACCCTTTTTTTGCGCCAAATATGTAAGTTTTGGTAATATTAATGACTTAATAATTGTAATTTTTCCAAAAAAGGTTAAGTTTCTTTTTTTCCAATTGTTGATTGAATTGTGACATTTTTCAATTTGTTGTTCCCAATTTAAATGTACACATTCAACTTTATTGTTGCCAAAGAATATTCCTAATGATTTTATGTATGTTGATGTGAAACTGATTCCGTAATTTTTATTTGGCTCTTTGTTTTTTGATGAACCTATCAATAAACCTTTTGTTTTTGATAAATTAAGTTCTAGACCCGAGAATTTGCCAAAGTTTTCTATAATCTCAAAGACTTTCGGGATCTCATTATGATCTTTTAAAAATAATGTTGTGTCATCTGCAAGTTGAGTGACTTTTAAATGTGTATTTCTTATGCTTATTCCTTCAATGTCTTTACATTTCCTAATTTTTGTAGCTAGAACTTCAACAATCGTTATGAAAATTAGAGCAGACAAGGGACACCCTTGACGTATGCCGCGCATTAAATGAAAATCATTGGAAATCCATCCGTTATTAGAGATCCTTGAAGTAATATTTGTATATAATGTTTTCACCCATTTCAAAAAAGAACTATTGAAACCATTTTTTTCAAGTATATTAAACATAAATGACCATTCTATGGTATCAAATGCCTTTTTAAAGTCTAAAAATAAAATAATGCCTTGTGTATTATAAAGATTTGAATAATCTATAATATCTTCTATTTGTCTTATATTAAACCTTATATTTCGATTTTTAATAAATCCTTGTTGGTCTTCACTAATAAGATTCGGTAAGACAGATTGTAAGCGTTTAGCAAGTATTTTCGCGCCAATTTTATAATCTAAATTTAATAATGAAATTGGTCTCCAGTTTTCGAGATTTTCTGGGTCACCTTTTTTATACAGTAAAGAAATTATACCCTGTTTCTGTGTATAAGATAGTTCACCTTTTTCATACCCCTCATTTAAGGAATCAATTACAAGATTTCCCAATAAATACCAAAAATGCTTATAAAATTCAGACGTTAGACCATCAAGGCCGGGACTTTTATTTAATTTCATATCCATGAGAGCAGTTTTGCCCTCTTCATATGAAAATCTACCGTCGCATTGTTTCGCTAAGTTTTCATCAATTGTTCTTTCAAATTCAATATTATTAATGTAGTTATTATAGTCAGTGTCAATTTTTAATTTTGATGAATAGAGATTTTGAAAAAAGATCTCTCTGCATCTAAAATCTCGTGTATATCAGTTGTTTTGATATTATTGATCTTGAGTGAATTTATAGCTTTCCTAGATTGTCTAGATTTCTCTAGTCCCACAAAGTATTTTGTATTTTTTTCCCCTTGTTCAATAAATTCTATCTTGGAACGGATTTGTGCCCCGGTTGTTTTGATTTTATAAAGTTCTTTAAGCTCTGATTCTACTCTTTGAATGTTTATTAATGTATTATGGTCATTATTTTTATCTAAATGCGAATAAAGATGTTTCAGTTCCTTTTCTAATTGCTGTAAACGGTTATTACGTTCTCTTCCAAGACGTTTTGAAAATTCAATCGTAGAATTTCTTATTTCAATCTTACACAATTCCCATTTTGTTTGACTGTTAATTTTTTGTTTAATAATTCTATTTAATATATTTTCTATAGTTGATATATATTTTGGATCTTCCAGAAGTGAATTATTGAATTTCCAATATCCTTGTCCACGTTTAGATGGAGTTTTAAGTTTAAGAGAAACAGCCATATGGTCTGTATATTGAATTATTGCTGGTCTGATATCTGTCGTTGAGACTTGTGGTATTAAGTTTTTATCGATAAGCCAAAAATCGATTCTGCTTTTATCTAAATTATTTTTTCTTCTCCATGTAAATTGGTTCGTTTGTTCATTACAAAATCTCCATATGTCACATAAACGATTTCGAGATATTAATGTCTTCAGATTTTTTACAGGACACTTTTCACGTTCAAAATTATTGGAGGTGGATAACCTATCAGATTTGCTTAGTGTATCATTGTGATCGCCTCCAATTAATAGCATGCCTTGGCTTTTTTCAGCAGCTATGGTGATGATTTTGTTATAGAAACTGTTACGTAGTTTTTTATCGTTAGGTGCATATATATTAATTAAGGTATATGGATTGTCGTAAACTTCTATGTTAAGCATAATATATCGTCCATCTATATCACAAAATTGATCTATTATAGTATGTGGTAGTTTATTACTCACCAGAATTGAACAACCCCTACTATAGTTATTTCCAAAGCTTTGCCAGGTCTTCCAATTTTTGAAATCTTTATTAATGACACATAACATGTTTTCAGTAAAATGTGTCTCTTGAATAAAAGCTATATCGGCTCGCTGATTATAAAGCCATTGTATGAATCTTGATCGCTTGTTTTCATCTCTTAAGCCTTGAACATTTATTGAGACAAGATGTAAATTATTTGATCTGCAAGAAGTCATCATAAATTAGTCTATGAAATATAAAAATAGTGACAATGAAATGCAACCTTTATACATAAAACACACAATGCCTCATTAAGTCTACTTACGCGAAAACGAAAAGTAAGTAAAGACCTGTACCTGTGATGTTTGTATACATGAATAATTCTAGTACACATGACTGTTAGACTTATATAATAAGTACAGGTTGTATATGTATAGGAATTATTATTGTACATACGACTGTTTAAAATTATACAAATGAAAATGTGATTAGTTAAAGAATTATTTGAAAATGCAGTATCCAATGACAATGCATTTTATAATATAGAAATTCTGCGTACATTTTATCAACTCTACGTTACTGCATAGTCTGTGAATCATGCCTACACACATATATATTTATGTATGTGCATATATACATACACATACATACCTACAAATATTTTTTTTTTACAATTTTTTGTATATTCTTTAATAAAATTAATTCAATGCTATTATTACAGTCTCAGTTCATAGCAGCGTCGGACGTATTGAAAATAACCGACGCTAAAGTAATGGGGGTGTAAGTTACCGTCTTTGTTTTGACTTTTTACTTGTAGTAGTCCGATCATGCAGAACGTCCACTGGTGTTGGTGGGGATCTGTTCTGTGACGTAATATTATTCTTTGCTGGCGTGCCAGTATTCGCCCTTTGAACAAATCTCTCCATTGACTGCTGTCGGCTGTCAGTGCTCGATTTCCTCGTGCGGTTTTGTTTATCAGTAGGCGCTCTGGGGGCTGGGGAACGATTGCGACGTTTTAAATCATCGTCAGCACTACCTGGCTTATAGGAACTTGTACTCTTTGTTTCTTCATCGCTCATTTCTCCCTCAGATATCTCCGTTTCTGACTCTGATTTTGGACAATCAGACTGCTTATGACCTGATTTATTGCAGAAATTGCACACCCAATCGTTCGGACAATCTTTGAAGCGGTGTCCTTGTTGTAAACATTTTGAACATTTATCATCTCGGTTTCCAGTTACTTTGTTGTTTTGTCCGAAATGTAGGACTCGTCCTTTAAACTGACCGAATGATAATGTAGCTGGTAGAGGCTCCTTCAGGGTCAATGTTTTGCAAATAAGGATTCTATCTCCAGTCTCACATTGGGTTAATTTGCCATTTATACGTAATTTCTCTCGGAAAGAATGGTTTATTTCAATGTTCATTGATATGATTTTTCGTGTAATAACTCCATCATCAACAGATAACGGTATATTCTTGACTCGTACGCGGATAGTGTCTTCACTATCAAGACGACCGGGGTTGGTACTTAGTACTGGTACATATTTACCCCTAATGGGTACCCCTTGGGCCAACAACGCTACCTTGTCGTCGATATTATCAATATAAATTCTCCAAAAGCCATTTACTCTTTGCAGACCAGTTATATGCGTGGGGTCGATTACGTGACCGATAGAATTATACAGTTCAACATGCTTTAACCATTCATCTGGCTCTGGCTTACGTTGTCCAAAAATATCCTTTTCCCGTAAAAACACCAGCGGGACGCCATTTTGGTTTTTGTTTGACTGCTCAGATTGTGCCTCAGCCATCTTTTCGTAAATTTACACTTATTTACACTTACTTTGAATATCTTTCCGTGTCCTTAAATTCCACGAGTATTCTTATCCCTCTGAATCACAATAGACTACCAATATAGATGAGTATGGTTGGTTATTCCAATATTTTTTAGGACCGCAAGAAAACAATGTCTTGACAATGCCGCTTACGTCACTTCCCTACTATTATATACATTCTTAATTCTTGATTCAATCGTTTAATTTATCATCTGAATATCATAATTGATATATTCCCCAAAATGTATATACCAAAGAAACAAACTAATAAAGCTGGCTTTCATTACAAATTTGAGTTATTGCTGATTATCATATTAAAAATATTGATTTTATGGCATCTATTTATATATACGCTCATTGGTGCTAGTTTTAACCAAAGAAGTTTTGATAGATAGTCATATTGAATGAAAAAGCTTTAGAGAAATGCAATCAGATGCTAGGTAAATGATATAAAGGAGATGGAATAAAAACATCAACTACATTAAAATATAAAATTTATTCTTCTCATCATATAATAATTCATACATCGATGCACATTTATTTCATACAACACATTAACACATATATAAACTATGATCTACACAAATATGTAGTTGTTGGTATAATTTTGTATCCCTTTGTACAAATGGACGTCTGAATTTCCCTTTTCACTTCACTATATATGTCTTACAGTAAAATTACCGTGGCTTATTCTTGATTGGTTTAGCGAAAAGAATTTTTCCTTAATGACATGTGAGTAGTACATACTTTCTCCAATATATTTATATGTCAATATCAAGACCCTGATGAATGTATTAACAATCATTTATTACAGAAACTCCGTTTATATTTAGGCCAAAATTCGCTTTTCCCCCCTCTCATATGGAGGCATTATCTAAAGCCGTCAACAGGTAAATAATCTTTATGTTCACTAGAATGTTTCACCACTCCTGTTCTTGTTCATTAGAATTCCCCGGGTGTCTGTTCACCTGCCGCTATCTTGTTATGAGAGGTCTCGTCTGTCAGAATGAAATTTCGTCTTTTATTTGTACAATTCATTTTGAGTATCTGAGAAATATCTTTACACTAAAACATCTTAGAAAAGATAGGAGTGAAAACATGATATTTTTTTGAAGAAAAGAAGGAATAATCCTGTTATACATGTACCAGCATCATCAGTTGGAGTTTCATTCATGTAGTGAAATGCATCACTATTTGCTGAAAGGTACAGTTTATGCGTGACAATGTTATATTAAAGGTAATTCACTGCGGATAAATATATACGAACAACTGTAGAGTATAAAGTGTTGTGTCCCTTTATTTATGCTTGTAGGAGATTCCAAGCTCGTTTCTGAGGGATTCGAGATCATTGAAGCCTTTGCCAAAATCACCTCTCTCCTCTTTCTGTAAAATATATCAAAATTATTCTCATTATTATTATTATTATATTTATTTTATCTTTTTGATAGTTATTACTAGCGTTGATAAGCGCAGTTTACGTTCCTGGCGGCCTTGGGGCTAGAAGGTTCGACACAAAATCGGGAGGTCGTGGATTTAATCCCGGTTGCGACATACCGAATCATAAATAATTGTACTAGTTTAGCTCCCTTGTTTGGCTTATAACCCGGTGTCAGGATAATGTGACTGGGTGTGGTATCATACAACATATCTAAAGCGTGATACTGCATCGTGGCACCACTATATCTGTCTCAGGTGGACCAAAGTCCCCAAATAACTGACATACTGTCGGTGGGACGTTAAACCCAATGAAACAAACGAGAAGTGCAGTCGGTAGACCCTCATGTTATGTCACGCGTGGAGACTAGTCATGGCTTTTGCGAATTTTCAGAGTCTTACTTTTGATTTAACAATGAAGTTTGTCAGTTACTGGCTGATGCCATGTGTCTATTGTTTGTTCAACAAGGGACAGAATGTTTGGATAAATGACCGCAAGAAAAAAGTACCTTTTTTTAACCATTCATACTAGCTCATAAAAATCATATTAAAATAATTGAATTAAATTACAAAATAATTGTTTTCACTATTTAGTATTTATCTAAAAAAACATCTTAAAATGTTATCACTGTGGCATTTTTGGAATCAACTTACCTTTACAAAGCAGTGGCGTATTGTTTGTAATCTCTTATTATATTCTCTGAAAAAGAGTATTATTTGAAATATAACATAAAACTTTAATTTTAGGTTGCCGATTTAAAATAAAACGTTGTATAATTTTCTTAAAAATTGACGGACGGACGGATAGCAGGCGCACAGACAGACAGACAGACAGACAGATATATTTATAGATAGATAGCTAGCTAGCTAGCTAGCTAGCTAGAAAGATAGATAGATAGATAGATAGATAGATAGATAGATAGATAGATAGATAGATAGATAGATAGATAGATAGATAGATAGATAGATAGATAGATAGATAGATAGATAGATAGATAGATAGATAGATAGATAGATAGATAGATAGATAGATAGATAGATAGACGTACATGGACTTTGGCCTGTAATGTTGAAACATAGCATATCCCATGAAGACGATACCACCCAGGGAGGCGCCACTCAGGAACGTCAACATGGGGATGAGCTGTGGGTGTAAAAATAGACAAATAAATACATTTTGTCCTTTATGTTATTGTTCATAATAGTCTTTTTATGATGTTGAGGCAATATCTGAGTGAAAAGGAAATTATGGTTACAAAACCGTTGTTGATAAAAGTTGTTTAAACAGAAAAAAGTATATGCAGTGAGAAAAACACCAGTCGTGGTAGAAGAAGTTAAATTAGAGATTCAGTAAGACCTGAAAGCAATAACATATGTAGTAGAAGCTGATGTTGTTGTAAATGCTAAGTACAGTAAAAATAGTTATTAAGGTATCAGTAGTATTTGATGGTGATAGTGGTGGTGGTTGTGACAATCGTAATGTACGATGGTGATGATGGTTAAGTGTGGTAGTGTCGATGGTGGTCATATATTATACAAATGGGGGGCTTTAATGAGGTATTCACGGCGGAGCAGTGTACAGAATAATCTCGAGGGACCGATATATCGATATACTACCGATAGTATAGAGATATGCAACGGTGCCTGTAGATATGCAAGCATGTGCAATTATGATTTTATTAGATATAATTACTTTGATATGAAATATTCCGTACTTTCCATTTGTATGACATTTATAATTCCATAGGCCAATGATAATGATCAGATCACGTGATGTGACTACGAATATTAGTGAAACAATATGGCAGATTTTATCAAATCCCGGGAGATTGGTGCCCGGCACGTTTACAGGGGACAATTAACCGGTCTATATAGTCAGATCTCCAAAACCTGGTGGTTTAGACAGAAATCAGTGCTCTTTATGTGTTACTGCTATTGGTCCCACTTTCATATCTGTTTATCTTTAAGTCCAATAGAGGTGTATATAACTTCCGTTTTCCCATGCGCGATAAGCTAATCGAATTATAATATCGAGTCAGATACCGTCTGATAATGCGATCTTAATTGTAAATCAAATCATAGTGATCTAAATTGCAAATCCAAATCAGTCAATACATTAGGAAAGAATTGACATCGGAAATACCAAGTCCTTATTTGATTATAACCCACCAATTCAGTTGTAATTTCTAGCACGCGTTTGAACACAGTACCGAATTGATTTCTTATGAAGCCAGGAAGCAAAGGACTTGCTTGCTCATGTTAGTTAAATGTAGATTGACAAACGTTATCATTATGATTAAAATAATCTTAATGACTACGTATACAAATAGGACGAATCTACATATAATGAAAGAACCGTGACTCGTTCAGTTATTACTCCCTCTCTCTCTCTCTCTCTCTCTCTCTCTAAATTTGATTATTTCCTATATATCGTAACGTAGAAAATAAAATAAAAACATAGAGACTAACATTACCATGTCATAACATATAAAGGTGTATCATTACTTCAAATATTCAAAATGTGGTAATACAGTTACATTATCTGAGATTTTTAGTTGAGAAAATTTCAGTTCGAGTTGAGAAAATAGCAGTTTTATGTATTATTTTTACTATCTTACAATATATACCTAAATATATATGTAATTGAAATTATCAAATAAATAAGAAAAAACAAAACTTTTATCTTTAACTGTTATGGGTAAACCAGGTTCTCTGTCCTTTTCTGCTTGCGAGTTCTTTTTGCTGTCTTCATGATGTTCATGTCGACCTAATGTCCTCTAAATAACATTACACTAATGCATTATGTTGCTTTTCTTAATCAGATTCCAACTTGTACAGTGATGTGGATGTTTGGTCCAAATTTAATTTTAAATTGGTGTTGAAACTTTAATGCTTAGTCGAATGCATGCAAACAGGTTTTGGTGTCGGTAAATATGTAACTAAAATTCAGCAACATATTGAATCAGTATCTAATATTAAGCTTATTGTGTATAGAAACACTTAAATAATTCTGCACAAATGCGACGTGGTGTGGGGGTGAATAATGTTATTTCGCCAATAACCGGAATCTGGGATTTTGAGAGAATATGTGGATAATGTTATTATGGTAAATTTCAGTCTTAAGGTAATCCATCAATCAATAAATGGCGTCATGGTCCATCAAGTGATGGCGGGAATTTTATATCAAATGCAAGCTATTATAGACTTTAAGTAAAAGAGCATAAAACTCCAAACAATGTAAACTTGCATCCACACAGAGGTATTTTAAGCATTTGAAGGACCATGATTATAATTAATGATGGGTTGATCTGCTGATGACGTCAGATAAATCTGCTGATATAAATATATTCATTATCATATTTGAGATAACCGGAATAACCGGATGAGATTTCCAAAAGGAAAATTCGCTGATGCCGTCAGAGGGAAAAAAATATAAAAACTGTGTTTTTCCGGCAATCTCCGGAACCTCCGTATGATATTTTTGGAGATAATCGTTTATGACGTCAGAGTGGGGTAGAATCTATTAATCGTGATATTTCGAAAATCTCCGAAGTGTCTTCGTATGAGACTTAACATTACAATCGATGATGACGTCATAGTGGGGTATCTAATTAATCTATTAATCGTGTTATTTCGGCAATCTCCGAAACATCCGTTTCAGACTTAAGGAGAGAATCGTTGATACCGTCACTGTAGGGTAAAATCTTTAAATCGTGTTAATTCGGCAATCTCCGGAATCTCCATAGTAGACTTCAGAAGATAATCGTCGGTTTCGTCAGACTGGGGTTAAATCTTTAAATCGTGATATTTCGGCAATCTCTCCGGAACCTCCGTATGAGACTTAAGGAGAGAATCGGTCATGACGTCAGACTGGAAATACTCTCTGTTAACAAGACCTGACAAATGTGACTCGATCACGCACTATCCCTCGCCACTTTCCTTCTTTTGTCTTTTCGTGGACAATTTCACTTGGAAAAGGCCCAACCGATAATAAGGTCAATATCCAAGACATACTGTCCTCCCCACCTCTTGCCATTTCCTTTATCTAGTTTCAACAATAAAATGATTTATGAACCCAGACAAACTGGTAATTATTGAAAATATTTATCACGTGACAATCTTTCGTCTTGGATCTTAGTGCAGCATTGCATATCAGACAACATTACTCTCGTTTATCGCCCTTTAGAAGGAAATTATTCACACGAGCTTTTACAGGCTATATTTATATGTTCGTATTTGTAGTGTGTTGAGTGAAAGAAAATTTCAATTCGAGATGTTACTTAAACTATATCTCTTGTATCTTCCTTAGCATCAGAGTGGAAAAATTCACCCAAGCTTTTTGAAGCTAACAATTGCTAAATATCATAATTTACGATTATTTCAATTTATCTATTACATGTAATATGATAATATCGCGAAAGTAAATAAGTAATATGTTCATTGTCTATATGTAATCACAAACATAAATGCATACCGGAAAATAACACTGTATAACGATGCAATTATATGTTATTGATGTAGCGTTCTAGTTTATTCAATAACGTATAGGATTATATCATGGTTACAAATGTATTCTAAAAGATAAAAATATTTATGTCAGTAGATGAGTTACTGCAGGGATAATCGATAACAGAACAAATGTCCCTTACAACATTTGGAACACTATTTCGATAATGGAAAACAACAGTCCGTGTTGCAACTTAATGTTGTCTTTTATTTTCAGCATTGCTCGTTTCCTGCTATTTCAAGGGGCAATATATAGAGGCACATAAAACATACAATTTAAATCTCAATTTCGTTGGCCGATTTTATCTTAATTTGATACCAGCAAATGGCAAAACTAAATCATTGAGTCGTCGATTAGAAATCCATATATATCTTTGATAATACAATAAGGATGTCATTCCATTGTCAAAAATCGTTTCAATTGTTCTGTATATCAATGCCAATGGTAATTAACTTACTTATCCCAACAGTAGGAAGGCTAGAGCGAATGGAACGGAAGTTTTGACACTTACTGAGCAGCCAGCATGATTTCAGGATTACTTCAGTTTTAAAAATAGAATACAGTTCATTCGGGCTGCCATATATTCTTTTGTATTCTCCTTGCTTCTATTTTTTTTGTATCTGAAATATCTCCAGACGAAGATTCAGAAGCACACTTCATTTAGCAACCTCCTGTGCTAAGAAGTCACATTTTATGTTCTTTTTACTGGCCGCTTACAATAGGTTTTACTGAGTCACTTTGTCAACAAGTGTAATAAGCTTTAAATTTTAATGACCTCGATTTAGCAGCTACCTGGGCAAAGCAGCGACATATGCCCATTTTAAAGGTTGCCTAGGACAGATTTGGCTGTTACTTATCCCTTAGTAAGGCTTGTGGATTTTGGGTTTGCCATGATAACTATTTCTATAACCCTCATCTAACATATCTGTAACTTTAATAGTTTTTTAACCTAACCGACTGCGACCTGGAAATATTTTAAGAATGTCGTAGTAGTTCCTGTAATTTTTAGGATTATGTTTTAGAGACTTCCGTCCAATTCCAATGATATAGTGACCTTTTGATATTTAAAAGTTGGAGAAAAAAACCCTTAGTGCACAGTGCCACCAGAGTATTATTTCTTCTTCAAAAAAACTCTGAGTGACCCATCGGGACCCGAACCCACAACTTTGAAGGGCTTAGTGAGCAAGTCATTGACTATCATCATACTTAAAACTGCAGAAACGAGCAGAAGTGTAATTTAAGATCATTCAGTATTTAACTAAATAATTTACTGACATGCAATCATTGCACGTAGATAGACAACATACATGTATGTAGCTTCAAAACAGGATACAATAATGCATATATACACCTTATACCATTCAATAAGACTAATGCACCGATAGCGTGCTGCTTTTGACCGACCTGTCTATACGAGATATGATATCAACATTGGGAATACTTAAGTTTTAAAAATAGTATACAGTTCATTTGGGCTGCCAAGTCTTCTTTTGTATTCTCCTTGCTTCTAATTATTTTTGTACCTGAAATATCTCCAGACGAAGTTTCTCGAACTCTCTCAAAATATTAACGGCAGAGTTCAAAACATGGACTCAAATAGTTTGGTTCTGTCGATGTTTCTCACCATCCATACGTATCATTGTAATTGTTAAGATAAACAATGTCATAAGCTTGTGTTCGAAAATTATATAAATCATCAAAACTAGCTAACGCAATCACCTAAGGTAGAAGCTAATGAAATACGTGATTATTTTCTCCCTTACATATGTAGATAATAAACTTCTACGTGATGGTTGCCTCCCTTAAAGATTTAGACAATGAACTTTTACGTGATTATTGTCTCCCTTACATATGTATATAATAAACTGCTACGTGAAGGTTGTCTCCCTTTCATTTGTAAATAATAAATTTCTACGTGACGGTTGCCTCCCCTACATATGTTATGCAAAAAGGTGTATTACTTATTCAAAACTGAGCATGAATTTTACTTAATATAATACATTTATAACTTGTCACTTGTCAACAGCATAAAATCGCAATGATCTCATGTGAAAAATATTTACGGTGGAACGTATTACCCAATTAAGTGAAATTAAATCGGAGACGCCTGTAAAGACAAACAAACAATAAACAAACCAGCAAATGTTTATCCCAACGCAGTGTTTACCTGTTTTCAAATCAATCAGATGTTATGCTAATAAGGTGGAAACAAAAAATGGGATATAAATTTAGACGCGTTGAGTTTATCACTTTATACACAACACAAAATTATGTCCTGAAATTAAACTTTAAAAGTACAGGTAAGAATGATGAGAGAGTATGTATACAGTTGTATATTCAGCTGTAGATAACTACAAGACTGCGTATGCTTAATATGTTTATCAAGGTCAAGCTAGATCCGGGTAAAGTATTATTATCTGCCGTTTATTTTGGAATAATTCTGTTTTACTGTTTACTCAAAACTACCTATCTAACAATCTTTCTATCATTTCATGTTTGTGTGTACTCTTGTATGTCTATCTAGCTTGCTAGCTTGTTATCCTTGAATATGTGAATATTTCTATCATTCTATGTTTGTCATTCATTCCGTCTATCGATCAAGCAAGATAGCCAATTAAATCTATCTCACAAATTTATTGCCTGTGCGAAATTGATCATTCGAATTTATCTTTTACGTTAACCTGCATATTAATCATCCAAATTCCAAATCTAATCAATGTAATGTAAGCTTGATAAAGATCTGAATTACTCTGCCTTCCTCTACGAGAAGTAATTTAAGTTTAAACTTTAATTATTTAACATCGATGGCGAAAATATTTCTTCATCTACACTGTATGCATTTAGAAGTGAGGTGCATTTTACATGTATTAATTGTAAAAAAGTAAAGAGGTGTAACATGAAATTATGGTCCCTTTGAAAAATTATCCGCAAGTTTGTATCGATCAGAGCAGTTCATACACTTGGAAATACTAGTAGTGTTATTGTTGTTGCTGTGTTTACGGTCGCTGCGACAAAACTCCAATTATATAGAGACGTTCAGCTAATAAGTTGTGGAGGACGACCCCGTGTGCACACAGACTGCAGGGTAGAACCACCGCCATATTGCAAGAAGCACTCCTCGTAAGCACTGACACTTGTGTGTGCATTAAAAAGAATACAGAGGAACAGTCAATAAAGTTTCATCTCAAGACAAAAGAAATACAATATCGAGAGACTATCGTCAATCGCGCAACACACGTTAAACTTTATTTCGTTAGCATCAATAAGACAACATATGTCCTGCTACCATGGGGATTTTGATACAACAAATGTGTTGCTACCATATAGGCTTCGAACCAACATTGGTCTTGCTTTCTAAATGGATTTGAACCCAGAACTCTTGCGTGTTGGCCCACGTACTGGACCATGACGACATTCACACAGATAGGTCGAGCCCGGGACCCAATCACCAGTGACAATGCCTTCACAACGATGTTATCTAAATACATGTACCTGAAAATGAACACATGACCTGAAAAGCTTAAGTTTTAGCTACCACCGTTGTATAGTGGTAATGCGCATGATTGCGGATCAGAAGGTTGTGGGTTCGTACCCCGTTGGGCCAATGATTTTTCATGACGTTTCCATGCGCAAATTATAGATCAAACCCAGGAACCGTCGAAAGGGATTAGTTTAATTTGCTAGAACTTGTTTCCTATCGACCTTACATAAAAAAAAATTTAAACGTATAGGCCATGAATGCTGCTCGTAACCAGATAATGATTTGAAAACAAGTCTAGAACAACAGATCGTTGATGGTCGCTCGGTTTTATCAAAGTGGTATATTGATTTGTGGTCCATGATCAATACACTGGCCGACGGTTTTCAAATTTGGCACAACATATATTTACGACAGCTGCATTTTGTAAAATGTTTGTTTAAAAACTAGATTGATGGAACATTTTCTACCCGAGATCTTGCAAATGGAATTTGCATAAAAAAGTGAATGGCATAAACAAAAGAGGAGCAGACAAAGTGAGAAAAAAATGAGGGAGTATTAGAGACGTTCGTGAAATAATGATTGAGAGATTGAGAGAGGGGAGAGAGGGGGTAGAGCTGAAAAGATTGAACATACTTTACGTTGATTGGGAAACAAGTTCATACAACTTATACTAATCCCTCTTGACGGTTCATGGGTTGGACCAGTACTTTCCTCCTGGGGAATCCATGAAATATCTATGCCCCAAACAGGGCTCTACCCCACAACATTCGGACCTGATATCGGCTACTTTACCACTGGACCACGGCGACCTTATGAAAGAGAGAGACAGAGAAAAGGAGAATGTAACCACAGAGAGATTACCAGAGAAAGGCGAAAACAGTTGAAACAGAAAGGAATGAAATCCATAGAGAGATGGAACCATAAAGAGAGAGAGAGAGAGAGAGAGAGAGAGGTGGGGGGTGTAGAGAAATTTTCACGGTTAGGGATTCAGATAAAAAGAGGAAATACGCAGAGAGAGGAACATAAAAAGATAGGAGGGGATAACAGAGAACGTTTCTCAGTGAATTGTGCACCACCTTCATTTCTAATGGCAATATCATTACTAAGCAAATTAAATTTAATCTTTTTTTTTTTGGTGGGGGGACATATCATTAAGCAAAGCATATAACATATAACATGGTTATATCAACGAGTATCAACCTCACTCATAAAGTTCTCGTTAACAAATACATGTATATATCGATTATGCATGAATCCGCTAATATATATATATATATCCGCGAATATATGAATCCGCGAGTATATGTATCAGAGAATATATATATCGAATTCATTTGTCTGTGAATATCTGTATCAAATATATGTATCCGCGATTATATGTATCGAAAAATTAAAAAAAAGGAAAAAAAAATTTAATCCTAGTTGCTGGTGCGTGGTACAAAGATTATATCGTCTTGGAAATCTCTATAAGTTATGACAACCCAGTAAGTTATTGCCGATCTTAACAAACTTTCATCAGTGCAGTTCTAAGCTGAAATATAAAGAAAACGTTTAAATTGTCTTACAGACGGACAGGATTACAGGATTACTCAGATCTTGTCGTGAAAACTTCTAAAGGAATGAGGGGTTATGTTGAAGATCCCCAAATAAAACTATGTATCTTTATATTGCTTTGAAGGGGATATTTGACCCACTTTATGAGAGAGAAAGAGAGAGGGAGAGAGAGATCGGAAACAGAATGTATAAATTAAAGGATTTCTCCCTCACTCTCTTTCTCTCCCTCCCCCCCTCTCTCTCTCTTAATTTAAGTTTGTGTTCTTAGTTAGACAAAGAAATCTTGATATCTAAATCTTTCTCTAAAGTTGATGTACGTGTTCTTAATCTTATTGTTTTAGGCATTTCCGGACTAATGATTTTTTTCTTTGATACAGAATATGAAAGGATCCTCTCTCTCTCTCGCACGCGCGCAGATAACATTGCCAAATCCTATCACATTGACTATGGAATAGATTAATTCATTATGGATAAAATAAAATACCACAGTACGGAAAAATCAAAGAAATTTTACTCAAAATTACATATTCAATGAAATATTTTAATTACATTTAACAACCATTATTTTACAGCCGTTTCAAGTCGGTTATCGACGTTGTATGTGTATACTTAAACACTCGAGGTCTTTTGTAATGTTGGGAGTGGAGCAGTATTAGATGTCAATTACAACATATCAGATGTAATCACGCGCTTTTATTTCTTATACTTTTCGCAAAGTATGGCATTGATTAAAATTTCGCTTTGATTTCCTAATCATAACAAAAAGCCTGATGCGGATCAAAGGGAAGCTTTGATTGCTCCTGAGTGTTGACTGGGGTTAAAGGGTGGGCGGTATATGTGTGAGATCTGTGTGTGTGTGTTTTCCCCTGGATGGGGGTCATACAGGACGTTTATTCCCTCCATTTAACTAATTTATTAACAAATCCAAATCCGTCAAATATTTATTTTCCGACACGCTGAACTACGTGGAAGAAAAGGATACATTATATCGTCATTATTTGCTGTTATCACCGCGACTATCCCTACTGCTAATATTGAACTCAGGGTTGTTAGGGATAAATATTTCATTTATTTGGAGGAAAACAACATATTTGGTCGCGGGTCAAGGTAGATTTCGACAATTAAAATTATGTTATTATTACTGCGAACACAACCGATTTGTATGTAATTTGAATCAATAAATTTGATCATTAAATTGTTATTAATGAAAACCCTGTTAAGTGCTAAAATATAACAGCTATTTCAACTTGTACTGTTGCTACTACCACTACTATAATTACTAAGTCTGCTAAAATACAACAGAAATTGCTTCTAAAATACAAATAATTTCTGATCCTGCTAATACTACTATTAACTGGAGCTACAACAATAACTTCTACCACTTTTAATCAGCGAGCAAGGATAACAAAAAGTGCCAGAAATGTTTCACAGGGTTTGTATACGCATTCCTGAAGATCGATAGATGCCAGCCATGCATTACAATATCTGCCAACATAGATCAAAATGCCGCCGCTCGAATTGGAAAAATCGGAATCGGCGGGCTTTTAACTCTAACCTTGACGAGCGACTCAAGGTCACAGCAGTCCGGACAAGGTGATGGTCATGTGGTCTGTGAGACTTTGATTGTTAGAGCGAATCGTTAATTGGAGGTTCGTTATCATGATTTGTTGTAAAAACAATGAAGCTTGATTTTACGGAGAAAGAAAGAGATAGAGGAAGATAGTACACGAAGTGGCTTCAGTGTTAACAAAATGTTTTGAAAGAAAGAAAGAAAAAAGAAAGAAAAAGAAATGCTGCGGAAACAACCACATCTGCAATAGTTGTATCAACAACAACAACAATGTTTTGTATGCTATATAGAACAGAACATCACATCGGGAGAAATACGTGTAAAATAAATAAATAAAACCAAACGTAGAAGCATCATCATCAGCATCATCATCATCATCCTTGCTGTTATTGTAATGCCAATAGCACTCATTTACACTAAACAGAATTGTTTAGCCTCTTTACCCCCAAAAAGAAACAGGAAGGCAAAAAGTGTGAATATGATGAAAATATATTATTAAAAGATTAAACTATGATCATTTTATTGTTTTCTTACTCGTGAGTGAGAGAGTCTGGAGCCCTCGTCCTATGACCTTTGTATGCCAGAATGGTAATGAATGCAACTTCTAAAACAGAATCATTCAGAACTAAGGTGTGAAAGTCCGTATGGTCCGTAATGCACGTAAGTTCATCAACATACATTTTCCATATTGAATGGCATCATAACATAGTTATCACACAGACAAAAGTCCTCAGCACATAAATATTCCTCCTCCCGTACGTCATTGTCTTGAAGCAGTTGCAGCTCTTCCTCAGTATATTCGGGCTCAAAGTCGTAAGGAAGTATACACTCCATTTTAAGAAATATCTCAAAAACTTTATTGAACTTCCTGCTATAGTGATCGAACCATAACTAAAGTCAATACCCCTTGTCACGAAATCATTTATGCACATTCTCACAAAAATCGCTATTTTAATTGCGCAAATCATTACAGCAATTATCAACAATTTTTAAACACTTTTTTAATCAAACATATAAATATATAAAAGGGGCGGTATCATGTAAGAAGAAATCTAATTGCAATGACGGTAACTGTGAAATACAAGAGACGAATCAAAGGGACACCGTGTTGTAATTATGATTAACACACCTAATTGCTCGCAATTTAGCAAAATAATGTAAATTATGCTAACTACTATCTGTATATCACACTAACATGAGCTCATTGCGACACGATACTTTTACTTATATATATTTATTTAAACAGACTTTTTCCGTAAAATAGCATAATATAGATTATTATAATATAAAACGTGGATTCAACACTTTTCTTTCATATTTATATAATGCATTTAGTATGTTTGTGGTGATGATTATACTCTACATATCCGTTTCAGTCAAACGTGCACATCAATTGTCTGTTGACATGGTGACTCGGTCGCACGCTTCGTTTTATGGCCGTGTTTTATGGCCCTGAGGTGCGATTTTATCTGACGCTTATTCTGTTACAAAGGCTTGCCAGTGATTTCTTATCCAATCAGTTTAACACCACACAACTTTTCAATAACCGCAGTTGCAAGCATTTCACGGTAAAAATGACAAAGATGTATTATAGAAATAAAAAATATCGCGGATCAAATTGGTTTAAATAGACGTCTTTAACTTACAATTTCTTTCTTATTACGATTGATTCAATGAAATGAGAAATTTAATTGGTTTATTTACATCAATATCTTTCAATGAAACCTAGTTGTAATCAGCCGAGCGTATTCCTTTAATGCTTTTATCACAACCCCTATTAATCGCACTCATCGATCGGGATATGGTTCAATGGGTATTTGTGACGTCACAGAAAGGTAAACATGAACAAAGATGGCGGCGGCCATAGCCGATCGAAATCACAAACTTTAAACACCTATATCTTCACAAATATAGCGTGTATAAAAATGAAAGTCATGTCAAAGTGATCTACACTAAAAGGTTTGTTGATGGTTAAATTTTCATTTCAGCCGAACGTATTCCTTTAATTCTATAGTGGACTACTTTGATCTATAGGTTTTGCAGGGTTATCCTGTGCTGATAGTCACGTAGAATTGTGTCCTTGAACGTTTCATCATTATTAGCTAATAATACACTTTGTTCAATGATAATTAAACACAGTGGTCACGTGATATAGTATAATGTGTTTGTACTTCAATAACCGTGACTTTTTGACCATGAAATCTATTCTTACAATGTGGCGTATGTCGGGAAATTCGTCTTTATGATACGAACTTCAAAAAAACAACAAAAAAAAAACAACGTTAAATAGTAAAGTCACTTTTTCACCTTTTTTATATCGTACGTTATTTACATGTATACAATGAATTTTTAACGCTTATTTCTAAAAATTATTAAACATTATATACAGTGATGCCTTAGCAACCACAGCAGACCTTGGCCCTTCAAGAAGATGTCTGATCAGGGTTTTCCCTGTTTGCTCAAGCAATATTGTACCCCAGATTCTATTCAGTCTGCATAGGAAAGAACAATCTATTGGTTTATATACATGTACTTTTTAAAACTCAATGAAGTAATATATTCATTGGGTTAAAGGGTTAACACTGAAATAAAATCAAAGGATTGTATCATTTTGGCCATTAATAATTAGTATGTTCATCAAATAAATAAGCTTATGAGCTATGCTAATGAGGTCGAATTAGGTCGGGGGTTCGATCCCCGGCCGCTACATACCAAAGTTGT
Source organism: Solen grandis (assembly GCA_021229015.1). Lineage (NCBI taxonomy): Eukaryota > Metazoa > Mollusca > Bivalvia > Adapedonta > Solenidae > Solen > Solen grandis. Next base: position 2,557,602 of record CM037785.1, read on the forward strand.
AAAAAATGGTACTGTTATAGCTCCCTTGCTTGGTGCTCAGCATATAAGGGTAGTTGCAGGACTGGTTGGCCCGGTATCAGCATAATGTGACTGGGTGTGGTATCATGCCACATGTCTACTGCGTGATACTGCAGTGTGGCAGCCCTAAAACTGTCTCAAGTAGACATAGTCTCCAAATTACTGAATACTGTCGGTGGGACGTTAAACCAAACAAACAAACAAACATTATACGGACGAAGCGCCTGAGTGAACCAGACTTACCGAGGGATACTTCCGGAGGACGACCCTGAATTCTGAAAACGTGACCATCGTGCACAGTACGGTCTGTAAACAGAAAAGGACAGGACGCGGTTACCATGGCATCGGTCATGAGGAATGTTGTGTTAAGTTATAGAAGTAGTTGAACAAAGAGGAACAAAGAGCAGAAAATACTGCCGGCAACAATGGTGCAACTGATGATGATGATAATCGTGATGATGGGTATTTATCAATATTGAGATTAAAAAAAACGTATTTTGATTAATCATCCTCATCATCATGTCAAGATCATCAACACGTTATTCATGATTAAAATCAACAAAGTCATCATCATCATAACTAGATTCTCATCATCAACGTTATCATCATCACCATTCTAGATCATCATCACGTCTAGATAATCATCATCAAATTCGTCATATTCATCATCATCAAATTCTTCATATTCATCATCATCATTGCTAGATCAATTCCAATGAACATCATCATATAGTCTAGATAACCATTTCACCATCATTATGTATGTCTCATCTTCACGTCTAGATCATCATCACCAACAACAACATCATGGCGAGAGTATCATTATCATCATCATCATCATGGCTAGATCATGATCATCATCATTATCATCATCATCATCATAATTATTCGACGACGATATGCAACAGATATTATTGAATCAAAACATGTGTCTTATAAACAAAGCGTATTTCACCTTGAGTATTATCAGCCATGTAGTAACCTAGGGAAGATATCAACAATGCATGCATTATCAAATTTTAAGTAGTTAGAAACAGGATATAAAATCAAATCACCACTTGGGGAAGATATATGATTTAAGAAACACATGAACGAAATGTAAACAAAATGCATGAGAATGTTATATGAGGGGTTTCAGCAAAAGTGCCACGTGATAGGGGCTGTCAGGGCGACACATTTTCATACACACACACACACATATGCGCGCGCGCATCGAGGGTAGACCACAAAACTGTCCCATCTCCTTTGATTTCTATATGCAGTTAGACATGTTTCGCGGTCAGCCCTCGATATGAAAAAAGGAAGTTAAGTATATATTAGGTTTCAAATGAAGGAACATACTTTGCTAGATCTATATTTAGTAAGATCCGCATTGCTAACTTCGATTTAAATGCATGTGATTTAAGTGCTTTATGAAATGTAGATAATCAATATCATCACACCATTTGTGAAATAATAGAAAAACTTAATATCTAAAATGTAAATGTTTATTCATTTAACGAAAATTTATATGCAAACATATTTTGGGATTTAAATTTCGTTCATGTTGACTAGAAATTAACATGTGTTTTATGTTTCCCCTTTTCAGCTTGAATATCATTGTCACTGAGGTTTAACATCCCACCGACAGTATTTCAATCAGTATGGGACATCTGTGTATATGAGACAGATATAGTGCTGCCTCCATGCGATATCATGACAAAGACAAGTGGTATGATGCCAAACCAAATCACATTATCCTGAAACTTAAACAAAAAAGTCTTGGAACTACCCTTATATGCTTAGCGCCAAATATTGCAATTACGGTAGGTTTCGAACCAATGGCCCCGATGGACGCAAAAAACCTGTAACTTCTATAACGCTTTCTGCATGTTTTGTTGATGATAAACGGAGTCTCAGAATTTGATGAAGAACAACTGTCTTAAAAATTACATCTTTTTTAATAAAGTCCGAATCTCGCAACAATAAATATCATGTTCCTAATAAACCAATATTGAAATTGATTCACCACCCGTCCAGAAGATAGTACCCATATTTCCTCAAAACAAAGCGAAATAGAAAGTCAATCCAAATTAAATTGATAAAAGGGGATTTTAAAATGTTAATAATGATTATGTTTCCAACACGGAAGAAAAATAGGCCATTAAAGTGTCAAATCTAAAGAGGAAAAGATCAGACATTTTATTGAAACATATTATATACATGAACAAAGTAATTCACTCACGTGATAAAATTCTTCGAAACGAAAAATCCCGGTTCTCCTATTGAATGTCATCCATGGACATTGCAGACGATTATATAGTGAAATTCTCGCGTGCAGTTCATCACGTAGACAGACAACCAAGTGAGCGTCTGGAGACCCGGTATAGTTCGAAAATACTCTCGGTAATCTCCGTCAGAGCCCTCGGTAAAGATCGGTTTACGCTAGCATCGATTTTATAACTATCAATTGAAACCATTTATAAATTGATAATGCTAGTTTCAACCACCAATTGTAAATAAATTTGCATATGTATATAAATATCGTAACAGAGGAGACCTTTTTTTTCAAAAGTATCGTAGTCATATCATTGAAACCGCAATAATATTGTTTAAACAGATGGATAGATGTGTGCCCTATACATACGGTATTTTGTTTCATACCCAATATAGGTTGTCATTCCATTCATATGACATATGAATCACATAACGGTATAAAAATGGCTAAACAAAGCAAGTTAATTAAATGTGTTTCGAAAGAACAACTTCTACTGCTAGCACTACTATAACAACAACAACACCTACTACTATTACTACTGCTACTACTACTACTGCAGCTACAACTATCTATGTTACGACAATAATTACTACTACAGCTACCCCAGCTGCTGCTACTACTAATAATACTTCAATATTTACTACAAAAACAGAAACAGAAACCACTGTTACTACTACAACAACTACTGCAACTTAAGCTACTCGTACAACAAAGACTACTACCTCTGCTATTCGTACAACTCTTTCCACTCCTACTCGTAAAAGAATACTGCTACTGCTACTAATACAACAAATAGTGGCACTAGTACAACACCAACTTCAAGTACTAAAACCCAACTGGCACAACAACTACAAATGTACGAATACATTTACTGTTACTAAAATAGTAATTATTACATCAGCAGCAGTATCTGGTACAACAGCTTTAACAAAAACAACAACTCCTGCTACTTCTACATCACCAACAATAATTGGTACAACAGCTTTAACAAAACCAACAACTCCTGCTACTTCTACATCACCAACAATAACTGGTACAACAGCTTTAACAAAAACAACAGCAACTATTCCTACTACATTTATATTCTGAGTGCAAAGCAGGAAGTTACAAGAGTCTCGAATCGAATTCGACATCTCATGTAATCGAGAAAAAACACGCTACTCGCCAACTGATCTAGTTCTCACAACACACAATTGTTTGTTACAGTACTGTTGCTGCGGATGATGATAATGATGATTAGAATCCTCCCCTGCCAAAGTTCCTTTTCGTATTTTCCCAACGTTGATTGATAACCACGTCTATAAAAGCTATACAAATCATATCCGATGGTTTCTGGATTGGACCAGTACTTTGTGCCTGGTTATGATATGAAACAGCCTTAACACAGTTCCAACACACAACCCACAGATCTACAGTCGTGTTCGCTACCACTTACCAACATCGACAATATATCACTATGGTAAAGATCTGTTTACTAGTTTATTTGCAAAAATCATATCATCTATTACAAAATTATTTCTGAAAAATATAAACTAATTGAATGGGTTAGCTCCAATGAGCCGAAGACAATTTGCAACATGTCCAGAAAGGTCTGCAACAGTCGCAGGCACTGTAAAGTAGCACTGTAATCTTACGGGTCGCACAGTGTTCCCTGCTTGAACGTAGGAAAACAAAACACACGTAATTGCACGGCTTCCTCAAGATGGCCGTGCAACTACCGTGCAAATTTGCAAAAAAAGCCGCAAGGCTATCTTGAGATTTCACAAAATTTCTTGCGGCTACCCTTTGATACGTAAGAATTTGCACGATAATCGTACGAATGTTTTTTTTTTTTGTGTGTGTGCGTTCATCGTGCGATTAGCCACGGCTTTCCAAAAAAAAAGAAAAAGATATTAAGGCTGCTGCAAGATGTTCGCGCGGTTGCCGTGTGGTATGCGTAAGTCAAACGCAATAATTGACTGACACCAGCCCTAGCCGGACAGCGTATGAAACCGTACGTTGATTTTACGGGTGTCTCGAGGCTGCCTTGAAGCTCCATAAATCTCAATGCCCGATTGCGAATTTTTAGGGAAGTCTTGAGAGTGTCGTACGAAACGTACGATATTCTCAAAAATGTTGGTCTTAGGTGTACGGCTGCCGTAAGGCTGATGTGAACAAAGCCTTAGTGTAATAGAGTAACATTTCGCGTAAAAAAAGGATAGACTCATAAAAATTGTGATGTGTGGAAGAGAACACTGTTTTTTTAATTGGGCAATATTTCTGTAACAAGTTTACATAGTTTTATATGTTTGGAAATCAGTAACTCGTTAACTTTCACTGATTATACCGTTGCTAGTTTTCGTTGTATTCACTGTATATGAAATAACAGTTTCCAAGAATTAAAAGAAAAGTCAATGATTTATCATTCACCAATCAGAAAGTCAGAAAGGTTGATTAATCGGCAAAATCTTTTCGAACCGTTTCCTTACACTACCGGAAAGAGTATTAGTATTAAATGTTGAAACTCAGGGTAAATGTCTGGTTCTTCCAAACAATGATAGTAAATTTAAAAATAAAAAAAATAAATAGCCCATTCTTTAACCATTTATTATGTGGCAATGAATTGAAAATATACCATTTATTTTAGTTTTTCAGTATTTTTGCTGATAAAGGGGAATAACTCGCACAATACATTTTGTTAAACGGCTTAGTTATTTATATTAACTTCCCTTCCCTGCCTGTTGTATTTTACGGCGCACTTCATTTAGATTTTTATTCAATTTAGGTTGCAATTCGTTTTCTTTTAATATTTTATTCAATTAGGCGGCGCTTTCTGTTAGAGTTCATTCATTACGTTTTCGCACCTCGCAATGTGAAAACCTCTTGTTCTTCTTCTGTTTCTTCTTAGAACCTTTTAAGTTGTTCAAACCTTGCAGTGCGCAAACCTATTGTTATTCTTCTATTTCTTTTTAGTAGTACCATTATTATAATTATTTGTCGTCTAGCCACTTTGTGTCAACACGAAATTGGCAATTTAGAATTAAGCTACAGTCATGAAATTTTAAATACATATTTATATAATTCTCTAGGTGATCTTAAAATAATATTATCAATTTAGTTTATGCTTTTGCCGGGAGGTGTTAATCTACATTAAATCATTTTTGCTTATAACTCATTCTTTTGAAATTCCGATTAGATGCGTTTTTTGTCTTATATTCCTTATTGACTCCCCATTAAATATGATTGTCAAAAGTTTAGGTTTGGAAAAGTTTTTGCGCTAGCAGAGGTTGAATATTCGAACCTTGCAAAGAAAAACGAATCCATTTTAGTTTGAGATAAGATAGATGTATTTTGATTGTTTCGTATGGTTGCAACACAACTGCGGATAAGATATATGGTGTCAGAACTTCAGGTCATGTACGGGTTGTACTCATTAACAAGGTCAAAACGTCAAACTTAACTTTTCTGTTGCAAATGTTTGAAATACAAATGAAAAATATGGTTGCAATTTCATGAAATGAAATACATGAATTACACCAAATAATCGGATAATCAAAACAAATAAATGAAAAAATACATAGAAGAATAATGCGAAATGAAAGCTTTTAAACTTAATTTACCCTTATTATCGCTTGATCTGATTTTTTCTGCTTAAATGATAACGTTAATTTATTTCCACTTTCATTTTTTATCTGCTTGAGTTTTTTGCATGAAATTGCTTAAATGCTTATAACTCCAGAAAATGAGGTATGATTTAAATGCATTTTTTACTGTTGATGATCCTTGTTTATTTTGCAAAATTAAATAGCAGTATTCAAGCTGCATTTTATTCGGCATTAAATTTTGTAGTCCTTTGAAAGACCATATAAAAGTTTTGATGATCAGGATCGAATCAGTTGACTGAACGAAAATTGTACTTTTAATGGATCCTTCTTATGAAATCGAGACGTTCTAGCTTCATGAATTTTGAGTCAAACATAACACTGCATTTTCACTGAACCTTAAAATAAACAAGCTTTTGTACTAGTATTTGGGACTGTTTTGTTATATATGACCTCATTCTATCAAGGATTTTTTCATTTAACCCCCTATAAATCAACATAATTGGGAGATAATCGTTTTTGTCATTTCTATATTAAAAGAAGCAATTTGTACTGCTTGGTTGACTTTACGAAACATTCTTTTAAAACTGTATTGTCTAAAACATTTACATAGTATCATCAGTTCTTAAGATTGATGCACAGAAGTATGATGAACTTGACCTTTAATGCATGTGACTTTGAAGTGAACATACTAATTAAAAATTTTTTTTTTTTTACACAGTGAGGGCTGGTTAAAAAAAATCAGGCACTCAATAATTGTGCATACCATGTGTGTTTCATGTTGAGCTGTGTTAAAGATTTGTATATTAATAACTGAAGCACACAAGTCTTCACATGATTTTCTTCAAAATTGAATAAATTGATAGATAAAGTCTAATAAGTTGTTTTCTCTAAGCCCCACACGTGCATTATATATATATAAAGTTTGTGGATTCTTGATAAATTTATGCACTGACACCAAAAATCAAATACATTGTTACGCTATAGTTTAGGGTGACCTGAACTACAATGTAAAAGTGGAACTCAAATAAAAGGTTAAACCGTATTTTAGGTTAATTTAAATACAATGTGCCACTTAAATTTAGGGTAAACTTAATTACATTGCGCTGCAATTTATACTTGACTCAAAGTTACCTTGTGTAGGCATTACTGATAAGCGCTTTGAATTTACGCTTTACGATTTAGCTTGTGTGTATTGAACGTGAAGGCTGTAGCTTTAGCCAAAACAGTTAACACATATATTTACAAAGTAACAAATGCTTTTTTGTGAGTGTGTGTCTGTGTGTGTAGAAGATTTTCCGATAATTTAGATTATATTTAAGGTTATTGTGTGTGAAGGATGATGTTGCCAACTCTGGGACCCAGTTCACTAAACTTTCTAGTCCTAACTAGATTCAACTATTTGCTTGTTTGCATAATATTGGTAACCCATGATAGTACGAAGTCGGTTTGCGGCCACATATTCAAAAATGTTGATATATAGTCCTTAAGGTAGATTGTGTGTAATTAAGGTTGATCTCTCTCTCTCTCTTTCTCGCTCACTCTCTTCATGTATTACATTAGAAACGAACATGCCATTTCAAATTAAAACAACACGTTTTTAATTTTAACATTTAATAATAAAGCCATCTATATACATACAAAATATATCTACTCAGGCACGATAGTGGATAAACCAATATAATATGCAATGTAATAGATAGAGGTTGCTTTTAGTAACAAAATCAAGAACAACCTCAGGATATTGTCTAAAAGATCAAGGAAATGATCTTAATCTTTGTGATCATAATTGAATATCGTTCAATCAGTATGATTTATGATTAAATCTCCACGTTATTTACAAAGAAATTTACATTAACAAACAAAACGAAAATGATTTATCATTTTCTCAATTTATTGTTTAACCGAATGATTATTCGATTCTGTTAACGTATTTCTACATACAAATTGTATTTACAGTTCATTTTGCTTTTTTGTAGTATATTTCATTTTACTTATACAATAGTGTACAACGTCAATACATGACATACATTTGAACATACTTTAAATACATGGAACAAAAACCCTCTCTATCCGACCCATTCGCTCATACACACTCCTGTCTTCAAATAACTTAATGTGAGTACACTACATTTTAATAAAGTTTCCACAGTTATAGTGGTAAAAGAGTGAAAGCTGTAATTTATACATCAAAAAATGTATAAAATATAGAGCTTAATTATTTTTGCTTTCATACCATTTTACTCTAATATTTATCCAACATTTAACTACATGTACTTATACCTTATCATATTTACATTTTAATATCTATAAGAAGAATTGATTTCTAACACATATCTAAACAATTTTTATCAACAATACGATTATATATAATTGTTGATTATTCCTTACGTGCTAATCATAATGTTACAATGTTGTGTGAATAATATACATTGTTATGGCTTATTTTTGTATTTATTTTTTATCCCTTAATATTTTCCTAAAATTATAGGAAGATTGTAGGATGAGAAATTCTCAAATGTATAAATATATAATGAATACATTGCTGAGTAATAATCGTTCTTATATCCCTAACGAAACGAAATTTAGAGAAAAAGAAGGACAATGTTTAAAAATGATAAATTAACATGTACTGCATTTACACTTCTATCACTCATCTAGATACTATCAGAACAGCTAAGTATAAATTATGATACTTATCTTACCAGCCACTCATAATAATTATCATATTGATTCTTTATAATTACCAACATTTACCTTTTCATTTAATATTATTGTACCTTTATACACCTATCATACTACAAATGCTCACATTACTATCCTGTAACACAGTCTCAACAAAATGCTGTAATGCACTTTGCACACTTGTATTCACCTCTATACTAACTCATTATAATAATCAGCAGATCAATAAAGGTACCTAATTATCCAATAATCATAATTTAATACAAACCGTCCTAACAAAATACCATTCACATTGACAGAATTCTATGTACATTAAAAGTTTAGTGATTCATTTCTTATTCGTGTTGCTTTTCTAATATATTTTGACAGATTCAATAATGTTTTTCTATAAGTGTTATTACATGAATCAATAAACTTAGATATTGGGTAAAAATTCTATATCGTTTTCGTTACACAATATACATTTTCTATCAACTCTGTCTTCTCTATTTCTTCCGTAGCTTAAGGTTCCTATGTATAAATTATATGCACTGATTCTTAACTTACTCAAACATATTCTGTGGTTTCCCTACAAAATATTTAACTATTTTACATATTCTAAATGTTTTTAATATTTCTAACAAATAAGTATTATTCTCCTCTAATTATCCAATCACTTTTGCAATATCAACCAACTCATATAAAACACACAAAACATTTTTACATGTATTTAACATAATACACCAATTTTTTGATCCCCTTGTTGCAACTTTCTAACACATTATTATATATAGCTCTAAGGATTATATCACCTGTATTTGTTGATTGGCCTGTTAATGTGTAATAAATCGAAGTGTTACTTGAACTTAAAATAACACCTAAAATTGATTTACACATTTTAAAATGTTTTTATTCTAAGTCTTTTGATTTTGTAAAACCGCAAACTGGACAATAAACATTATAAAAGCATCAAATAACTATAATGCAATACTTGGTTTAATTTAGAACCTCTTAAAATTATTTATGAACATCTACAAAGCTTTCAGTGCTTAACCTTTCAAATATTGGTTATTGAGCATAAATGGACTTGATTAGTTAAATGTTACTCTAGGTAATTAAAATTGTCAACTGCTTCTAATTCTTTGTTATCATAATACCACTTTTCACCAGCTCGTAAATGCCCCCTTTTTCGAATGACCATAACCTTAATTTTATCCACTTCCCCAATGAAAGCAACAAGTATGTAAACTATCCAAGTTATTTTGTAAATTTTACCCGGAGTCACCAGTTATAACCATGTCATCTGCAAACAACATATTAATAATAATAATAAATATTGTATATATTGAAACGCAACAATTTACCCTGTCCTGTAAAAGCAATTCTAGAATTTCTAGAAACAAAGCAAAAATGTATCTGTCCTTGAAACAATCCTATTGAAATATCAAATAAATCAGAATAAGTAATGCATTGATTAACACAAGAAAGAACAAAATAATACATAGATCTAAATATAATAAAAACAAATTCTGCCCATTCCCATTTTGAACAGATGATACCACACCCCATTCCTATGAATAGAATCACATACTTTCTTTAAATGAATATAGTGTCTGTAAAATCACTAGACGAATGTCAGTCAAACACACAATCGTGTGAAACATCAAATGTAACACAGACGAAACAGCTTGTGCTCACATGTCATTATAACAATGTTACTGGAACATTTAAGTTCATGCAGTGTTTGTTTATATCGCAAGTCAGTGTACAACATCCATTTCAAAGCGGCATCATTGGCAATACAAAACAAATTTTGCTGAGTCGTCGGATAGGTCATTGGATATATTTTATTCATCTTAGGAATGCTCGCTGTCATCTGAAACAGATATTTTACTTATTTAATATATGAGTAAGGTAAATTCTAAATTAATTTCATCTTAACGCTACTTGTCTTCTTTTTTCACAACTTCTTTCATTTATGGTTTTAAGTAGAATTAAAATGACATTGTGTGAAAAATTAGTAGTTATTTCTGTGGTAACAATAGTTGCAGTCGTAGTAATAACAGAATAGCAGCAGTAGGATTGTAAAAAAAAAGAAAAATAAAAGCCGACATACCGACCCATTTTTTCCAAGCCTGTAACCAGAAACATGACATTTTTTACGCATTAATAGTAGTATTGTAATGGAAGTATGGAATCAGTTGCAGTAATTATGTTGAAATTTTAGTAGTGCTGTAGTAGAAGTGTTGCCGTAGAAGTAGTAATGTTACAATAGTAGCCAAAGTAGTAATAATTTTGTAGTGATAGTGTTTTACTAAGACTGTTGGTGAAGTAGTATTGTAGTGATAGATTTGTAATACATGCGAGTATAAATAGTAGCTGGTGTTGTTGTTTTTGTAAATATATTGGTATATATAGTAGTAATAGTCGTTGGTTGGTGGTTGTACAGTGGTAGTTGTATTGTTTAGTAGTAAATGCATTGTAGTAGTAGTAGTAGTAGTAGCATTTTTTTTGTATATGTTGTTTAGGTATGGATTTTGATATTGTATAGTAGTAGTCATTGAAGTAGAGAAGCAGTAGTAATTTGATCTAGGGAGTACAGTAGAAGTAGTAGTAATAGTAAGAATTAAAAGAAAGACAGAACCAAATTAGACAGAAATAAAATCAGCAAAAAAAGCAAAATACATAAACTATGATGAAAAAGAAGAAAAAACTTTGTAGGCAATAAACCAAATCGTATAAGAGAGAAAAGAGAAAATTAAAAAGTAAGATAACGAGACTGGGTATTTGGACTGAGTAGTAAAATGACATACCTTTACAGGTTGTTATGTTGTGTCGCGGGAACGTGATCTGGCTGTAAAAACAGAATAATAAATTGTCTTATTCATATGATCATGCTCGAACTCCACCAATAATAGGGCTAAGAAATACTTAAATTCTTTAACTAGGTAGATACACAATCCACCATGATTACCATATTATTAAATCTATAGGTACATAAGGCCAAACAAAAGAGATTAGTTTCTCAGGCACCGTCGCATTCGCTTTTATTTGCCCGTTTCTTTTGTTTTAAAGTCTTGATATTTTTTTTTATTTTCCCCAAAAATCGTCGAATCCGCAAATAACAGCTGTGGAAACAGACACCAGCCACTTTTACCTGAACATGCTATATACCACACGTACTGCGATGCCGATACCAGGCACCCATGTCAAGAGCGTCTTGCCACCAATATTCTGATTGATGTTTACTGATTTTTCAAATGCGCTTCTATTACGCATATTATGGTGAAGGGAAAAAGAGA
>CM037785.1:2569523-2586840 GCA_021229015.1 Solen grandis
TATTGAAAGACCATTTAATTCGGCCTCATTTCTTCCGGTTGGCAGGATGACTATAGTGTCCCTTTTCTCAACATCATTGATGAGGCATCCTTTAAGAGGATGCACACATCCCAAACTCTTTGCGATTCCTGATATCATTCTGACAGAATCCGCCATTGCTAGAAGTGAAAGTGACAGCTACAGCATAGGCCAATGCTGTGCCATATTTTTGTAAATGTTGTGCTTACTTGAGATATCTATTTATGCAAGAATATGTCCGAAATTATTTTTTTCCTGATGAGAAATTATTGAAATTTATCCGAACTTCGTTATTTTAATGTCGATTAACAATGGATTTCTTCTTTGCGCAAACGCTTGTCGTAAGCTGGCGCGCATGTAGAAAAAGCTAGATTCGGCTTGGTGATGCGTCAATGTGTAGAGGTTAGACGAGGTGCATGACGTCACCTCAACGTGGTAGAATTAGAAACTATACAATATTAGACCCCTTGAATAAGAGAAGTGAGAAACGTTCACAAACATAATCTCAGAGAATCTCCTTAAAGAATAAGAGATGTTATGATTATTCCCCATCATGCGGAAAAGGCCCGATATATACAACTTGTATACTTATTAAAATGGTATTATTGTTTATACAGAGTAACTGCGCAGATCATTTATCAAATGCAAATCGTCAACAATTTTTAGCATTTATATAACAAATTTTATAGCCGTAAAAATTCAGCTGTGTATGGAGGCCATACAAAGTAGAAGCTTAAGCATTCATGCTTTTGTCCTTGATAAATGCAGTTTTTTGCAGAAATATTGATTTTAATTGTAAATAACAATAAATCATTACAACTCTGTTAGCAAGCCAATAAAGGAAATGGAAAAGAAGAAAATAGTATGGCATAAGATGCTTGTAAGGCTTCAAGAAAATTGTTAAAATCGATAGATACTTCCCGAGGTCTGTGTTGGGTAACATCAATATATGTGTTAACTTTGAAGACTCTTTGGACAAAAATGACAATGCGAATTAAAAAAATAAGGCAATAACTAAAATGGTGAAGACAGAGTTTTTGTTCTTAAGCAGTGCTTTCCCCGATAATATTTATCCATATGAAGATAATATTTCCTTTTTCCTCGACTGATGTGTCAAACAAAAGGGAGAAATGAACTGACGCATAGAAAAAGCGGTATCTACCTGATCGGGGAGCATTAAATTATCATTCTAGTTAAATTTAATGTAAGTTATTCTCCCTTTCTTGTATTTTAATTTCACTTAATATGTTATCATTTAGGAAGTAACTCAGATAATTTATGATCAGGGGGGAGTTCCACCAACAATTCTTAGCGCCAAATAGTAAATACTTAGCAGCAAATTTCCCTAATAAAAATGCCCAAATATTTCATTTCTTAGCAAATATTGTTAGATTTAAAGGAAAAGTCTGATTTTGACTTAGTCATGGTGGAATATGTATCTACCTAGTTTAAGAATTTAAGTATTACTTAGCGCTAAGTATTGTTGGTGGAATTCAAGCCAGTATTGTCTTATTCAGGCATGAAATGAGGTTTTAGTATGTATGTCACAGTATATTTTAAATGGAGATTTCCTATACTTGAAATTTTGAAGACCTAGAATTTTTATATATTGACATTTAGAGTGCAAGTTTGACCACTTAATTTATATAGATGTTTTTGCCATCTTAGCCAACGGGTGATACAAATCATTCAAGGAGTAAATTAATATACATTAAGTCATAAATTTGTACATAATTTTTAGCTCACCTGAGCACAAAGTGCTCAAGTTGAGCTTTTGTGATCGCCCTTCGTCCGGCGTCCGTCGTCGTCCGTCGTGCGTCGAGCGTCGTCCGTCGTCAACAATTTGCTTTGAGCGACATCTCCTCTGAAACCGCTGGACAGAATTTAATGAAACATTGCATGAATGTTTCTTGGGTGAGGCTCTACAAAAGTTGCTAAAATAAAGTTGATCCATGAATAACTCTGGTTGTCATGGCTACAAAAAGAAAAATAATATGAAAACTTTAAAAATCATCTCCTTCAAAACTTATGGCCAGATTTCAAAATAATTTGGTACAGATGTTCCTTGGGTCACCCTCTACCAAAATTGCTAAAATTATTCCGATCCGTAAAAAAACATGGCCGCCAGGGGCCTTTAAACCTTTAAACAACATCTCCTCTGAAACCACTGGATAGAATTTAATTAAACTTGGCAGGAATGATCCTTGGGTCAACCTTCAAAAAAGTTCCTAAAATAAACTTGATCCATATAGAACTCTGGTTGCCATGGCTACAAAAAGAAAAAAATATGAAAACTTTAAAAATCATCTTCTTCAAAACTACTGGCCAGATTTTAAAATAAATTGGTACAGATGTTCCTTGGGTCAACCTATTTATCTCAGGTGAGCGATTTAGGGCCATCATGGGCCTCTTGTTTAGTAAAGTCAAGAAAATGTGTTTCTTTTAGTTTACAAAAAAAAAAATGGCATCTCTGGGAATCCTCATTAGTTTTACATCTTTCTGCTAGGAGGTTCCTCTGTAGTTATGCAGAGACTGGTCTTAAGGTTTCCAAAATTCTCAAAATTATGGTAAAACAGAATTTGAAATGTAAGAGTTTATGAAAATCTCATTTTTAGATATCTAATGAAAGGCATGTCATGTAGATCCAAATTAAGTAGTATGCATAGTTAGATACCCCAAGTACATGATGCACCTTTCTAGTTTTAACAAAGAAAAATGGAAGCCCTGTCGTTATGATTAAGAACTAGGTCAAACTGATCACAAACTGTATCAAAAACTAGACCATGTTTTTTTTGCATTTTTTGTCCATGTATATAGGGTCAAAAATTGACTACTGGGGTACCTGTTTTATGGACTAATTCAAAATTCAAATTGAGCTACACTGGGATAATAGGTAGTCAATGGTTGACCTGGTTTACACAAAATAATGCAAGGTTTTGTTTTTATGATACTGTTTGTAAGCAGTTAACCTAGCCATGAATGGGAAATGTGGGGCTTGAATTATTCACAGCTAGAAACTGGATAGGTGTAATGTGAAGAGATAAGCCAGTGTGAAACACACTTGTGTAACAGTATTCATTTCTGTTGTGATACAGCTTTGTAGCGGTTGGGTGTGTGTTTGCAATCATTTGCATGCTGTTTGCTATAAAACTTTGCTCAACCAGGTTCCAACAGCAATATTAGCACTAAATAATTTTTAGATTCTTCAGCTAAACAAAAAAAAAAAACACACATTCCATAATTCCTGTTTATGAAATATTTAAGGTAATACATCCATTTTATATTTTAATAAATCATAGTCCTCAAAATGCTTAAGAAGACTTCAGATGCAAGCATCTATTTACTTGGAATTATACACTCTTTTGCTCAAAGTCTATAAAGGCTTGCATTTATATAAAAATCAAACAACCACTTGATGGACCATGATCACAATAATGATGTATGGATTACCTTGAGTACGAGACTATGTTTTCATAAATTGTAGTGTAAATAAGAAATGAAATTATTGATATCAGAGAAATAAAAACGATGAAAATTGCTTTAAGTATTTAGATATTACTTAGTGCTTGCCTTAAGTATTTAAGTATCACTTAGTGCCAAGTATATTTACTGGATTTCAAGCTGGATCTGATAGCTTGTAAAATCTGTATTATTATGAGACGCCTTGGATAAAAGGCTGTGAGCTGGAACGTGTTTTCCATTTAGATTATTGCTGTAAATTCATTAGCACTGATTATTTATGGCTGTTTCAATTTATTGATTAAGAATTTTATAGAAAAATTCATTTTGCTTCTATCTTCAGAAATCAATACAATGATTTCATTGGTTATATATTGATTTGATGCGGATTAAGGGTTAAGGAACCAATCAAAACGTTTGTTTCATATCTTTGAAAAAACGTGGATAAAGCAGATCAACAGATTTAAAAAAAAGTGGAAAGGAATCAGTCAAAGGAAACATTAGGATAAAAGATGCATTGTAAGATTGAATACAAAAGTCCTTTAATAGTAATCTCCCATTACAAGAAAAAATAACTCTAATCTCCCCATACAAGATTATTTAATTCCAAAGATTTTTAAATCTTCCATAACAAAAGGAGATAACTCTAAAGAACTGTGATCTCCCCTTATAATAAGATGAGATAAGAATTGTGATTTACACTAGATTGTGTGTGAATGCGCGTGTGTGTACCTTATTCTAACATGTATATAAATATATTATATATATTGGACAACGGGGGGAGGGGGGTAAAGAATAAAACATTAAAAACTCTGCCTGTATTTGTAGAATTATTTTCTCCTCAAATTTAAACTTGATAACAGTTACTACAAAAGAATGAGGACATTTGTAAAGACATACCAAATGAAAGTTGTATATTGAATAGTAGAGAAGTTATGGCCAACGTTAAGGTTCCGGACGACGCCTGACGACGACCACGTGGACGCCAGAGTTACGACAATAGCTCGTATGTTTTCCTTCCATAAACAGACAAGCTTTAAATGATACTCATTTGGGTAGACTCATCATAGATAGTTAGATTGATTAGATGGGTGGAAATACGGACGGACAGACAGACACAGATAGATCAAAACATTATCATCATCATCATCTCTTCAGCTTTCACAATGGTGGCATTTAAACCTAAATTGTTCAAAGAAGAAGAGCAAGGTTCCGTTGTTTTTACGTTTTGTCTGCAACAAATGTGATTTCGCTGGAATGCCGAGGATGTTCATGAAAATCTGTAAGGCAAGAATAATTGTTCATTCTTTTCTTAAATATTAGTTATCATTTATATTTTTAGTGTTACGGAATTCATCGCAAGCGACGCGAAACATAAACCGCGCTCGTCACGAACTTGACTAACTTTACTATTTGAGTTTACCGTCGCTTCGACAGTATTTCAGTCATATAGCGACGTCCAGCTAATTACAGGTGGAGGAAGACCCCGAATGCAAGGAGACATCCGTAGAGAACCACCAACCTACTGCAAGCCGACAAGTTAGCTGGCATTCAAGGTCAAGAGTTGTAGAATTTAAGACCAATAGAAGGACATGGTGATTCTTAATTGGTAATTTTTTTTTTATTTACACATATATATATATCTGCACATGTGTAAATGCTGTAGACACAAGCAGGATAACAAATCATACAAAGTACCCATGTGTCAAATAAATATGAGTCATTTCAAAGATGGAATAATCAAGATTTAATTAATATATTGTGAGAGAAACTGTGTAAAAACATATGAACATATGCGTTAATTCATCTTTTATCTGTTTATATTGTTAATGTATCTCTCTCTCCCCCTCTCTCTCTCTCTGAATATATATGCAGTCAAACCCATGAGAAAAACAACAACAACAAAATACACACACATATATATATGTACATAGCACAAGGTTTATATTTTTATATCGTTTATTTGTAAAATGATGTAATCATTCTCTCTGCCTCTCTTTCTCTGTCTATCTGTATTTGTCTCTCTAATGAATGTAAAAACAGTAAAACTCGTGCAAACCGGCTTCCTAAATCAAAGACAAGAGCGTTTGGTTCTGGCGCTGAGGTTGTAGAGAATTTTGCCTCTGAAAACAGTCAACCTCTGCGCAAAACCATGTGACTCTTTATAACAGCCTTAGTGTGAACAAAGGCCAGGATTCCCATTATTGAAGATATATAGAACTAAACATCCCAACGGTGAACAGTCAGTGACCGGATAACCAGAAATTAAGTTATAATTTAATCATGTTCAATTATTTATATGACAATATTTCTCATCTGTAGATTGAATATGTAAAAAGTTACTGTTACTATGGTAACACTATTGAGCAAACACCGGTCCAACATACCATAAGGTCAACGTACCAGTCCATGACACATATAACGCTGAAAATGCTTAGTTCTTATAAAAACATATTACCCACATAATGCATGTTTTCAACATGTCTTAATCGACATGTAGACATTTTTCATGTCCATTTACCTATATGCGTACAGTGATACAATTTATTTTAATACAATTCCATACAGAAAACACATTTCGCATGTAAAATTTGATAACCGATCTCTATTGGTCTCTCATTGTAACACCGTAAGAACTAAAGGGAGACGTTGTTTACATGTCTGACGTCAGAAATCAACATAACATAATTGGATGTTAACTTATCTTAGAAACTCTACGAATGAGACGCGTAGTTTCATAACTTCATGGTTGGTTCGGTGAAATTTTATAGGTATTGGGCAAATGATACATACTTAGGAGCATTTTCCGCGTATTTTCTGATCTGCCCTCGTATATGCAAAACATAAAAACAAAAAAAGGAAACACAATAAAAGAAAACAAAAAACAAAATTTCAACATATATAACCTGTGCCTGTCTTTGTTCATGTACATATTTGTTATGAACACTTAGTCAATTATTTTGGTAGACATGATATATAAAGGATTTTTTTTTTAAAAATCAGCAGTTTAATCCGACATAGAGCACATATAAACAAATACCGTCGTCATCACCATCATCATCATCATCATCATCAAGTACAACAAAAACCGATTAATGAGTGACTAGAAGTGTTTATTCATCCTAAACTAGTGTGCGATTAATTATGTATGAATGATCCTCTCCCATTCGGAAAACAAAATATATACGTACATTAAACAAATACTGAGTGATAAAAAGTGTTTATTCCTCCTAACACCTGTTTCTCGGTATAGAATAATTTCCAGTTACCTGGAATAATTGCCTTGTTAAATACAATATTAAAATTTATGATATACTTCATAACATGTTTTAAAAGATGATATGATTTTTTTATATATTATTTAAAATTTTCTTTTGGTATTTTTAAAATTGTTTTTAATTGTATTTAAATTTTGCACGGTGATAATTTCTTCTAGCCGTTTTACATTAAGAATTAAGCCATCTATTGTCGTTAACATGCTCTTTTGGTTTTGTATTATAATTATGTGATGCAAAACTGTTTTTAGCACTGTTGTGAAATATATTTTCAATTTTTGTAATTACATTATTTATATCACTACCATTGATATTATTTGACTTGTACAACGTATCTAATTCATTTACTACGACGTTAATTTTATCCACGTCAATTTTATTTATAAACAGTCACATAATTTAGCTTTTTGACTGCTTGACTTTACTTTTATTGGTTTTGTGCCTCTTATTTTGAAAACAGCACTTACTGGGTTATGCGCATCTGAATATAATTCACAAAAGTTATCTACAGTTTGTTACAGTTACACGTGCGCGAGTAATTAGGTGTGAATGACCCTACAAAAGTATTTCACATTTTCCGCCTACTGAATATTCAGGGCGACGAAACGACTTTTCATTTACTATATATAACCAGTTTGACGAAACGGTTAGTCGACGTAACGACTGTAATTCGTCCTGTAACGACTGTAATATGCTGAGCGCCAGGCAAGGGAGCTATACCAGTACCATGTCTTTTCCAGTAATATGTGTGTCTTCTATTTGAAAATGTTTTTATTTCTCTTTAAGATGTATATTTTAGCTGCAAGTTAAACGTTACATTTGTATCCATGGATACAGAGCGTATTATCAACACGTGACAGTTACTCATTATCTTTTTGCCATTTTCGTTTTCAGCGCATTTTGTTACATTTAAAATTTAAAGTTTAAAATCAATCAAGTATAAAACTATAAAATTTTAAGATACTGCAATAAGCTATTAATTAGCAAAGCAAACACTTAAATAAGTCATAATGTTCTGATAAAAACATGTATGTGAATGTTTGTGTAACCTTGAGTTGAGCTGAGCTAAAAATAGATTATAGCGACAAATACAGACACGAAGATCACGTGGAAAACATGAAACACGATTTGCTGCAACCAAACCAATCAATATACATGAGAATTATCTTACAATTGGAATAGCATTTATGTTTAGGCGAAAAACTAGACCTGCAACCAAGTGGTCCCGGGTTTGAGTTCCGGTCTGATTACAATAAGAAGCTTGTTACAAGAGTGTCAAACCTAACATATATTAAGTAATTACTCAAGTCTGACAATATTTAGATGCGATTTTAGATGAATTTGAAAATAAAATATACATTAAACCTTTCAATATACAACGTTTTGGTAAAACTATTTTTTCCTACTTATATACATACTTTTTTCTGCAGTTCTCTTTATGCTTTACCTATCCATGATCAAGATCTTTTAACAGCCTAAACTATATATCTATCGCTAATATCTATATGTAAATCAATTAAATGTATAATCATATTGTATTTATTGAAATTCCTTCATATTTACTTTTATAGATTATGTACAATTTATTATTCTTTACCATCATCATCAAACATTTCTACCAAGGAAATCTAGTATTTGATTCTTAGCTTTTGTTTGTTATTTACCTCTTTTTTCTACACTGATGATTGTATATAAATCAATTTATCTAGTCATGATGATATTAATCCTGATAAAACAGTCGACATATTACTTCTTCATTACTTCTTCAGCCAGAACACCTTACCAGGTTTACTATTCATTCCTACAAACAACGCCCCATCAGTGTCCCGGTATGAGAGACAGTTCGGCAGTACTACCCCATCACTCTCACTGACCAGTATGGAGTGGTGAGTACCGTGCTTATCCACACGATGAATGTTGTTAGACCCCCACCCACTTACAAGTATGTTGTCCTGACTGTCTACGTGAATGTCTCTAGGATAAGATAAATCCTTGTGTGTATACTTGTATATCAAATCACCATGTTGTGTCAGACATGTTACGGTGTGGGTGTTATAGTCAGATACATAAACACGGTCACTGTTGCGACTTACACGTACATAGTATGGGTCTGTAAACATGTACCGTCCTTGTACCAGCCCGAGTCTCCTCTGTATCTGTCCATCCATCGTCATCACCAGTACTTCTCCATTACCCGGGTTGTCGTCACACGTGACGTACATCATGCCGCCATGACAGTCTATACCGAAACATTTCCTGTCTACTCTCAATGATTTTCCGAGTCTCAGCCGCGGCTGTACAGAGACAAACTGAATCTTCTGTTGTTCTGGTAACGTGACGACAACCTCTGTATCAGCTACTGTACAGACGTCACGTGGTTTTGATGGTAGATCTACATTCTTCTTAAAGGTGAAGGTGGGGCTATACAGATGTAACTTCTTGTTATTATGATCACATAAAACAAGATCACCACTGGGGAGAAATGTTGAACCAGTTATACAATCTGTGTTAATGTTGATGTCTTGTTTACCAGAAACTGTCATTTCAAGTATATTCCCTCCGCTGGATACATCACTGCTTTGAAAGGTGGTAATCACGTGACCGAGCTCAGTCACCTGTTGCAAGACATCCGCTATGATTTTGTTGGACTGGAAAGTCAGCTGACATTGGTTAGCTTCCGATTGTACGTCTGCTGCAATTTTCTCCATTTCATCGACTTTACAAGATGACTTTGTCAGTCCGATAAACATCATTTCTTTATTCATTGAGGTCTGGCAGTCTTGCATCTCCTTGATACTTTCGTCAACTTGCTTCAGAATATTTTCACAGGCAGTCACGTGATCCTTCAATTCTGATTCCGTAGCCTTTTTAGCGTCTTCGATAGCCTTGTATGCCTTTTCTTCAAGATCATCTAGCCTTTTATTAATTTGTCTCCTCAGTTCCTGGACATCTCTGACTGATTTCTTCGCCTGTTTGATTAACAAATCAGCATCTTTACCACGGGATGATCGTAATGTTTCAACATTTTCTTTAATTTGTTTCATTCTTGATACCAACTTGTCCAGCTGACCTTTATTCATTTTATTCGTTTTATCGCGTAGCGACGTCTTTGAACATTTCCGGTGTGCTGTTGAGGAACACACGTCACATGTTAATATCTTGTGACCCTCGCAAAACCCAATTATTAAATTGCTCCTGTGATCATCGCAGTAGGCAATTGGTAATGGCGGATTAGGTTTAATGGTTGATAATAATTTTTGTCCAGTAATAACCGTATGGTTCCGTGTTGATTTGAAGCCCCTGTGTGTCTTTTCACAAGCCTGACACATATAATCATTACACTGTCCACAATACGACATTGCTCTTTCATCTGACCCAGCATACTTACAGGGGTCACAGAAGTGAGGAACGTAATCGTCCGACCCTGCTTCTATTGAATCTGGACTGGTCGCCATGATGTTATACCTGCATGAAAGAAAAGGAAAAACAATTAAAGAAAGACAACTCTTATTGCAGCCTGCTTGAATTATCCAAGCAGAGTTATTTCCCTTGAAATAAGACTTTCAAATTATTTAATTCTTTCTAACTCATATTTATGAATATAAGAATACCCGGAGAACATAACAGCCCACAATTCAGTAAATACTAAAATAAAAGTGACCAAATACTCAAATGAATTGAAATTATTGGAAAACATTGGTAACTTGCATTCCGCTATACGTAATAACTTGTAACGTAAGGTTTAAAATTAAGATGCTTCAGGACATATTTTATTATATCACATAACCTGAATCTACTTTGCAACTAAGGAATGCGGGTTCGAGTCCCAGTAGTGTCTAATTTTTATCTTCATATTTTTCTTTTTTAACATAAATTCTGTATCATTTGTTTCCGATTAAAAAAAAAAGAAAATATAAATATTTTATATATGTATGTAAATATGTTATGTACTTGCATGACTTATTAATTACGCCGTGGAAAAATCACAATCTTAACATATATATTCAACAATAAAATGCTGCAAATTTTTAAGCCAATACCTGTACTTACAATATGTAACAAAAAATATGTGTCTTAAGATTTGGTATGTGTATAAAATGTGCTAAGTAAACACAGTGTAAACTGACTATGTAACAACTAAATAATAATATAAAAGATATAACAAAATGTATTTGCATCTTCCTCTCAGTCCCGTTTCTGTAATACATATATTGCATTGCTTCGCGAGCTGATCTTGATGAACCTGCTTACTACACATGAGTGCGCGCAAGAATGTATGTGGGAGGATTAATCAAGATCACGAGTGAAGCCAGTGCAATATATGTCTTGTAACATGGCCAAATATAGAAATGTGGCGGTACTATGGTATCGTGACTTTTTATACTGTTCCCAAATATTGAGCGCTTTGGATATCAAAAATAAACCACGTGATAATGACCAACCAGTGAAAGGAAAATTCCTCTTAACTAACCCAATAACCCTTTCGAAACAAACCCTCACATTTCGATGCCTTCCGTACAGATAGGCAAGTAGCTTTGAACAGAGAAGGACGTACTGAATTAGTGCTAATGATCTGTAATAGTTATTAGGTTTCACGTTTGACCATGGCGCATATGTTACTTTTGACAGCTTGTGGTAACCATATGTACCACGCCGTATGGCCGCACTTTTTTTATTTGTTTTTTATGTCCCCTCATTTATAGATCGTGGGAGTGTGTCCACTTTGATGAGTTCTACCCACCAGACCCATATAGAGGTCACGGGGTCAAAGGTCAAGATCACCGTGACCCAAAACAGCAAATATTAACTTTAACCACATTTTGTACGTGCCTCAATCCATAACCTCCAAACTTCACATGTGTATGCACCTTAATGAGCTCTACCCGCCTGTCCCATTTCTAGGTCAAAGGTCAAGATCATCATATAGTAAATATTATTCTTGACCATTAAATGAATGTGCTTTCATCCATAACCTCCAAACTTCACAAGTGTATGCACCTTGATGAGTTTTACCCGCCAGGTAAACTTGACCATCAAATGACTTTGACCCCCAAGGTCTAAGGCCCTCGCGTGGGAATGGTGTTCATTCGAACGTAGCGCCTATTTTTTTTTTTTTTTTGTCTACCGTTTTGACAAAAAAAGAAAAGAGAGCCAAGATGGCCCTTAATCGCTCACCTGAGAAAGATTATTGCTTAACAAAATAAAGTGTAGACAAAGTGAAATCTAGCTTTTTTTGTAGTGAAAGGGGCATAACTCATGAATTAACTAGCAAATATCAATTTTGATTTAACCCGATTGTGAGCTTATGGTCATAAACATTGTCTTAAAGTTTGAAGATGATTGCTAAAAAATATGAAGACGCTAGCGTTTTAACAATGTGAACTCTGGCATTTTTTATAATAAAAAGGGACTTAACTACTGACCTATTTGGCCAATCTCAGCCATAATCAAACTTGATCGAGAGTTTATGGTCATAAACATGTCTTAAAGTTTAAAAGTGATTGTTTAAAAAATGAAGATTGTTTAAAAGATGAAGATGGTAGAGAGTAAACAAAGTGAAATCTTGCATTTTTTTCATTTAAAAAGGGGCATAACTCCAGACCTAATTGACCGATCTCAGCCATAATTAAACTCAATCGAGACATTATGGTCATAAGCATTGCCATAAAGTTTGAAGATGAATGCTGAAAAGATAAAGATGCTAGAGTGTAAACGAAGTGAAATCTGGTATTTTTTATATTAAACGGGGCATTATTCCTGACCTAATTGACCAATTCCAGCCATAACCAAACCATTGAGACATTATGGTCATAAACATTGTCCTACAGTTTAAAGAATCATTGCTCAAAAGGTGAAGATGCTAGGGTGTAAACAATGTAAAATCTGACATATTTTGATATAAAAAGGGGCATAACTCCTGACCTAATTGCCCGATCTCAGCAATAATCAAACTCAATTGAGATATTATTGTCATATACATTGTCATAATCGAACTCAATAGAGACATTATGGTCATAAACATTGCCAAAAAGTTTGGAGATGATTGCTCAAAAGATGAAGCCACGGTGTTTCATCAGTTATTGCATGGGTTTGGAAACTCCGCCAACTAAAAAGTGTGTGGTATCAAATTAAACATAAGTACTTTTCTACAGAAAACTACCGGGCTTTGTTACAAGTATAATATATAGAATTGTTCAGCAAAGTTTCGATAAATGATTTACACATTTCATGATAAAAATATATAGTTTTTAAAGTCTTTTATGTTTCTCGGCACCAATCTGGATATAGCAATTTCAAATATGCTATATGTGTAAATTGGTCGGGTGTATTCCACGCATAATAAACAAGCGGGCCATTATTGTCCTAGATCGCTGACCAGAGTACATAAGCTTATTTAAAACCATACAAGTCACTTGATTTTACATGGTTACCTCTATCAGCAACCAGAATCAAGTTTCAGGTACAAACAATTCTTCAGTTTGTCATTCATATGAAGGCCTCAGTTTCAATGGGATCAACTTTATTTTAGGAAATATGGAAGACAGTCACGACCATAATTATTCAAATTTTAACCACTTGTTGTTGAAGAATGATTTTGAAAATGTCTATATTGAGTTAAAAAAGAAATAACCAATCCCCATGGGGCCCTCATTATTCAAGGGATCATCTTATTTTTGGAAATTATAGTAGACAGCTATGGAGTGACCATACATGCCAAAATAAATAAAATTCTAACCATTGAATTCATAGCAGAATATTTTTGAAGTCTATATATAGAGTTTATATTGACACTATCTTATGGTTTCACATGAGATAATAATTTTAAAGACGTTCGAATTAAAGTACGCGTTATGGAGTTATGTGATAAAAATAATCTTAAACTTGTATTTAAATATCAAATAAATTCTTGCAGGGCTTTTTCAGGTATCCCACGGGGCCGAATATAGGCCCCATTCCCAATGCTATCTAGGTACATTTTTCCCAATTGAAAAAAAAAATCCCAAAGGCAAGACATATATTTTCTTTAAAAATATTACCCAAATAAATTGATGTCAAATCGGTTTTGTTTACATTAACCATTCTCGTAGCTAAAATTATCTGAGGTCACAGTATAGTTGTAAATTGTAAATTGAATAACACTGAAAGTTCTGTATGAAAAAGTTTGTTTTTATGATGTTTTAGTGAAATGTTGTATGAATTCCAATGGGTCAAATTTCCCAATTTCATAAATTCGACATATTTTTTTTTCCAATTTGCCAATTGGCAGGGGCCTTTTCCCCAAAATACCTGAAAAATCACTGTCTTGTGTATGATACTGTATTGCTAAGGTTGCGTGATATAACACCACGCTCACTCATGTTGTCCTGAAAACGGGGACCTACAGGTCCTGGAACAACAAAAAATACTGAACACAAAGCACTGAAGATAGCATTGAACAACATCATGTAAATGGTTTTGATTCGATACCAGACGGATTCGAACTCAAATCCTTTCACCTATGGGATAAACTATCTAATAACTATTACACGGCGACCGGGGCATAAATTGCAAGCGGGGGTAGATGTGGTTTGTTATGCAAACATTATACTTAAGAAACATTTCAAATTAAATGTACAATTCTAAAACTGTGTCTGTGTGTTTCTTTGCTTAGTATATTGAATTCAATAAAATGATATATCCTGTATATTGTATTTAAAGATAGGTGGGTCATAATCCAACACACAGATACTACTGTAGGTAACATTTCAACCTAATGTGAAAAGAAACATTTGTTGTCATTTCAATTACACGTGACCTCTACCCCCACCCCGAATCCCCATCCCTAACCACACACATATTACTTTAGCCAGTACCCTGTATCTTTTATTCTTTACCCAACAATTTTAAAGTATGTTGATGTAGTAAATCGACTTAGACTTAAAATATTACAAAATGCCCTGATGACCAAAATGTATTCGAAAACGAAAGTAAACAATAAGTTTTCATGTTTAATATATATAAATTATGGCAGGAACACGGCGTCTATAGTAAATTGATATTATATAAAAAATGATAACATTTATAATGCCAATCGTTCCGCATGATCTATGTCATGCTTTAATCTAGCAATTGGTTTGGTCAAGAAAAAAAAGTACCCCACCCACCTTACTTAGGTCATATCAGTATTGAAATTATTTTATATTATAAGAGGACTTCGTTACTCCTATACGAAGGATAAAAGTTTGATAAATACAATAAAGTAATTACAACAAACAGTAAGTATCTATGCACCTTTCGCTACTGTGCTGGATTAAAGGTTTCCGATTTGTTTTCACAGACGTACAACTTCTTTTACCAGGAAACAAGAAAGATAACTCTAATTGATTTTCCCCGGGTTGACAAAAATGCGCAAAGGTAATTATTTGGCGCAATGGTTGCAATGGAACACGCAATGGAAATCATATTTTCCAGATGTCGTCTAACAATTGGGAAAACTAGGCAATTACCAAACGTTTGTATCATTTACAACTATAAACTATTCTAGGCAAATGCAGTTTAAGAAATAGCACAAAAATAGTTAAGTATAAAATTAGCCGCTAAAAACAATAACTAAGCTAGACATTAAAATTAAATTAGCATCGAAACAATTTCACTAGAGCCCAAAGGATTTAATGAAAAAAATACCTTGACGAAATCTACTCAACGAAATTTTTAATTCACTTTTCTCTACACGTATAAAGCTTTAAATCTTGCATTTTAAATCTTGCTAATTTAATTAGCTGCCGTCAGGTTGATGAAATTTCAGGTATGAAAAATTACCGATTTCGTTTTTGAAAAAAATTAAAAAGGTAATGATTTTAATTTGAATATCAACATCTTTTATTACTGATTATTGCATGTTATATTTTATGCCAGTTTGCAGTTGAAAATGCACGAGAAACCTATATTGTTTACTCTATCCCCCAATACCGGAGCCCCCCACCCCCTTACTACCGTTATTTTTTTTAATACAACTGTAGTCAAATACTATTGCAAAGTAGTACATTAGTTATTCAAAACATTGACAAAAACACTCAATGCAAGCAATGAAGTTCTCTCGAGGCCTCCCGATGACTCCACATGGCTCGCGACGTTTTCGAAGCTTCCACGGCATTAGTACCATGGTCTTTAAGTTTAAAAAAAAAAAAAAAAAAAAAAAAAAAAAAAAAAAAAAAACCTTCACCTTTATCACAGATACTCTTTACAATGCATATCGCATTCAGATTTTGACCCCCGCCCAGCGGAAATATTGTGGATCCGGGCCTGTTACCTGCGGAGCAATGGAAAATCATATTTAATAATAATGTATATAAAAGGATAAATGCAAATGTTGATTTATTGTTTTCGTTCATGATTTGTGTTTAAAATAAAATACATTTGAGGTATAAACACCATTATATCAAATGAGTGCACGTTTGCCCCCGCATTGCACCTCAGCAAAACACACAATGGACATCATTAAAGGCTTATATCTTATGTTCAAATCGACCTGTACTGTTCATTCGATGTATGCAGCGTAGTTTTTTTTTCAGCAGCAGTGGGTTTAAATCTCGAGTTTTTCCAACCAAATTACATACTTGTTTTCAAATTATTCTCTGAAATAGAGTATATCATTTAAATGAATCAAAAGCGAAGTAACCTTTTAACATTCATGTTGTCACTTTCGCTCTCGGTAACTAAGATAACGCATGCGAAGCGATATAAAATTGGTCCCCTTTATCCACATACATACATGTGGGCGCATTTGTTTAGAAGAAACTGGTTTCAGTTTAAGGTTTTAGTTTGACTGTAAGTAAGATAGAACTAGAATTAGTTTTTATGGTTTTGTTGTAAGAACACGAATGAATGTTTTTTTAATAGTTTTAAAACATGGCGGATCCTACGATTTTCACCTTTATTCTGTATTGTAACGGCTCTCAAGGGATCTAAAATTTTCAAAATAATCCTATCATGCAAACATTATATTAAACATGTGTTTAGCAAACTTAAACGTGAAAAAAACAAACAAATATTAACTATTTCTATTTTCATCTGGCACGGTTGCCGCCATTTCTACTGCTGAGTTGTCCTACTATTCGGATATCACAAACCGACCAAACCGCATAAAGGGATTCG
Source organism: Solen grandis (assembly GCA_021229015.1). NCBI lineage: Eukaryota > Metazoa > Mollusca > Bivalvia > Adapedonta > Solenidae > Solen > Solen grandis. The sequence continues at coordinate 2,586,410 of CM037785.1, forward strand.
ATAGTTTACAAAACTATTTTCAGTTTTAGACAAATAAACAACAATACTAGTTTCAGTTTGGAGAAGAAACATACAGTTTCTAAAACGGAGTTTAAACCGAACCCAGTTTGTGTACAATAAACGCACCCGGTAAGTGATAAATGGGATATTATGGATGTTAGTCCTAATAGTAGTGTTGTATCTGTTACCTCCCTTTGATCATTACTTGGAATTTGTCAATTTATTTTTTACAGACTTTCCTTCATTACGGATGGGATTATCCGCCAAAACTCTATGGGTCTAGATGACAATTTGAAACATGTTTGTATTAGTTATCGTTTTTATTTCATCTTTTTATTACATTTTCGTAAGCGATGCGAAGGGGAGCGCTGCGATAAATCCATATACATTAAACTATAAGTAATAACATATTTACAGTTTGTCACGCACAC
>CM037785.1:2586940-2629249 GCA_021229015.1 Solen grandis
TTTGAAACAATCGATCCAGAAATAATGGCTGTACACCGCGTACAAATTTTTCACCCGACGTCAAATCTGACGTTATATGACGTCGTATGAATATAAAATTCATTGCTTCCGAAAGCTCAGGGTTTGAAATATATGCCATAAAATTTTCATTGTTCTGAGTCAATGGCAACACCTCGAAATTAACACAAATATAAGAGGAAGAAAAAAAGAATAAGAAGAATAAGAAGAAAAAAGAATAAAAAAACAGTACAAACCCAAATATGACTTTCTGCCTGTAGGCAGAAAGTCATAATTACTGGTATATCTTCCTGACTGAAAGGCCCGGTTTTAAGAAAATTATTTCTTGATTCATATTCCCTTAAAAAAAAGGCCATGAAATGTTTTATACGCTTCATATCCCCACCAACAATGAAAATTGTATGTCTAATAAAACAAGGATTTTTTCTTTTTGTTTTCTTTTATATTTGATACAACCAGCTTATGTGTCAGAGAACAATTGAAGTTTATACAAGATTCCGAATGGTTAAAGCGTCCGTATCGGAATCTGGAGGTCGTGGGATCGATCCCCGGCCGCGACCGAAGTTGCAAAAAATGGCAGGCATAGGTGAGCAGCGAGTCTGCCCCACCAGTATTTGCATTTCGAGTTGCTCACTTAAATTTTGCAGAAGGTTAATTGGACCGGGGCTAAAAGATTTCATCATAGGTCTGGTGCCGAGGGGTAAGATCGTACGACACGGAGTTGGGAATTGTGGATTTGAGTCCGGCAGCGACATAATTATAATTGACGCTCATTATATTCAGTGAAGTTACAGGATTGGTTGGCCCGGTGTTAGGATAATGTGACTGAGTGCGGTAATACGCCACTTGTCTACGGCGTGATACAGCAGTGTGACAGCACTATATCTGTCTAAAGTCGATATATTTCCAACAGTGAAATAATGCTGGTGGGACGTTAACCCCAACTTTATGTATGATCTTTATCCCGTGGTGTATGCCGCTTTCTCATTCTGCTATGAAAAATAAGGTAATTTCCTCAACTAACTTGTCAACTTTCAGGATGCAGTTTTGAAACCATATACCTCTTAACTAGGCACACCGGTATGATCGTATAACGTATTACATGTGTGTGTCTTTACCTACCGCATGATTACAGCGCCGGTGTGCGAACATGATACCATGCCATGTCGACATTTACCCCTATATTTAGGACTTTCTGCCTAAAGCAGAAAGTCCTATTGGGTTTGTACTGTTTATTAGGACTTTCTGCCTAAAGCAGAAAGTCCTATTGGTTTTGTACTGTTTATTCTTCTTCTTATTATTATTATTATTCTTTTTTTCTTCCTAACTAAACGCTTATTTTTCTATGTTGCAATGGACCTAGGACGATGAAATTTTATGACTTATTAGTCACGTGAGGAAATTTTGATTTCTATGATTTTCATATGCCTATGACGTCATATGACGTCACAGTTGAAATATGCTACAAAAGTTTGTACCGGTCTACAGCCATTGTTTGTGAACCGATTTTCATCAAATTTTCACAGATTGTGTATATTAAGTTTCTAGTTGTGCATCCCGGTGTCCTTTTTTCAAAATTCGAAAAGTCCATGGTTCTATAGCGAATCCAAGATTCGAACCAAGTCGTAAATTTTTAAATGCTTAAAAATCTGTCCTATTTAAGATAGAAAGTTGATATTTAGTCAGTATATAGGTCTCTAGAAGTTTTAAACATTTGTGAAAATATATGTCATATGACGTCACGTGACGTCATTATATGATAATGTATTTCTAATATTAACAAGAATATTTCTATATGTTGAAATTGTCGAAAGCAATGAAAATTAAAAGACACATGCTTCAAATGCTGTTATTTAGATTCTATGTTTTTCATATCCTATGACGTCATATGACGTCACACCTGAAATATGCAACAAAAGTTTGTACGCGGTCTACACCATTGTTTATGAACCGATTTTCATCAAATTTTCGCAGAATGTGTATATTAAGTTCTAGTTGTGCATCGCGTTGTCCTTTTTTTCAAAATTCGAAAAGTCCAAGGTTCTATAGCGATTCCAAGATTCGAACCAAGGTCGTAAATTTTCAAATTCTTATAAAATCGGTCCTATTTCAGATAGAAAGTTGAAATTTTATCAGTTAGTAGTCTCTGGGTGTCTTAACAATTATGTGAAAATAAACGTCATATGACGTCACGTGACGTCATTTTTTATGATTATTATTCTTTTCTTCTTCCTAACTAAACGCTTATTTTAATATGTTGCAATAGTCCTAGAACGATGAAATTTTTTTATGGGTTTTTCGTTACGTGAGGAAATTTTGATTTCAATGATTGACAGCACCCTATGACGTCACATGACGTCACAGCTAAAAAATAGTGAAAAATGGTTTCCGCGCTCTACAGCCGACATTTATGGTCGGATTTTTCTTCATATTTTCACAGATGGTACATCTTGAAACTAAGGTGTACATAACCTGTCAGCTAACCGAAATTCCGAAAGACCGAAGTTCTGTGGCTGAAATAAGATTCGAACATAGGACCGAAAATTTCATTTTAGGATTAAAGAGCTTCAGGATGAGATAGAAAGTTGAAACTTACACAGTTTGCAGTTCTGCAGAATTTCTTAACATATTTTGAGTCGTGACGTCATATGACGTTATGTGACGTCATAAGCATACATCTTAATTTTCATTTAAAGGCAATGATTTCGACATGATGCCAGTTGTTCAGAATAATGAAAATTCAGAGTTATGACAGTAAAGTATGCGCTTTTGAACAAAAGCATCTTCAGCACCCTATGACGTCATGTGACGTCAGGGCTAAAAATAGTGAAAAATGGTGTTCACGCTCTACAGCCGCCATTTATGGTCGAATTTTCTTCAAATTTTCACAGATGGTATATCTTGAAACTAAGATGTGTATATCCTTTAAGCTAACCGAAATTCCGAAAGACCGAAGTTCTGTGGCTTAAATAAGATTCGAACATAGGACCGAAAATTTCATTTTAGAATTAAAGAGCTTCAGAATGAGATAGAAAGTTGAAACTTACACAGTTTGCAGTTCTGCAGCATTTCTACAAATATTTTGAATCGTGACGTCATAGGACGTCATAAGCATACAACTTAATTAGGACTTTCTGCCTAAAGCAGAAAGTCCTATTGGTTTGTACTGTTTATTCTTCTTCTTATTATTATTAGGGCTTTCTGCTTTTCGCAGAAAGACCTATTGGGTTTGTTCTGTCTTTTATTATTATTATTCTTTTTTTCCAACCTTTTCATGTTGTTATTTCATTAAGTTGCTGAAGGCCTAGGACAAAGAAATTCTATCAACAGACACCTGAAGCAATGGCATTTTGGAATATATTATTTTTATCTTCACATGACGTCACATGACGTCAGAACTAAAAATAGCTACCAAAGTTTGTACGCGCTGTACAGCCGTCATTTATGGACGGATTGTCATGGAATTTTCACAGAAGTTATATATTAAGACCTCATTGTGCAGGATTATAAAGGTTTGCCAAGATTCGAAAGAACTAAGGTTCTATGGCGAATCCAAGATTCGAACCAAGGACGTCAAATTTCAAATCCATATAAAAATCGATTCTAGATGAGATAGAAAGTTGATATTTGGCGAGATTATATGTCTCTGTGTTTCCTTTGCATTTTGTAAAGATGAACGTCATATGACGTCATATGACGTCATCAAGTTGTATAGAATTTCCGATTACTTGATGTCAATTTACTCATGTTGCAAAGGCTCATAGACAATGAAAATTTAATGTCCTATGTAGGTAATCATGAACATTTAGATTCAATGTTTAAAATTTTCATATGACGTCACATGACGTCAGAATTAAAAATAGCTACCAAAGTTTGTACGCGCTGTACAGCCGTCATTTATGGACGGATTGGCATGGGATTTTCACAAAAGTTATATATTACGACCTTATTGTGCAGGATTATATAGGTTTGCCAAGATTCGAAAGAACTAAGGTTCTATAGGGAATCCAAGATTCGAACCAAGGACGTCAAATTTCAAATCCATATAAAAACGTTTCTAGATGAGATAGAAAGTTGATATTTGGCGAGATTATACGTCTCTGTGTTTCCCTTGCATTATGTAAAGATGAACGTCATATGACGTCATTTGACGTCATTAAGTTGTATAGAATTTCCGATTTCTTGATGTCAATTTACTCATGTTGCAAGGGTTCATAAACAATGGAAATTTAAAAACCTTTGTAGGTGATCAGGTTCATTTTGATCCAATGTTTAAAATTTTCATATAACGTCACATGACGTCAGAACTAAAAATAGCTACCAAAGTTTGTACGCGCTGTACAGCCGTCATTTATGGACGGATTGGCATGGAATTTTCACAGAAGTTATATATTACAATCTCATTGTGCAGGATTATATAGGTTTGCCAAGATTCGAAAAAGCAAAGGTTCTATGGCGAATCCAAGATTCGAACCAAGGACGTCAAATTTCAAATACGTATAAAATCGTTTCTAGATGAGATAGAAAGTTGATATTTGGCGAGATTATATATCTCTGTGTTTCCTTTGCATTTGTAAAGATGAACGTCATATGACGTCATCAAGTTGTATAGAATTTCCGATTTCTTGATGTCAATTTACTCATGTTGCAAAGCTTCATAGACAATGCAAATTAAATGTCCTTTGTACATAATCAGGAACATTTAGATTCAATGTTTAAAATTTTCATATGACGTCACATGACGTCAGAATTATAAATAACTACCAAAGTTTGTCCGCTCTGTACAGCCGTCATTTATTGATAGATTGGCATGGAATCTTCACAGAAGTTATATATTACGACCTCATTGTGCAGGATTCTATAGGTTTGCCAAGATTCGAAAGAACTAAGGTTCTTTGACGAATCCAAGATTCGAACCAAGGACGTCAAATTTTAAATACGTATAAAATCGTTTCTAGATGAGAAAGAAATTTGATATTTAGCGAGCTTATACGTCTCTTTGTTTTCTTTGCATTTTGTAAAGATGAACGTCATATGACGTCATCAAATTGTAGAGAATTTCCGATTCCTGAATGTCAATTTACTCATGTTGCAAAGGTTCATAGACAATGAAAATTTAATGTCCTATGTAGGTAATCATGAACATTTAATGAGTAAAATTTTCATATGACGTCACATGACATCAAAACTTAAAAAAAGCTACCAAAGTTCATCCGCGCTGCACAGCCGTCATTTATGGACGGATTGGCATGGAATTTTCACAGAAGTTATATATTACGACTTCATTGTGTAGGATTATATAGGTTTGCCAAAATTAGAAAAACACCAGGTTTGTCATGGTTTGCAGTGCAGAAAGCCCTATCTTTTGTTCAAAACAAAAGAAGTCTAGTTAGGACTTTCTGCCCTTTCGGCAGAAAGTCATATTGGGTTTGTTATGTTTTTTATTATTCTTATTCTTATTCTTTTTTTCTTCCTCTTGTATTTGTGTTAATTTCGGTATGTTGCCAATGGCCCAGAACAATGAAAATTTATGGCATATATTTCAAACCATGAGCTTTCGAATACAATGAACTTCATATTCATATGACGTCACATAACGTCAGATTTGACGTCAGGTGAAAAAGTTTGTTCGCGGTCTACAGCCATTATTTATGGACCGATTTTCATCAAAATTTCACAGAATGTGTATGTTAGGTTCTAGTTGTGCATCCCGGTGTCCGTTTTTCAAAATTCGAAAAGTCCATGGTTCTATAGCGAATCCAAGATTCGAACCAAGGTCGTAAATTTTAAAATGCTTATAAAATCTGTCCTATTTAAGATAGAAAGTTGATATTTAGTCAGTATATAGGTCTCTAGAAGTTTTAAACATTTTGTGAAAATAAATGTCATATGACGTCACGTGACGTCATTATATGATAATGTATTTCCAATATTAACAAGAATATTTAAATTGTCAAGGGAAAAAATTTAATGACACATGCTTCAAAGGTGGAATTTTGATTTCTATGATTTTCATATGCCTATGACGTCATATGACGTCACACTTGAAATATGCAACAAAAGTTTGTACGCGGTCTACAGCCATTGTTTATGAACCGATTTTCATCAAATGTTCACAGAATGTGTATATTAAGTTCTAGTTGTGCATCTCGTTGTCCGTTTTTCAAAATTCGAAAAGTCCCTGGTTCTATAGCGAATTCAAGATTCAAACCAAGGTCGTAAATTTTTAAATGCTTATAAAATCGGATTTATTTTAGATAGAAAAGTGATATTTGGTCAGTATATAGGTCTCTGGGAGTCTTAAACATTTTGTGAAAATAAACGTCACATGACGTCACTTGACGTCATTATATGATAATGTATTTCTAATATTAATAAGAGTATTTCTATATGTTGAAATTGTCGAAGGGCAATGAAAATTTAATGACAAATAATTCAGACGCTGAAATTTCGATTTCAATGATTTTCAGAAGCCTATAACGTCATATGACGTCACATTTGAAATTGACTACGAAAGTTTGTACACGGTCCAGAGCCATTATTAATGCGCCGATTTTTATCAAATTTTCACAGAATGTGTATATTACGTTCTTATTGTGTATACCGATTTCCGTTTTTCAAAATTCGAAAAGTCCAAGCATCTATGGCGGATCCAAGATTCGAACCAAGGACGTAAATTTTTAAATGCTTATAAAAACTGTCCTATTTGAGATAGAAAGTTGAAATTTTGTCAGTTAGTAGGTCTCTGGGTGTCTAATAATTATGTGAAAATAAGCGTCATATGACGTCACGTGACGTCATTTTTTATTATTATTATTCTTTTCTTCTTCCTAACTAAACGCTTATTTTAATATGTTGCAATAGTCCTAGGACGATGAAATTTTTATGGCTTATTAGGCAGAGGAAATATTGATTTCACCCCTACTGCATATATGTAGCCATATCTCAATAAATATCGATTTTTGTAAATATATGCATGAATAAGAATTATAGCTGAATAATTGACACTCTTCATTTTTCTTTCATGTCATATGACATAGTATAAATGTTGTATGTAAACTACATGTGCAAGATATGGGCGGACTTTTATTAAAATTCACAGAATGTGTTCTATTTGTGCTATTTTATATAGAAATAGAGGAGATAGAAAGTTGCAATTTGGACAGATTATCTATTATGTCATCTTCTATATATACTATATAAAGCAGATGTTGCAGAAAGTCCTATCATTCGTTTAAACGAATGACATCTAGTTCTTCTTCTTCTTATTATTCTTTTTTTCTTCCTAACTAAACGCTTATTTTTCTATGTTGCAATACTCCTAGGACGATGAAATTTTTAGGACTTATTAGTCACGTGAGGAAATTTTGATTTCTATGATTTTCATATGCCTATGACGTCATATGACGTCACATTTGAAATATGCTACAAAAGTTTGTACGCGGTCTACAGCCATTGTTTGTGAACCGATTTGCATCAAATATTTACAGACTGTGTACATTAAGTTCTAGTTGTGCATCCCGGTGTCCGTTTTTCAAAATTCGAAAAGTCCATGGTTCTATAGCGCTTCCAAGATTCGAACCAAGGTCGTAAATTTTTAAAATGCTTATAAAATCGGTCCTATTTAAGATAGAAAAGTGATATTTGGTCAGTATATAGGTCTCTAGAAGTTTTAAAAATTTTGTGAAAATATATGTCATATGACGTCACGTGACGTCATTATATGATAATGTATTTCTAATATTAACAAGAATATTTCTATATGTTGAAATTGTCGAAAGGCAATGAAAATTTAAAGACACATGCTTCCAACGCTGAAATTTCGATTTCTATGATTTTCATATGCCTATGACGTCATATGACGTCACACTTGAAATAAGCTACAAAAGTTTGTACGCGGTCCAGAGCCATTATTAATGACCCGATTTTCATCAAATTTTCACAGAATGTGTATATTAAGTTCTAGTTGTGCATCCCGGTGTCCGTTTTTCAAAATTCGAAAAGTCCAAGGTTCTATAGTGATTCCAAGATTCGAACCAAGGTCGTAAATTTTCAAATTCTTATAAAATCGGTCCTATTTGAGATAAAAAGATGATATTGGGTCAGTATATAGGTCTCTGGGAGTCTTAAACATTTTGTGAAAATAAATGTCATATGACGTCACGTGACGTCATTATATAATAATGAATTTCTAATTCTAACAAGATTATTTCTATATCTTGAAATTTTCGAAGGGTAATGAAAAATTAATGCCGCATGCTTCAGATGCTGAAATTTCGATTTCAAAGATATTCAGAAGCCTATGACGTCATATGACGTCACATTTGAAATTGACTACGAAAGTTTGTACACGGTCCAGAGCCATTATTAATGGGCCGATTTTCATCAAATGTTCACAGAATGTGTATATTAAGTTCTAGTTGTGCATCTCGTTGTCCGTTTTTCAAAATTCGAAAAGTCCATGGTTCTATAGCGATTCCAAGATTCGAACCAAGGTCGTAAATTTTTAAATGCTTATAAAATCGGTCCTATTTGATATAGAAAAGTGATATTTGGTCAGTATATAGGTCTCTAAGGGTCTTAAACATTTTGTGAAAATAAATGTCATATGACGACACGTGACGTCATTATATGATAATGTATTTCTAATATTAACAAGAGTATTTCTATATATTGAAATTGTCGAAGGGCAATGAAAATTTAATGACAAATGATTCAGACGCTGAAATTTCGATTTCAATGATATTCAGAAGCCTATGACGTCATATGACGTCACATTTGAAATTGACTACGAAAGTTTGTACACGGTCCAGAGCCATTATTAATGGGCCGATTTTCATCAAATTTTCACAGAATGTGTATATTACGTTCTTCTTGTGTATACCGGTGTCCGGTTTTTCAAAATTCGAAAAGTCCAAGCATCTATGGCGGATCCAAGATTCGAACCAAGGACGTCAATTTTTAAATGCTTATAAAAACTGTCCTATTTGAGATAGAAAGTTGAAATTTTGTCAGTTAGTAGGTCTCTGGGTGTCTTAACAATTATGTGAACATAAACGTCATATGACGTCACGTGACGTCATTTTTTATTATTATTATTCTTTTCTTCTTCCTAACTAAACGCTTATTTTAATATGTTGCAATAGTCCTAGGACGATGAAATTTTTATGGGTTATTAGTCACGTGAGGAAATTTTGATTTCAGTGATTGTCAGCACCGTATTACGTCACATGACGTCACAGCTAAAAATAGTGAAAAATGGTGTTAGCGCTCTACAGCCGTCATTTATGGTTGGATTTTCTTCAAATTTTCACAGATGGTACATCTTGAAACTAAGGTGTGCATATCCTGTCAGCTAACCGAAATTCCGAAAGACCGAAGTTCTGTGGCTGAAATAAGATTCGAACATAGGACCGAAAATTTCATTTTAGGATGAAAGAACTTCAGGATGAGATAGAAAGTTGAAACTTACACATTTTGAAGTTCTGCACAATTTCTACATATATTTTGATTCCTGACGTCATGTGACGTCATAAGCATACTTCTTAATTTTTATTTTAGGGCAATGATTTCGACATGATGTCAGTTGTTCAGAATAATGAAAATTTCAGAGTTATGACAGTAAAGTATGCGCTTTTGAACAAAAGCATCTTCAGCACCCTATGTCGTCATATGACGTCACAGCTAAAAATAGTGAAAAATGGTGTTCACGCTCTACAGCCGCCATTTATGGTCGGATTTTCTTCAAATTTTCACAGATGGTACATCTTAAAACTAAGGTGTGCATATCCTGTCAGCTAACAGAATTTCCGAAAGACCGAAGTTCTGTGGCTGAAATAAGATTCGAACATAGGACCGAAAATTTCATTTTAGCATTAAAGAGCTTCAGGATGAGATAGAAAGTTGAAACTTACACAGTTTGCAGTTCTGCAGAATTTCTCAATATATTTTGAGTCGTGACATCAAATGTCGTCATGTGACGTCATAAGCATACTTCTTAATTTTCATTTTAAATTTTTTTGAACAAAATTCAGCACCCTATGACGTCATGTGACGTCAGAGCTAAAAATATTGAAAAATGGTGTTCGCGCTCTACAGCGGCCATTTATGGTCGGATTTTCTTCTAATTTTCACAGATGGTACACCTTGAAACTAAGCTGTACATATCCTTCCAGCTTACCGAAATTCTGAAAAACCGAAGTTCTGTGGCTGAAATAATATTCGAACATAGGACCGAAAATTTCATTTTAGGATTAAAGAACTTCAGGATGAGATAAAAAGTTGAAACTTACACAGTTTGCAGTTCTGCAGAATTTCTACATATATTTTGATTCCTGACGTCATATGACGTCATGTGACGTCATAAGCATACTTCTTAATTTTTATTTTAGGGCAATGATTTCGACATGATGCCAGTTGTTCAGAATAATGAAAATTTCAGAGTTATGACAGTAAAGTATGCGCTTTTGAACTAAAGCATCTTCAGCACCCTATGTCGTCATATGACGTCACAGCTAAAAATAGTGAAAAATGGTGTTCACGCTCTACAGCCGCCATTTATGGTCGGATTTTCTTCAAATTTTCACAGATGGTACATCTTGAAACTAAGGTGTGCATATCCTGTCAGCTAACAGAATTTCCGAAAGACCGAAGTTCTGTGGCTGAAATAAGATTCGAACATAGGACCGAAAATTTCATTTTAGCATTAAAGAGCTTCAGGATGAGATAGAAAGTTGAAACTTACACAGTTTGCAGTTCTGCAGAATTTCTCAATATATTTTGAGTCGTGATGTCAAATGTCGTCATGTGACGTAATAAGCACATTTCTTATGGTCGGATTTTCTTCAAATTATCACAGATTGTACACCTTGAAACTAAGGTGTACATATCCTGCCAGCTTACCGAAATTCCGAAAAACCAAAGTTCTGTGGCTGAAGTAATATTCGAACATAGGACCAAAAATTTAATTTTAGGATTGAAGAGCTTCAGGATGAGATAGAAAGTTGAAACTTACACAGTTTGCAGTTCTGCAGCATTTCTACAAATATTTTGAATCGTGACGTCAGAGGACGTCATAAACATACCACTTATTTTTAATTTGGGGCAATTATTTCGACATGATGCCAGTTGTTCAGAATAATGAAAATTTCAGAGTTATTGCAGTAAAGTATACGCTTTTGAGCAACAGCATTTTCAGCACCCTATGACGTCATGTGACGTCAGTGCTAAAAATAGTGAAAAATGGTGTTCGCGCTCTACAGCCGCCATTTATGATCAGATTTTCTTCAAATTTTTACAGATGGTACATCTTGAAACTAAGGTGTGCATATCCTGTCAGCTAACCTTAATTCCGAAAAACCGAAGTATTGTGGCTGAAATAAGATTCGAACATAGGACCAAAAATTTCATTTTAGGGTTAAAGAACTTCGGGATGAGATAGAAAGTTGAAACTTATACAGTTTGCAGTTCTGCATAATTTCTACATATATTTTGAGTCGTGACGTCATATGACGTCATAAGCATACTACTACTACTGCTACTTATGTTTTCTTCTTCGTAACGAAACGCTTATTTTTCGCGGAATACAATGTCAATTGTTCAGCATGAACATGAAATACTACCAGAGGTAAGTCATTACATGAAACTTCTATCTCCTGCTTTTTGCATTAACACAGGTTGCAGAAAGTCCTATCATTCGTTTAGACGAATGACATCTAGTTTATAACTGCATTTGTTACTTATGGTTAAACCTAAAAGAAATAATACAATATGCAGCCCTCTTTCGACTTGTAGAGATAAACTGAAAAAAAAAATCCAACGACAGAGACATATGTACCAATCATTGTCTTTACTAATTTAGAAAGTTAAAACCAAATGCAATATGGTAATATAAATAAAATATAGTTAATACCTCACCCTTTTACATTATCCAGACACCGGGTCAAGCGGTTTAATACCTCACCCTTTTACATTATCCAGACACCGGGTCAAGTGGTTTAATACCTCGCCCCTTTACATTATCAAGACACCGGGTCAAGTGGTTTAATACCTCGCCCCTTTGCATTATCCTGACACCGGGTCAAGTGGTTTAATACCTCACCCCTTTACATTATCCAGACACCGGGTCAAGTGGTTTAATACCTCACCCCTTTAAATTATCCAGTCACCGGGTCAAGTGGTTTAATACCTTACCAATTTACATTATCCAGACACCAAGTCAAGTGTTATAATACCTCACCCCTTTAAATTATCAACCCCTTTTGCTGTACAAAGCCAATTCCCATTGGTTCAAGTCTTATGGTCGCCACTTTGTTTTCTTTCATTTTTTTTTCGTCAAATTTATTATCATCGCTAACCAAAATTCAAATTAATTTGGATAAATATTTTACTCCTGGTAAATTGCTTGATTTTTTTCTATTCTTTTCTTTTTTTGTGTGTGCATTTGTTCTCGTCATACTTTTTATTGCAAACTCAATAATATAATAATACACTTACAAAAGTGTCATCAACAAAATATTGATATGCTTGCTACGATCTTTCATCCACTACCTCTCAAAACGCATTGTAATAGAATGTTTGGCCATATGCGAGAAATTTTAACCTGGTTAAAACTTCTGGGCTGTTAAACTATTCAATAAACTATTGAACCCCGTAATCAGAATTTTAAAAACATATATTTAAATTTTCTTTTCCCCTGTTCCGTTAAATGACTGATCACATTCACTGCATTCACTGCACAGGCTGAACATTTTAATAACACTTAAGATCTGTTGAAGATGCCATGTTGCGAATCGTGTCAAGGGGTACCGCATGCATCTGCTTCGGGGATACCGTATTCTATATTTATCCGATTCGCCTAAGTCGGTGTTTAAGAAAATAGCGTTTTCCTGTGCAATGTAACATAGACTTGCCGGTTTTATTTCTCAGGAAATAAATACTTTGCCAACATTAACGAGGGAGAGAAAAAGAGTTTATTCCTATTATCTGCATGTGGACGAGCTGCTTTAAGAGAATTCTGACTTAAATATGCGTAACGCACTTGTGCGTCGGACCCCATGGTGCGTTGCGTTGGAACAAGATTGCGTTTCCACATAGACCCTCCCACAGGCGTTAAGTTATGAAAAAGACGATTTTACACTGACACAAGAACCACATAATTTTACTATAAAATGTAATATATAGTTAATATAAAACACTACGAAAACCACTCATTTTACCGAACTCAAAGTTTCTGAAAAAAGAATTCAAGAATAAATGTACCCACGAAAAATTTATCTCGCCCGGGGATATGATTGGCCTTTTTTAACTTTAACAAATCTCTTCACTTTTAAATGGCAGTTGTTTGGCCGGCATTCGCAAGATGTCATGCCGATGCCCTAATGGCTGTCCGCAGGAAACCGGTCGATTTCTGAATGTTTGACTGGTTCCGTACTGGCCCCTGTATAGAATCGGTGAACAACGCTGGAATTCGGCAGGTTTGGATCGGGTTTTAGGATGTTTCATTTCATCCTTGATTTCTCGCATTCGCTTCTGAACTAGTCTGCAAGGCGAATAAATCAGCACATACCGCCTTACCTCTCTAACTGAGAATATAAACTATAATTCTGTTATCCCTAGACCATTTGTATTGATTTCCTTCAGAAAATGACCTACATGTGTTCTTATTTGATAAGTTCGAATACATTTATTATCATATATCTTAGTATGACAACTCAAGGGCTTCTAAACTTAAAGTTTAATTACAACACATTATCTCCTTCAAAATATCCATTTTCCAGATAGAAAGGCGAAGTGTTAACTGAATTCGCAGAAGCTGTTTATACATTTGTACTTGGAAGATTACCGTTAAGTAATCGACAACGCTAATACCGATGTCATTACCATACCGTCCGGGCATCGGGAAGTCGTCCAAGAACCGGGGATACCCGGCTGGCATCTGTCTGGTGACTATCCGGTATCCCATGTAATCGGACGGAACACTGATTTTTTTACTCACCGTTAAAATAAAACTGCCAGAAAAGAGATAACACAGTTATCTATTTACTAAAAAATGTCAATTTTTGTCTGATAATGTAGTTCTTTCGTTACAATCAGTACGTCCAGTCCCGAACAGGTAAGAAAAATGCCGACATTGTCCGGGCAGTTATCTTTCTTTACCTTTAGTTAAAATAAGCTACGCGCATTTCAATTTCATCTGAACATTTGTGAAAAAAAGCAAACTGTGCAGTTTTTCGGTAGATCTTTAAAGCGTCTGACCTCACTTAAAGCGTGCTATATTACAACATATATCACTGTTAGTTCATTCTTTTGAGGCGTATCATACCGAAGATTTTGTAAAAGGACGGAGTAATACAAATGGATGCTGGTAAGTAATTTGGTTCATCTCGCGCATTTCTAGTTTTGCCGGGAATTGCCGAGTGGATACGATTACAGAGATGTGCCCCTATATACTTCCTGGCCTTTGTTCATACTAAGTCAATAACGGGCATGCACGGCTAAGGGAAGTATAGGAAATCGAGATCACCGCGCTGTAAATTGAGGAAGCTTATAATGTATAACTTAGTTTTATTCTATGAGTCGTTCTTAATGCCCACATAATAAGACTTTGCTGTTTCATATTTTATAAACGTCTACTTTCACTGACTATTCTCAGACACTGGCAATGCGGAATATTTTATATAAAAAAAGTAGGCGTATGCGTATATATGTATAATGCATTGGACTTAAAATGTGATTAGTAAAGCAATTCGAACACCATAGTACCTACACGCATCGATATAAGCAGACACATTTGCGGTAATACAATTTGCAACATCATATTCAAAAGAGACTTAGGTCTATTTCTAACAAACAGCCGTAAGCCAAATACATCATAAATTCAGGGAACAGACCTAAATGGATTAAAATGTGCGACTATACAATCTACACTTAATGACTAAATAACTAGCCAGTTTTTTCCATTCATTATTATTTGGAAACAGAGCACATGACGTGAAGCTATCCAAACCATGCAATGACAAACTGTTATAATTGTTGGAAAGGAAGCCAGAAACATTTTGAAATAAATATTGTTGATTAAATCTGGTTGGAAACATGTCTTTGTTACAAAATTTGCCATTTATTTGGCACAATTGTCCGAAAACTACCAATTTTGTATATCCTTTTCATCTTTGACAGAAAGCTAACATATTAGCTTAAGCGGTACATCAATTTCATTCCGGTATGACGTTCAAGACTCGTGACAAACACTCTGTGTCATAGAGTACCTTAGGTAAGACAATACATATTTGTATATTTTTTTTTTTACATGTTTTGGATTTAACTGAGGCCTAAAAGTAGTTCAAATAATTATACTGAAAATGTTTTCGTGACTTAACAGGTAAAATCGCCAATCTCTTCAAGATATACAACTAAATAACAACATGCTTCATATATAGGTTTAAAACCCATTAACCAAGTTCGGTATGCTTTGACATAAAAAAAAATGTATTTTGCAATATCCACGTAGGAAATCTCACACAGTTCTCTCTGCTATACGACAACAACAGACCGGAAATCGAATTTGAAAGCGAAAGTAAATTTCCTCAAACATTATACTGGATGTTGTTTAGGATTATGACGCATTCCTAAACTTACAGTGTCGATCACACACAAAAGTAACAATTAGAGAGTACGGGTATTTTTGGTGTTTCAAACACCATGTCTGGCGTGCGTTCAGTATGTCGAACCGTATGCAACCGTACGATTACAATCAATTCTGAAGACATCTCAGTGTGATGTTCACGTATACCTAAGTACAGCATATGTTGCAAGTGAACAGCATGATATGGTCCTAAAACAACCCCTGACTGTAAGCGACCGGTTGCATACGGTTTGGCATACTGAACACGCGTCTGTAGACAACCATTTTTTTCATATGAAAGTAACAATAATGTTGATTTTTTTGTGTGGATTTCGAGCCGGCACACATAATGATTACAGGTTTGAATATCAATGGTACTTTACCATACTCGTTAATAAAATGGCTTGATGCGGTGACACCAGATTTCATTTGAAATTCCCTGCAGAAGTTACTTCCCCTGATATGTACAGTTAATGTATATAATGCGTAACATGACGGTGCGAGGAGTAGTACTTTATTTAATATGTTAGAAATAAAGAATAGTAAATACTTAACGTGCCCCATCAGTAGTATTAAGTAGTAGTAGTAGTAATATAGTATTCATATGCCTGGCATTGTTTACCATCCAGTGGACTGTACTTCAATCATTCAGGGAAGTCTACATGAGAGACATGTCGTGCTGCCTCATTTAGATATCCAACCCAACCACAGTACCCTGCCACTAGTTGAACCTGTTTTATAACTACCCTTATGTACTGAGAGTTAAGTACAACTGAGATACACCAATGACATTTTTAACAACTTTCGTAAGTCAATGTCGCATCCAGTGACCTCCCGCTTATAGATCGAACACAAATCACTCGGCCACCGAAACCAGCAGGAATAGTAGTAGTCTTTCCCGTGATAACATCCAACCATTTTCAACAACAAAGTCTAGAAAAGTGCTAAATAATTAATCATATGTCAGCTTATAAAGGAATAATGCGGAAATACAAACAGGGCGTCAATATACTTTGTGATGCTAAATATTGTGTAAATATTGTAAATATTACAACGGTAATACAATTTATTCATCTTCTGATACTTAAAATCACATTTTAATAGACACTGTGAATATATTTCATAAAACCATGAATAATATCTTTATTGTGACAATTATCTGTAATCCTCGGAGAGAATCGCTGATGACGCCGACCAGCCCTGCGTAACGCTCGCACCTGTTTGGTTCCCTGCTTGCACTCTATACGTTACGTTTCAACAGGGTAACTGAACGCAGGGCACCCTACATTTCTTTTCACATATAGAAGTGTAAATCAAAAAAGTTTGACCAGAGCTATGGTTCTTGGTCACTTCTCTTTTCCTAACCCAATCGGAACTACTCTGCCATACTACTCCTCACTGAGCCGCTCTCAGTGCGGTATGCTACTGTTTGTGACTGGTTGTCTCGCTCTCAGTGCGGTATGCTACTGTTTGTGACTGGTTGTCTCGCTCTCAGTGCGGTATGCTACTGTTTGTGACTGGTTGTCTCGCCTCAGTAGGAGATAGCGCCAAACAAAAGAGAACACGCCTGTGGAAAAAGTTTAATCTGTCAGCGCGTTATATGAAAATCTTTATATTAATAACAGTAATATTGATTTGTGTAAATATGTCATATTATTTACATACTTAAGATAGCTCAAAATATCACAATTTCACAGACAGAAATTATAGCAGTTTTTCATGAATTAAGATTTTAACTTTCTAGATAGCTCCTGCATCATAAATATTACAGCTAGTTTGCTTTGCATTAATTTTGCTTTTGTAACAAGCACATTATTCTCTGTCAAATGTTTGCTAAGAGGTGGATGATGGCCAATATTTCCTTAGAAACTTCAGTAATCTAGTTTTGACTTTCTCAAAAATATTAGATACATTATGACAAAAAGACCAAATATTGCAATGAAATGTACCAGGGATATTTTAATATAGTTGGAGACAGTCAAACATACATGTATACACTTGGCCAGAATATGTGAAACAGATACTTGTGCAGCTTCCAACAAATCCTAAGCCCAGGGGTAACCAGATTTTCAGGACGTTTAAATTTATAAATAGTAGCCTAGAACTCTACTTTTTTTTTATATATAAAATGAAGCTTTCTTAGGGACTTATGTTTAGTATAAGACGCATATGATAAAAAAAGGTTAAGTTACATGGAAAATCTCCATAATTTGTATTTTCAATACACTATTTATTTCCCTTTTTTTCCGATAATAAAGAGATAGACCATAAGGAGATAGATAATAAAGAAATAGATAATAAGGAGATAGATCATAAAAATTGGGGTCAAAAAGACGGGATGCAAGAAAGTGTGGAATATTTGCAAACTATTGCAAAACGTCTGTTGTAGGGGTTGCACACTTATGCAAACGTCTGTTGTAGGGGTTGCAAACAATGGCAAAAGACTGGTTGGAGGCGTGGGAAACCGCAAATGTTATTCGGTGCAAAATTGCGCTATAGTATTTTCTACCTCTCTGCACTGCCAGCCGCTGCCCTGCAGCGAGCCACTCTGCCTGCATCCCTGCCCGGCCTGGCTGGACCTGGTCCCTATCTGGCTGGAACTGGCTAGTGTACCTACTTGGCATGGCTGTACTTCAAGTTGAAAAAGTATATAGGGCTGCAAGGAAAACGCTTAGAAAAGATCGCAAAGGTCATTCGGTGCAAAAGTGAGCCAGAACCCCCTCTGCTGATATCCCCGGTGCTGTACCCATGGCTAGCTACCTACCTGGCTGGTTGTCCCTATCTGGTTGGGCCTGGCTAGTGTACCTACTTAGCATGGCTGTACTACAACGGGGTACACAAGTCGAAAAAGTATAGAGGGCTGCAGGAAAAACGCTTGGAAAAAGATCGCAAAGGTCATTCGGTGCAAAAGTGAGCCAAAACCCCCAGTCTCTATACTACTACCTGATCAGCTTTAAAACTTAATTTCAATTCGGGCACAAATTTCAATATGGAACAAAATGCAAGAAGGAAAAAAAAAACGCATTGAAAAAGATTCTTGAGTTACAAACAATTAACCATGCAGCGCACATCCCAGTGAAAAAAAAATTGACGTAATTACTTTGGTAAAGATCACGTGATAATATGTTTAAAATTATAAGAGTTTAGCGATTTGCAACAATCCGTAATCATTTGCCATTTACAGTGTAAAGGCGATAGCATAACATACGTGGGGTTCATGTAATTTTAACCTTCGCATAAACCTTTCCCCATGGAAAGCATAATAGCTGTCAAGAAATTGGGGGTTTAAACTCAAGAAAACTGCATTTGTGTTCTATCTATATTACATTATAAAGAAAACTTGAGTACCGTCGCTGTGAAAGTATACATGTCATATATTGGAACTTTTATTCATGTGAGTAGATCTTCTAGCGCAAATATTTTCCCGTACCCGATAACATGAAATTGTTTGACTGTCAACATGGAACAGAATGCTGGAAACTGCATTTGAAAAAGACCCCGATTTTTTAGTTATAAGAAAAAGAGTGATAGCAAAGCACCCCTCCCCCCAAGCGGTAAAAAGGAAAAACAAAATTGATTAAAATTTTTACTTTAGGTACATAGCAATGCAACATATAGTTCACTGTAGTATACACGTCGCATGAGTCGAACATTCTATTTCTTAAATATCAAAATTTGAAGCATGAAAGGGATTTACAATTGTTAAAAAAAGGACCAAACTTTGAACTTCCGTAAAATGACATTATCACAGAATTTGTCTGTTTCAGAGATTTTATTCTCTATAAATGGGTGTTGGGAATCAAATCACTGACATTTGTACTGAGGTGGTATGTTTTAGGGGTTAAATATTTTTAAAATTCAGTGCTGGGAATCTGGTCACTGGTCTTTGTACTGAGGTGGTCTGTTTTAGGGGTTGAATTATTAAAAAATTCAGTGCTGGGAATCTGGTCACTGGTCTTTGTACAGAGGTGGTCTGTTTTAGAAGTTGAACTCCTTAAAATGTCAGTGCTGGGAATCTGGTCACTGGTCTTTGTACAGAGGTGGTCTGTTTTAGAAGTTGAATTCCTTAAAATGTCAGTGCTGGGAATCTGGTCACTGGTCTTTGTACAGAGGTGGTCTGTTTTAGGGGTTGAAAGTATGCTTGGAATCTGGTCACTGGTCTTTGTACTGAGGTGGTCTGTTTTAGAGGTTGAATTCATTATAAAGTCAATGCTTGGAATCTGGTCACTGGCCTTTGTACAGAGATGGTTTGTTTCAGAGGTGTATTTCTTTATAAATTCGTTGTAGGGAATCAGGTCACAGACCTTTGTACAGAGGTGGTCTTTTCAGAGGGCTAATTCTTTGTGAATTCGGTGTTGTGAGTCAGGTTACTGACCTTGTACAGGTAGGCTGTATCTAGATGTTAAATCATTGTTGGGGATTTAGGCACTCCAGTTTTTCCTGACAAACATTTCATGTGGTCTATAATTATTTAATATTTTGTCAATAAATCCATGAAGAATTTTGTCTATTTAATTATCATTTTAGACGCTTCAACATTGTATTAATGTGTACTTTGTAGAATCATTTATTTATTCTGTAGCCTACTGAAATAGGATTTATGTTTATGTAAATAAAGGAACGGTTGATTTAACATCATGTTTTGTCTTCCCATCTCTGTAATATATTTCTTCGATTGTTAGGTGAATCCCATTGTCAACAATCAATAATATTTGTATATAGACTCAGGCAACATTGACATAATAAGAAATCAGGTCAATATACATATACCACTGGACCACAGCGCCCTAGCTAAAGTTGTTAGTGATGGTACTGGCAAATTGGGCATTTTTCATGAATTATGGCCCGACATTACGAGAATGTTACAGAATATGGTATCACGTCAAATGATTTTCGTTATTATTTCGTTAATATCAAGCGTAATATCACACTAGACAAAAACGATAAATGGTCAACACAGCGGCTGTACGTAACTTTGGATATGGGTCACAAATCACCAACACTGACAATAATATGTCCGATTCCAAAACAGGTGTTGTCTGGAATCCAGTGTATGTCAATATGCATCTTACAGCATGGTAATTCGCAAGGTGCAGGTAATACCAAGCCAAATGTCAGTTTTATTATAGTATACACGTTATCAGTTACGGTGGCTGCGTGGTTAGAGTATTTGTTCTTGCAGCGGGAGCCCATGGGTTCGATCCCCGGTCACTTCAAATCAAACTTTCTTAAATGATATTGAGATAGAACGGAACAGATAGAAAAATGGATTATGTGCTTCTAACTCATTTATGATAAAATCTGGATATCATTTCTTGCTTGTGTGTCCAAAATATAGATGTAAAATACTAAAATACCTAAAAATATTTTCGATAAGTATACGTGAAAACAAAATGATATTAAATATGCTATATATTATTAATACAATGTAAGTACCGATAGTTGCTGAACTTACGCCCCCTTACCCAAAATCTCTAGTCTCTATAGGACCATACACATATATACACGCACGCTGACAAGAACACACACGCAGACTCACACGCATGAAGCATTCACATACATGCAACAGACATACATTCAGGCAAATATTTCAATTATATGAAGCCTTATTTGTAAGATTGTAAAATAAGTCGTATGTATTTTGGTTGGTTTTGTTGCAGCAAATCGTGTTTCATATTTATCAATTGCTCCTCGTGTCGAAAATTGTCCGTTTAAGCTATTTTATCTCAATTATCTCGAGATAACACAATTATTCCATACAAAAAAAAATACCAGGAAACATGCATTTATATGTTGTTCGTAGTTTTATTTACTATAAAATCACAAATAACATTTGAGGCCTGGTTTATCTGAGTTAGACCGCGGATATTAAATAATTCATTTATTGCCAATTTAAGATTTTCCGTAACCAATTAAATACGTAAAGAGATGAATTCATTCATGTTGCTTAAATGTGTTTTTGTTGTTGTTGTTTTTGTTTTTTTGTTTTTTTTTTTAGTTTATTGGGTTTAACGTCATGCCGACATTAAATAAAAACATGTCTACAACGAGGGGTATTCACAAACTTCGCGGAAAAGTGCTCAAACCTAATTTCTAAAAATTCAGACCAGAACAGTTTGATACAAAAGCAGTGAAATAACATAATTTCATATGAATCCCGGCCCAACGAAACACGACGTCAACGTCAATATTCATACACGTTCACAACGTATGCAGAACACCGCTTAATCCTATTCAAAGTACTCTCGTCGGAAGAAGATACACTTCTTGACACGCTCTATCTGCGAGTCTACAACTCATACTTAGCGCTAAGTAATACTTAAATTTTAAAACTAGTAAACGAGTAAGTTGAAGAAAAAAATCATTAATAACTAACAATTATTTATAAGAAATGAAACGGTTGGGTATTTTTTTATTAGAGAAATATGATTATTGAAATTCGTCCTTAAGTATTTAAGTTTTACTTAGCGCTAATAATTGTTGGTTGAATTCGACCCTGGACTGTACACAGGGTGCACAGAAGGTTGAACCATGCTGCTTAAAGACTTTCCGTGTCTTTGCTCACCAATTAGAGTGGGGCATATGCCGTAGTTGCTGAAAATTAACTCGCAGTTGATGATGGTCATCACTTAACATTTTGTGTATTCAACAGGCACATACATGTCGCATATTTACCTGGTGTTGATGGATATTGAAGACAGTCCCATACCTACAGTCCGGTCAATAAGTTAGGAGATGCCAATGCGTCGATCTCTACCAAGCACCCTTTGACGGCGGCGTTGTGCGACGATGTCCTACGTCAATCGACGGCCGCTGCGATCCTCATCAACGATGTTTTCCCTGTCCTATCTTAAACCGCCTGTACCATTTAAATATTGTATTCTAGCAGCAATTGCAATAGTTCAAGTCTTAAAAATTTCATTCCGAACACAAAATGCGATTGCTCAAAGCTCTTTTTTTTTACCAGTTAGCAGATAACACATTGTTAAGTGTCAAGTAAAGATGATTTTCCGACACTTGTATGTCGCGGCCGGGAATAGAACCCACGAACCCCCGCCCCCGAGTCGGATGTTTTAACCACTCAGTCATCGGGTAAGTTTTTCTTTAAGTTTTAAGAATATTGTTGTCAATAAGGTCCAATTTGTGTCAACTTAATCATGTAAAATTCTCTTCTATATTTCATAACACAGGAATGTACTTGAATAATTTCGCATTGACCTTAAACAGAGAAGATTTCGGGAACAATGTATTAGACTAGTTTTCGGTGCATTTAAGGCTCAGTACGTGATATCTTAAAATTTACAAGGGAAAAAATTGCTAGTAAAAGTAGGCGGGGCGTGTCACGGATGTATCGTAAACATATCACGGATGTCTCGGAATACGATTTTTTCCCAGAAGTCCGTCGATTTTTGTTATACGTGTAGCTTGAACTACACTACCCACTTGTTACTTTCAAAACAGAAGTGATTCTAAATATTGTAAAACAAATCTGATGATTGAATATAACTCTAGTACTCTACAACGCATTTATGCACAAAAAAAGAAATAGATAAATAAATAACTGGGATCCAATAAATCAGTTAACAACAGCAACAGCAATAACAACAAATGCCTTACAATACGAACAGACTCATGTCTCATCTGTGATGAGGTATAAATATAATTTAGAAACAAATATTTGGACCCTAAATCAACACCTGTATCGATATATACAGGTAAATAAATAAAAGAGACGGTGCTTGTGATTTAATCAAACCATTAATTTATCATTTTATAAAGATGTAAATCAACTGCATGCCAAATCCTACTGCATAAAAGGAACTGCTTTTTTTACTTTTCTTTAGCGAAATGAATACCCACCGGAAGCATTATTTCCATGCACATCTTAGATGTCGACATAGCATGTGATTTTAAAGTGTTTTATGCAAATTTATATTTTATTAATTAGACATAACTCTGTTACTCAGCCAGATAACCCAAATATATTTACATAATGATTGTATCACACACGCCAGTTTCACTAGAGAACATCATCTTCAAATATTGTTAAGGTAAAATTGTCTAAGAGAGAATATGTTTAAAATATGTCTAAATATACTACGTATGTAGTGTATTTGAGATTCGACGTTTTGATAATCAACAACTTCTATTTACCATGTGTTCAGTTGCCATATTCGACTAAACAAACGTATATGTAGTGGCCCATAATTCAAAATTCATAATTTTTCCTTGCAAAGGGCAAGGTTTACCGAAATATTTGAGAAGGGATGAATTTTATTGTTGATTATATCATTTCCCTCTGGAAATCCTAAAAAAATATTGGAGCTTTTAGTTTCCCTTTACTGTCATTTAACAGCGAGAAAGTGAAATAACGCATAAAAATATGGGAAAATATTACTACGCGCAGTTAAGAACAAGTATTTATAGCATGTCATTTCCCAGTCAAAAAAATAAATAATTGGTATAAACTTGTTTTAGCGGCAGGGAAAACTATCTTAAAAATGGCAGTGCGATGTGTTGACGGCGAGACTGACAGTCGGTGCCTATATACAATCGTTCATTGGAGAAAAAAAAAATCCTACATTCGTAAATTCATGTAGGATAAGAATATCTTACCCTCGGGATAAAGGCCTTGCCCCTGCCTGAAATATCTTACCCTCGGGATAAAGGCCTCGCCCCTGCCTGAAATATCTTTCCCTCGGGATAAAGGCCTCGCCCCTGCCTGAAATATCTTTCCCTCGGGATAAAGGCCTCGCCCCTGCCTGAAATTTCTGACCTTCGGGTGAGATACCCCTGTCCTATATGAATACTTTTTATGAATTCGTATTATCTTTAAGAGAAATCAACGGAAGGGAAAAAGAAAATTGCTCGCGTGAATTATTTTCTTAATTTTGCTCTACCATTACATAATAACGCTTTATAACACTTTACAATACAACATTTCAACATTTATAAGTAAATTGTCTAGGTACACACGACATGTTTACTTAAGACAGATATAGTGCTTTCACACTGCGGTAATAGACCTTGGGCATGTGGCATGATACCACACCCAGTCACATTATCCTGACACTGGGCCAACCAGTCCTGGAACTATCCTTGTATGCTGTGCGCCAAGCAAGGAAGTTATACCAGTACCTGTATTAACAACTTTGGTATGTCGCGGCCGGAGATCGAACCCACAACCTCTCGCTTCCGAGACGGACGCTCTCCTCTCTCGGCCACCGGGAACAGTGGTTACAACTATCGAGAATCGATGACATACGGCGGGTAATGTCGGCAGCACATGCTGCGCATCTCAATGACGTCACGTCAACGTTCTTGTTGCTTGATTTAGAGCGTTACGTTTAGTTCAAAATAAAAGGCTGAACATGGAAGTAGTACTTTACCTTCTCTACGTTACAACCCGAGAACAATAACTATTCAACGAACCGATTAATTATATGGCACCTACGTCAGACCTAAGCCGAAAAAATACTTATGTGCCTGCATTGCGTACTGGTTTTTGGTGGTATAAAGGATCTACTAGCGGACCTAGCATACTTTTAACGAACAATCGCTGATTGAGACTACCCTTAATTAGAAAAAAGAAGTCAAAAAAATGACAACCGGCCGTTTTTTTAATGACAATAATCTTAAAACGACACAAATACCGGTATGCACAATTTCTATCCTCTGTGTAATCAAGTAAAAATCATTCTTTGAATATTTATAATATATTTTGATATATTTTTTATATATATAGTCTATGTGTCAAGGTGCGGTTGAATATGGAATCAAGCGACTTGTCTACGACGTGGTACATCTGTCCGGCCTCATTTAAATAAAGAGCGTGTACTTGCAAGCAAATAACAGAACCACTGTTGGTGGGATGTTATAACCAAGGTGTCGTGGCAGCCAGATTGATTGTGGAACCAAAAGATGTGGGTTCGAACCTCGTTGGGATCAAATATCTCCCCCGGCTGGAGATTCAGCAAACGTACCGTCGAGAGGAATTAGTGTATGTGATATGTTGAATGTTTCTATGACAACGTAAAAAGAAACTCATTTGACTTAGTTAAAATGCGTCCTTTGAATTAATGAATTATTTCCCACTGTAGAGGAATCCTTGTAGCAACGTTAATGTCGCAACGACGTTAAATGTCGCAAGGCTGACGTTAAATGTCGCAATCAACGTTAAATGTCGCAAAACCTACTGACGATAAATGTCGCATCTGCAACGCGAAATGTCGCAAAAAATGTACCACCGCTATATGTCGCAACATCAACATTAAATGTCGCACTACTTTAACACTATTTTGTATTGTTCCTAACCTAGATCAAGCTCCCGACGTATCCCGGACCAGTGTGCCAGGGTTTACCGGTATGAACCGGGTACCAGACTTTACTTTGCCGGCATGGGAGAGGAGGGGCCTCCGTGCCCGAGAGTGTAAAGTCGCTGACCTTAACGCTCACTCAGCCCATCAACGCGTGGGTTCGAGTCCCGGCAGAGTAATTTTTTGTGAGGAAGCCTTCCAGCTGGCTTGTTACCGGTTGCTCTACCCGGATACCTCTGTGCATTCGGGGTCTTCCTCCACTTGTAATTAGCTGAACGTCGCTTTATGATTGAAATACTACCACAGCGACGGTACACACACACACACACACACACACACTCAAATCAAATCATATACCGTGCCGGTTTGAGATATAGAGGTTACTTGTTGTTTGAGTAGAAATGGAATAAATCTTACCGAACAGTGATCTTTTTTTAGGTATTTCACGAGTGAAATTGTATCACTTTCACTCCTATATAAACGAAATTGATAATTTATTTGATGCTTTGATTTTAGCGTTTCACAGCAGTAAAGTTTGTTTGTTTGTTGGATTTAACGTCCCACCGACAGTGTTTCAGTCATTTGGAGACGATGTCTACTTTAGACAGATATAGTGCTGCCACACTGCAGTATCACGCTGTAGACATGTGTCATGATACCACACCCAGTCACATTATCGTGACACCAGGCCAGCCAGTCCTGCAACTACAATGTACCCTTATATGCTGAGCGCCAAGCAAGAGAGTACGATTTTTTTTACGGCTTTGGTATGTCGCGGCCAGGAATCGAACCCACGACCCCCGCACACGAGGCGGACGCTCTAACCACTCGGCCATAGTGGACGGGATACACCAAATCTATTTCATACAAACCAGTGGAATACAAGTACTTAGTTATATCATTGAGATATAACCGCTTGTGCAGTGAGTGATATTTCTCATGTCAAATATTTTCACGGGTCTGCTGTAGGGAATACATCCCTCATTTTAAGTTTAACCACATTTATACTTATATTCATCTTCTTTCTTGAAATAAGATCTTTGACTTGGTATCTTTTATTTGTCGAAATGGCTAAAAACAACTTTTTATCGTATTTCATTTCCTGATGCTATTGTTACGTGTCCGAGCGGTCTGAAAACTATACTTATGTGAAACTAAATTGTCCTTGTGATATTGTGAGAAAAAGCCGGTGCGCTTGTACTGTGTTCGACGCCATTAAATGTATTTTTATGACATCTCATGAAAAAAGTTCCGGAATTTGAATAGACCATACATTATTGAAATGCTTGAAAACCAGAAAATGAAATGCATATGCACCTTCATCCTAATTCACAACTCCTTTGGAATTTTTAGAACCTCTGTCCAGAATTGACAACTATAGAGCACAAATAGATGTTGTTTTTTTTTTTTAAACAATTCTAATTCCTTTTGCAATATTTATGAAATCTAGATGCGAATTTGCCCCCAGTTTATCTTAATCTGTATACAAGCTTGTTACGTTTTATCACTTGAGAACATGTATATCTTTGTGTTGAACAACGTTACTATTAAATGTGAACGTCAAATCAGTTTTCTTGTTCTTTACAACCCAAAGGAATAGAAAGTCAATCATATCATACACCATACATGATAAGTTCTTATCATTTTATACCGTGTCATGTTTTGCATGAAATAAAATAATGATAAACTATCCGATATAAAAATTAAAACACACCCGACGTATACATCACTTTAATGGTGTAATACTTTGTTTATATTTTGTTTTGATTATTCAGTAAGTCTCAAAGCAATAGAATAGATTTGACAACAGTGAAAGATAAGTACAAGGGTCATCCGAAAATGAATGAGAGTTAGTTTGTAACTTTTGATTGAAACAACATAAAGCCACAAAACTTGGCACTTAACTATATTAACTCTTTGCGCGTAAGCGTACGTGCGCACTTTTTTGATGACGTTATATCAAACAACGCAATGGCGGACGATGCGTTCGCGCTGACGCGAGAAGAAATTTATGCGTATATCAAGATAGAGAGTAGGCGCGGAAATAAAGCGACTGAAATATTTAATGCACTCCAGGAGGTGCATGTACAGTTGGATTAGCTCTATTTGTAGATGGGTGAAGGATTTCAATAATGGACGGCAAGAGTCTTACAAGAAGCCGTCCTCCGGTAGGCCGGTAACAGTTACAGACGCCGATAACACCGAAATTGTTGCTCAACTTCTCAACTCTGATAGACGATTTATATGTGAGGAAATTGCGTATGAATCGGGGATACGTAAGAGTTCCGTTCATATTATTCCAACGCAGAATTTAGGCATGAGAAAAATCGCCGCGAGGTGGGTGCCGCACGCGCTCTCAAAAACTGAAAAATACAAACGTGTTCAAATTAGCACTGAATTGTTGAATAGATATTCAAAGGAATGTGAAATGATGCTGAATAGAGTGGTTGCTATCGACGAAACATGGATCCGGTCATTTGAGACGGAATTGAAACGCCAAAGCTCTGAATGACATATTCCAAACTCACCAAGACCTGTGAAATATCGCCGCAGTATGAACTGTCCAAAGATGTTAATGATATTCGCTTATGATATTTACGGCGTTTTGACAACACACATGGAAGCAAGGTTAATAAAGAGTACTGTGGGTGGTATTTGACTAAAATTCTTCGACCAGCAATACGCCGCAAACGACCGGAACTTTTACAGGTGACGCCATTAACTTTGCACGATAACGTCACGCCGCACAAGTCCGGCGTTGTTAGGGACTTGTTCGAGCGGTACCACTGGGAAGTTCTTAATCAACCGCCATATTCACCAGACGTAAGTCCCTCCGACTACGACCTGTTTCCAAAACTTAACGAACCACTACGAGGAGTCCGATATGACGATTTGAATGAACTATATGTCGCCGTGAACGCGGTCGTTAGGGACATCAAAAAAGGTTGCCTAGCAACGGGAGTTCGGGATCTGCCAAAAAGATGGGAGTCGACCATAGCATCCGCGGGAGATTATATTGAGGGACTTTGAAGAGATTTTGTGAGTAACACTTGTAGTTTTTACGTAATTAAGCAGCACTCATTCATTTCTGGATGACCTTCGTAATAAAAAAAACAGCTTGTGACCGGGGATCGAATCCACACCCATCGACCGAAGACGGCGTAGCTACATTCCAAATAAATCGACCAGAGTGTCCCAATCCAGCCTTGTAGGCAAATAACGATATTATGATGTAAATGACTTGTAAATACCACTTACTTCTCACACAATTGATGCTGGGTCTATTGGACCCTGGTAAATGCGACCTCAGCTAAAACGTGTATTTAAACAGCATCACGTATGTCTTATAAGGTAAGTACAAAAATGAGACGTTAATGTTTGTTTGCGAGCGGAATAAGCTATTTTGTTCAAAGATTTCTCGAAGTTCTTGAAAAAAAAAAAAAAAAAAAAAAGGCTCAGCTGCTGATGGAGATGCTATATTCTGTGGAAAGCATGTGTTTTTCTCCTTAGACTGACCCATGTCCCATAGAAATCGATGAAGGAAATGAAATGAAATGCTGAACAATTTTCTATGTTCAAGCGGAGCCAAATGTTGACAGTTTTGTCTTAGTTTTGATGCATTAAGTTTAAGTGACGTCACGGCCACGTGGTATTGCTACACTGGTTCCCGCGCCTTATCAAAGTATCGAGGCGCAATTTAAAATGACGACGGTTTGGAGTTTTGATTGAATGATATAGATGGCTCGATGACAAACAGCTGATGAATATTTCAACACAAAAACTTAGAGATGATTTTGCCGGAAACTATATAACTATTATGTCTGTTTGTTTGTTGTGTTTAACGGTCCACCGACATTGTTTCAGTCTCATTTGGATACTTCAGATATACACGTACAGAGTTCTGTAACACTGCAGTATCTCGCAATAGACCACACCCAGTCACATTACCCTGACAACGGACTAACCAGACCTTAAACTAACCTTATATCCTGAGCATCGAGCAAGAACGATTTTTTACGCCTTTGCTATGTTGCGGTCTGGGTTCAAACAAGTACTAAAATTTTTAAATGAACACTTGTAATAGGGGATGAAAGCTACTACGAACGAGAGAGAGAGAGAGAGAGAGAGAGAGAGAAAATGTGTATGCTTATTTGTTTAAAGGTGTCAAAATTTTAATGAGATTGGTCTAATCGTTGAAATAATAAAATCTGCATTGCAAACCGTAAAGTTAAAACTCACGCTATAATTTAAGGTTATTTTATTAAGTCGAAATGCAGCTCTGAACGGGTTCCGTTCATTGATTACATAGATTGAAAATGTAGGTTATGTTCTAAGAATTATTACACTCGCTTCACTCGTGATCTTGATTAACCAGCCCACATACATTCGTGCGCATGCGCACTCTCCTGTATAGTGTGCAGATTAATCGAGCTGATCTTGCGAAAACAGGTAATCTATATTTCTTAAAAAACAATCATGTCGGTTTAAAAATTAAAGGCATGTTTGTTTGCCTGTCTTAGTTTAACTTCCCATCGACAGTATTTCAGTCAATGGGAACATTTGTCTAACTACAGGGTTGCGGAAGCTCTGGGACACTATCTCGGCCCCTTGGACCGTGTGGAATGTGTTTGTAGATTTAATCATATTTATTCGAATCAAATCTACCTTTTCACAATCGCATCCGCGATTTCATCAAGAAGATGAACGTAAGCAGAGCCAAGTTCTTTTTTTCTGTTTAAAGACACACGGACATAATTTAGTTATTTTCTAAATAGACAATGAAGGAAAATTAAAGCAATTATAATATTCCAAAAATTTGCATGATTATAGAAAATAACACTATAAACAAATTGATGGGGAAAATTTGGGGGTCACCATTCTACTGTTTGAGTTATCTGCCCCTGAACGTGAGTTTTTTCTCTTTTCAGTCATTTTCAAGGACAGATAACCAATTTGGGTCTCCCTTTTCAGTCATTTTCAAGGACAGATAACCAATATTATGGGCTAGCATCCACTTTTCAGTCATTTTCAAGGACAGATAACCAATATTATGGGCTAGCAACACTTTTCAGTCATTTTCAAGGACAGATAACCAATATTATGGGCTAGCAACACTTCATTTAATTTCAACTTGATGTTTGGAACTGTATTCTCTGTTCTTGTGTAAAAGTTCCAGAAATTCTATGCATGAAATGTTACACTATAGTCGCATACACGAATATATATATATTTCAAGAAAAACGCAGTGTGTTTATTTTCTGTAGCATAGTGAAGAATAAATTAGACAGAATTGCTTTAAACTTTGCGTAATGACTGAGCAATAAACCGCAATCAATAATATGAAATAACATAAGATGTCGATTGGCTTAATTTCGAGTTATCTGGGCTTGGAGATGACATAAAAGAGCAAACTATTCAATTTCAGGGGCAGATCACTAAAACAGTATAATGGCGACCCCCAATCCTTCTTCATATATTAGTTTCTAATGTAATCTCTTTGATTATGCAAAGTTTTAGAACACTATGATAGCTAGTTTTGATTTCCCTTCGTTGCCTTTCAGGCCGATTTAAAGTGGGACTTTCATCAGATTCTGAATCCAAAAGATAACTAGATTTCATTCGTTGATACGAATGATAGGACTTTCTGCTAAATTTGTCAAAGTAAGAGCTTCATATTACATGGCAAAATTAACTAAACATCAATTCTTATTTTGACATCACTTTCTTACAAGTTGACGTATTTCAGTAATCTATTTTTAAAATCCATCCAATTTGATTAATATATTTGGGTCTATCATTAAAAAGCATAAACGGATTTTGTTATTTGCATTACTCCATGATTTTTTGGTCAATCGTTAAACTTAAAGCATCAAAAGAACGACCCAACATTTGGTCTACGAATATTATTCATATTTTCGAAAATCAAAAGTTTTGAGATATAAACTGTTAAACGCATTGAGGCTAACTGAATTTTCATATTTCAGCCATAATTCAACTGATTCAACCCCGATCATTAAAAGCTGAAAGGTCTTTCAAAGCACTTCAAATTATAAGCATAGTGTCAATATAGAATATTTATTGTTTTAGAGATATTTAAGGCCGAAGAAAGATATCGATAATTGAAATATGACCTTGACCGTTGCTTTCTTTGGAAACGGAAGTAGCATGATGCCATAGCATCTAATGCAACGCCTTCAGTAAAAAATTCATGCAAACTAAAAAAAAAATCAGGCCTATAGGCCGTAAAAACCATTTAATTAAAGTAAAAAAAGTGTTTAGGACTTGAATCGACACATGACGTCATATGACGCTCATCTTCTTATAAGGTAAAACATACACAGAGCCTTATATTCAGTCAAAATTTCAGCTTTCTAACTCATCTGGAAGCGATGTTATGCGTATTTGAAATTTAACGTCAATGCTTCGAATATTGGATTTGCCATAGAACCTTTGCCTTTATGAATATGGAAAGACAGACACCTGGCTGCATAATTTTAACGAAACTTACACATTCTTTGAAAATTGAATAAAAACGGTCGAAAAATAATGTTTGTAGACGCGAAAAATCTTTTGTAGACAACATCATATTTGACGTCATATGACGTCATAGGCATAAGACAATCAATGAAATGAAATATTCAGTATCTGAAATATACGCCATTAATTTTCATGCTCCTGGGACTTTTGCAACATATAGAAATAAACGCGTAAATATTAGAAATTCTGTTTTACCTTATGACGTCATATGACGTCAAATGACGTTCTGCCTCACGGAATAAAAAGAAGTCATAAAGATTAATTTTCAGTTTAAATATCAGCTTTATAATACATCTGGAAGCGATGTTATACGTATTTAAAATTTGACGTCAATAGTTCGAATCTTGGATTTGCGATATAACCTTTGACTTTTTGAATTTAGACAAACGGACACCGGGATGCAAAACTAACGCGTAACTTGTACATTCTGTGAAATTTTGATGAAAATTGGTCAGAAAATAATGGCTATAGACCGCGTAAAATCTTCCTGTCCTGACGTCAAATCTGACGTAATATAACGTCACATGGATATGAAATTCAATGCATTCCAAAGCACATGGTTTGACGCATATGCAATTACATTTCCATGGTCCTGGAAACTTTATAACATATATAAATTTAGGCATAGATCTAAGAAATTCTTTTTGATCTTATGACGTCATATGACGTCAAATGACGTTCATCTTCTCAGAATGTAAAAGACACTTGGAGAATTATAATCTGTGCAAATATCAGCTTTCTAACTCATTAGGAAGCGATTTTATACTCATTTGAAAGTTGACGTCAATGGTTCGAATCTTGGATTCGCCATAAAATCTTTTCCTTTGCGAAGTAAATATCCGATTAAATAAATTCAAATTGAAAAATGTATATAAATAATGAGAAGAGAAGAAAAAAAAACACACTTACAAACAAGGGTTATTTAAATAAAAAAAAAATAATATAGGTGCAGATATATGAACCTTTCTAAACAGTATCTTTTATTCAAATTTCAATCACCACTTTTTTGCCGAAGAGATAAAAGTCGGCTTCCGGTTCAATGCTCATTTGGAGCGTAGATCTACACAGATATACACAGCCAGCTAGAGCAACGCATTGACCTTTGACATAACATGTTACATGTCACGTGATGTAATTCACGCCGGGAACAGGTTGATAGGGCGGAGTCAAAAATCAATACTATATTTGGAATGTGAAACTGCGTTAAATTTCAAAACATAATTTCAAACACTAAGTAGGTTAGTGTTATTTAGTAAACATTAAGTCCATTAAATCGGTCGCGCGGCTTTGCCGCGCCACACCGATTTAATGGACTTAATGCTTACTAAAAAAAACACTAACCTATACTTAATTAACACTGACTAACTTAGAGTTTGCCCCGCCCTATTACTACGTTATGCTGCTATATTAGAAGATGGCGCCATATAAGTGTTACGTCAGCATTTTTTTACCGTCGGCTCATTTCTTTTTCAGATTTCAATCAATTTATGTCATGGCTGTTTTTTTATTTATTTATCTTGTTTGAATTAGTTGAGAAATCAGAAAATATCAACTGATTGACATTAAGGAAAGAACGAAATATGTAAAAAATAATCGTTTAAAAAAGTCGGTGTCAGCGGAAGATATCAAGGCTAGGAATACCCCGGAAATACCAAATCAAACGAGATAACACATGATCTGTAAGTGGTTTAAAAAGGTTATATCAATTATTCAATACTTATATTTCCCAAATTCGTAAACATAGGTACTGGTATAGCTCCCTTGGTTGGCGCTCAGCTTAATAAGGGTAGTTCTAGGACTGATGGCCCGGTGTCCGGATAATGTGACTGGGTGTGGTATCATGCCAACTGTCTACGACGTGATACTGTGCAGTGTGACAACACTACATTTGTCTCAAGTAGACATTGTCTCCAAAAGACTTAAACCTAATAAACTATACTTGTATTTTAGTATTTAATTTAGCATCTTTTTCTTTCCTTAGGAGTCCCTTTGCAAAAAATATTTCCGAAACTCCTCATTCTTATGTAAATGTTTATCTATAAACATGATTATTTAAGTAACTTTAATAAATGTTTACAAAAGACGGCAACATGCGCCAGTGTGCACACCTCGTGTGTAGGGATCGGTTTAGTAAACACTGCTATATATGATATCAGTTTGTTTGTTGGGTTTAACGTCCCACCGACAGTAATTCAGCCAGTCACGATGTCTACTTCATGCGGGTATAGGACTACCACACTGCAGTATCACGCCGTAGACATGTGGCATGATACCACACCCAGTCACATCATCCTGATACCGCGCTAACCAGTCCTGCAAATACCCTTATATGCTGAGCGCCAAGCAAGGGAGCTATAACAGTACCATTTTTTACGACTTTGGTATGTCGGGTCGGGGATCGAACCCACGACCTTCCGCTCCCGAGGCGGACGCTCTAATCACTCGGCCACCGGAAATGGTACGCTTGTTTAGCTAGTAATATCAATATGATATAAGTAAAAAGTTTTTTGCAATTTATATGACTAATACATAGCTATAAACTTACATATTTTCCGAAAATGCTTCAATTAACGTGAAAGCGAAAGTAGGATATTTCTCGAAAATTCTTACACTTGGGTTTATATTCGTATTTTTGATGTAACTTCCTTATACTTTAATCAATTTTAAAACTCTAGGTACCAAAATAATCGTCTTAAAATTCTCTACATCTCATATGCTTAAGGTTTGGACTTATTTCTAATGAGCTTTGATGTATTAGCCGTAGAACTTTGACAACACGGCAGAATCGCTGAAATTCTACATGTTTAAATTCTTATTTTTGATGTAACTTTCTTTGTTCAATTTCAAATAAGGTACCAAAATAATCGTCTAAAATTCTCTACATTTCACATGCTTTATGTTTAGGAATATTACTAATACTTTTTGAGATACAAGCTCTTAAACCACCTGAAAAATGAAAAATTCACCAAAGCTACATACACGAATTTCGTTTTTTTCCCATTACTCCATCAATATTTGGCCAATCATTAAAGTTTGGGCATCAAAAGAACGGCCAAACATTGCTCTACAAATAATATTCATCATCATATTTTCAAAAATCAAAAGTTTTCGAGGTATAAACTGTTAAACACACTGGGGGTTACCAAATTTTCATTTTTCTGCCATAACTCAACCAATTCAACCCCGATCATCAAAAACTAAATATCATCTGAATGGTATTTCTAAGCACTACAAATTATACGCATAGTGTCTCGATAGAATATTTACCGTTTTTGAGATATTCAAGGCCGAAGAAAAAGCCGATAATTGATATATGACCTTGACCTTTGGGATTTGCCGGAAACGAAAGTGACATGGCTCCATAGAATCTAATACTGCATCTTCAGACAAAATTTCAAGCAAATCCTACAAAAAATGAAGCATACAGGGCTTAAAAACCGTTAAGTTTTAATACGAAAGTTTTAATAGCATTGTGACGTCATGTGACGTCATTTGGTGTTCATCTTTTCAGAATATAAAGAAGACCTAGAGATTAATATTCAGTCCAAATATCAGCTTTCTTGCTCTTCTGGAAGCGATTTTATACGCATTTGAAATTTGACGTCATTAGTTCGAATCTTGGATTCGCCATGACACTTTTGCCTTTTCGAATTTGGAAAAACGGACACCGGGATGCACAACTAGAGCCTAACATACACATTCTGTGAAATTTTGATGAAAATCGGTTCACAAACAATGGCTGTAGACCGCGTACAAACTTTTGTAGCATATTTCAAATGTGACGTCATATGACGTCATAGGCATATGAAAATCATAGAAATCAAAATTTCCTCACGTGTCTAAAAAGTCATAAAAATTTCATCGTCCTAGGAGTATTGCAACATAGAAAAATAAGCGTTTAGTTAGGAAGAAAAAAAGAATAATAACTAGATTTCATTCGTTGATACGAATGATAGGACTTTCTGCTAAAATTGAAAAATATTAAGATTAATACCGTTAGAAAGAATATATATTAAATTCTCTACCCTTTACTTTTTTTCGTATGGACTTCTTTTAGCTTTGACGTCACATGACGTCATAAGTGCTGAAAATTCTTTTGTTAAAAAGCGCATACATTACTCTCATAACTCTGAAATATTCATTATTCTGAACAACTGGCATCATGTCGAAATCATTGCCCTAAAATAAAAATTAAAAAGTATGCTTATGACGTCACATAACGTCATTTGACGTCACGACTCAAAATATATATAGAAATTCTGCAGAACTGCAAACTGTGTAAGTTTCAACTTTCTATCTCATCCTGAAGCTCTTTAATACTAAAATGAAATTTTCGGTCCTATGTTCGAATCTTATTTCAGCCACAGAACTTCGGTCTTTCGGAATTTCGGTTAGCTGACAGTATATGCACACCTTAGTTTCAAGATGTACTATCTGTGAAAATTTGAAGACAATCCGACCATAAATGACGGCTGTAGAGCGCGAACATCATTTTTCACTATTTTTAGCTGTGACGTCATGTGACGTCATAGACTGCTGATAATCATTGAAATCAAAATTTCCTCACGTGACTAATAACCCATAAAAATTTCATCGTCCTAGGACTATTGTAACATATTAAAATAAGCGTTTAGTTAGGAAGAAGGAAAGAATAATAATAATAATAAAATGAAGTCACGTGACGTCATATGACGTTTATTTTCAAATAATTGTTAGACACCCAGAGACCTACTAACTGACAAAATTTCAACTTTCTATCTCAAATAGGACAGTTTTTATAAGCATTTAAAAATTGACGTCCTTGGTTCGAATCTTGGATCCGCCATTGATGCTTGGACTTTTCGAATTTTGAAAAACGGACACCGGTATACACAATAAGAACGTAATATACACATTCTGTGAAAATTTGATAAAAATCGGCCCATAAATAATGGCTCTGGACCGTGTACAATCTTTCGTAGTCAATTTCAAATGTGACGTCATATGACGTCATAGGCTTCTGAAAATCATTGAAATCGAAATTCCAGCGTCTGAATCATGTGTCATTAAATTTTCATTGCCCTTTGACAATTTCAACATATAGAAATACTCTTGTTAATATTAGAAATACATTATCATATAATGACGTCACGTGACGTCATATGACGTTTATTTTCACAAAATGTTTAAGACTCCCAGAGACCTATATACTGACCAAATATCACTTTTCTATCTCAAATAGGACCGATTTTATAAGCATTTAAAAATTTACGACCTTGGTTCGAATCTTGAATTCGCTATAGAACCATGGACTTTTCGAATTTTGAAAAACGGACACCGAGATGCACAACTAGAACTTAATATACACATTCTGTGAAAATTTGATGAAAATCGGTTCATAAACAATGGCTGTAGACCGCGTACAAACTTTTGTTGCATATTTCAAGTGTGACGTCATATGACGTCATAGGCATATGAAAATCATAGAACTCAAAATTTCAGCATTTGAAGCATATGTCATTAAATTTTCATTGCCTTTCGACAATTTCAACATATAGAAATACCCTTGTTAATATTAGAAATACATTATCATATAATGACGTCACGTGACGTCATATGACATTTATTTTCACAAAATGTTTAAAACTTCTAGAGACCTATATACTGACTAAATATCAACTTTCTATCCTAAAAAGGACAGATTTTATAAGCATTTAAAAATTTACGACCTTGGTTCGAATCTTGGATTCGCTATAGAACCATGGACTTTTCGAATTTTGACAAACGGACACCGGGATGCACAACTAGAGCCTAACATACACATTCTGTGAAATTTTGATAAAAATCGGTCCATAAATAATGGCTGTAGACCGCGTACAAACTTTTTCACCTGACGTCACATCTGACGTAATATGACGTCGTATGAATATAAAATTCATTGCATCTGAAAGCTCATGGTTTGAAATATAAGCCATAAAATTTTCATTGTTCTGAGTCAATGGCAACACCTCGAAATTAACACAAATATAAGAGGAAGAAAAAAAGAATAAGAAGAAGAAGAAGAAGAAGAATAATAAAAAACAGTAAAAAAGAAGAAGAAGAATAAACAGTACAAACCCAATAGGACTTTCTGCCGAAAGGGCAGAAAGTCCTAATAAATATATTTTAACAGTTCATAATAAACCTATATTTGGCCCTATTTAACAGTTTGCTCTACTTTCTAGTCCGATGAAATGCTTGTATTTCGTTAAAAAAATAAGAAAATATACAGCATTGATATGGTGACAATGAATGCCCACAAAGAGCTTTACGGGCAGGCCTGATGTTCCGGCTATTTCCAAAACATGACTATATATATATATATATATCCGTATTCAACGACTTAAAATATAGATTATTTCGTACAAAACTTTTATGTTGTTTATTTGTCAAACAAATTGAAACATAGTAGCTGAAAAGATCGGTCAACCAACCAAGAGAAGGAGTTAATCAGCAGTATGCATTATGACAGTATTGTATAAATTATCATACACTTCAAAAAGGAAATGACAATTATTATTGCAAAATTAAGTTATTATAACGTCATTTTAGGTGCTTTTGATGTCGTCTATATTCCACATACACAGTACCGGAAGTCGGGGAATTTACACCGGATGTAATATAAACTCCTCATAGCAGACCAGATTCTAGACACAGAAGGCATTACATACCTCTACATTAGCCATGTTCATTTAAAATATAATAAAATAATGTGACTTACGCTTTGAACAACGGTTAGGGAGGGCTGACATGTCCGTTTGTCTGAGGATACGCCCATTGCTATGGAAACCCTCTTTGTTGTCACCCGTGACGACTGTGTCTTGTAGCAACGCGGTCTCCAGCGTCAACTAGGGACAATGTATGTGATGTGCGTTCCTAGGCAACGTTGACTCAACGTAAGTACATCACGTCTATTGTCAAAAATCATGTGATAACTCTTAAAATCTTGCGTACCTAGAACGAGAGTGCAAGCAAATGTTAATTTAAATAACATTAAAACATGGTATCACGTATGCACACGCGCCTCTGTATGCGTGATTCTATATCATATTAGTTAATATAAGTATTTAAATATCACTAATAATTTGATAATAATGATAAGTCTACGACAGCGCATACTCGTACTTGTCATATCATA
Organism: Solen grandis; assembly: GCA_021229015.1. NCBI lineage: Eukaryota > Metazoa > Mollusca > Bivalvia > Adapedonta > Solenidae > Solen > Solen grandis. The sequence continues at coordinate 2,626,590 of CM037785.1, forward strand.
AATAAATAAAACATATTTCTTCTTCTTCTTCTTCTTCTTCTTCTTCTTCTTCTTCTTCTTCTTCTTCTATAAACATAAAGGGCCAATGACATCTGTCTGAATTTGATCGATATTTACTGCACAGTCTTGATATGGGAGCTATGCATTATTATGCTGGGATGGGAGCTTATGTTTCTTCAATTTATGAAACAGACATATCGACTGGACCCCACATCCTATCACCTCGTATAATATCCAAAAACCTATTCAACAGAGATACGAAACTGTTCGAAATAACGTTTTATCTCATAGATAAAATAAATAGGTGAACGGGATATGAACGAGGTCTCACTGAGACGCTTAAGATCTTGCAGACGCTTGACAGGCAGGCGCTTTACAGTATCACTCATATAAGAGATCTGAGATATAATGAGAGACATATATTGATTCAATCGACAATAAATTGAAAAAAAAAACAACTCAGTATTTTTATAAGTGATTTGAGCAATTTTACACATCTCGCGTTATCTCGCGGTTACATGATCGTACACGTAACTTAACGAGATCTTCTCTTGACTTGCTCTTTACCTACATCAGAATTGCTTATCTCTGTTAGGTTATCAGGTCTTTGATATATTTTAACAGACTACTGACGACCATCACAGAGCATCTTTGCAATTTGCGACGCGCATGTAAAGATTTTCAGAATAGCAGGAATTACCACAGTGATTATATATCGTGTTCTATACAATGGTCAAAGGGAGGTAACAAAACCAATATTATCTTTAAGGTTTATTTCAGTACTCTCCCCTGTTACAATTATGCATGTTTTCCATCAAATAATTCTTTCTCTCACTATCTTCAATTCCATTTTTTTCGGCGTAGCAGTCTAACCTCACTTTTGAAATAATATAGGAACGGATGATTGGACATCAATGTTCTTTTTTATATCTTAACATCCCTGTCAAATATAATAGTAAATATGTCAAGTTTGCAGTGTGATATCATTTGACACGTCTAGTATGGTAGGGCATTGTAGTGTGGTACCATGTCACATGCCTATGGTGTGATAGTGTAGTGTGGTATCATGTCACATGTTAATGGTGAGATACTGTAGTGTGGTATCATGTCACATGTCTATGGTGAGATACTGTAGTGTGGTATCATGTCACATGTCTATGGTGAGATAGTGTAGTGTGGTATCATGTCACATGTCTATGGTGAGATACTGTAGTGTGGTATCATGTCACATGTGGTATCTTGTCACATGTCTATGGTGAGATAGTGTAGTGTGGTATCATGTCACAAGTCTATGGTGTGATACTGTAGTGTGGTATCATGTCACATGTCTATGGTGAGATACTGTTGTGTGGTATCATGTCACATGTCTATGGTGAGATACTGTAGTGTGGTATCATGTCACATGTCCATGGTGATATACTGTAGTTGGTATCATGTCACATGTATATGGTTAGATACTGTAGTGTGGTATCATGTCACATGTCTATGGTTAGATACTGTAGTGTGGTATCATGTCACATATATATGGTGAGATAGTGTAGTGTGGTATCATGTCACATGTCTATGGTGAGATAGTGTAGTGTGGTATCTTGTCACATGTCTATGGTGAGATACTGTAGTGTGGTATCATGCCACATGTCTATGGTGAGGTACTGTAGTGTGGTATCATGTCACATGTCTATAGGGTGATACTGTAGTGTGGCATAATGTCAAATGTCTATGGTGTGATACTGTAGTGTGGTATCATGTCACATATATATGGTGTGATACTGTAGTGTGGTATCATGTCACATGTCTATGGTAGGGTACTGCAGTGTGGTATCAAGCCACATGTATATGGTGAGATACTGTCGTGTGGTATCATGTCACATGTATATGGTAGGGTAATGCAGTGTGGTATCAGGCCACAAATATATGGTGTGATACTGAAGTGAGACAGCATTACATCTATCTTATGTAGACAAAAGTCTCTAACGGACTGAAATATTGTCTTATGACATTAAGCGACGGCACTCAACAACACACATAGTGCAGGCCAACTCAGCATGTGTAGGTTTTTAAGTTATATAAACAGATTTAATTTAAGGATGAACTTGAAAAAAATCACTAAAATAAATAATTACGTTTTAATGTTTTTCACGGATATGTTCTAATTATACACAGATTTGTTCCGGTTGAGTGTTTTGGTCTAAAATGGAGTTGTATGGAACGCTCAGCGAGTACCCCGTGAACACCAACCTGAATGTTACTTTTTCAGTTGTTTGTATTGATAAGTTCTGGGAAAATTCACATTATATGCTATGCATTTTAGCACTGACCGACAGTCCCCACTAGAATGTGTATCTCAGAGTTCCTCATTTGACCTAATTATCAGATTTGAATTTTCAATACACATGTCATTTTAAGTTTGTTCAATAAAACTGACACTCAAACTGAATACACTGGATACAATTAAGGTAAATCAGTTGATATCACACACCATTTTGCCGGGTATAGCCCCTCTCCGTTACCGAGATTAAACCACGATAAATGCATTGACACAATGTCTTCTTATTGAAATATCGATAGCTTAATTATCAGATTATTGATTTCATTTATATTATGCACAAGACAAAATCATACGATAAAAGTATATTGAAATAAAAGATAAAAAAATGTAA
>CM037785.1:2634349-2679349 GCA_021229015.1 Solen grandis
CGTGTATATTTTCAGTCATCTCCCATGTGTCTGCAATCGATTTGTCAGCTTATGTTTCGTTTCGATAAGATGACAACATATTCGATTGATATGCTTTAACCTATTTGTGTTATTTTTTATTCATTTGAATTTATACGCTAATATGATTTTGTATATTTTTGGAATATGACATCATCGTTATCGTTATCGTTATCATCATCATCATCATCATCATCGTCGTCGTCGTCGTCATCATCATCATCATCATCATCATCATCATCATCATCATGTATATGCCTCATGTTTGTGTAAAAGTATTTTCAGCGTCTTAAAACCACACATCTCACAACAACAACATCTTCATCATCATCATTGGATCATTTGTCATTATTGTTTTTTATTTATCACCTTGAATGATGTCTTCATGTAAGTTATCTTTGTGTATCGTTATATTTAATTGCATATATATTTTTTGTAATCTTCAGTAATGGAGGAAATAAAGATATATATATATCGGTATATTTTGAAATACTACAACCATATAGGAGGTTCAGGTATACCCGTCTTAATCGGAGCGCTGTATATATATAGATCTCCACGTCACAATAGATATACCCCTGCATACGGGACCTGTCGACGGTTAACAACGCACGTAAACAAATCGGACTCGCATCGCCATTTTACTTCCATGAAACTTGAATACCAATAATAATAGGTGAGTGTTTTTTTTTTCCAAACTTATTAGCAATGGTTTAATTATGTAGAACATATATATTGTTTTAGACACTTTTTCTCAAACAGTATCGTTTATTGAATTCTATAACCTAGCAATATGTACATGAATGTAAACATGTATACATGTACACGTTTGGAGATAAAAAGAATGCGTATTCTGTTTTTCAAAATTGATATTTCTAGTGATATGAATTGAAATCTGTAAAACCTTATCTACCAATCTTGTAAACATTTTATTCGCCATAAGCCTACAAACAGATCTCTCTATACTTATCAAAATGACTGCCTGGACCAAAACTGTTAAAGAAGTTTGTGTAGAACATATCAGTATTGATATTTCATTTATCAGAGCAATTTTGCACACAATAAAGTGAATTAAGTATCAATAAAGTTTATCCTGCTTTCGTTTTCAAGTCCAAACAAGTTTTACAGTATGCAGTTTTGATTTTCAAATACATGTATACTGTTTCAAAAATTGCCTTCCTTGATGAAACATTGCCGGACGGTCGTGGGTTAGATCCCCGGGTGTGACCAAACTCGTTAAAATAATATTGGATAGCATATAAGTCTAGTTCCAGGACCTTTTGATATGGTATCAGGATAACGTGAATAAATCTAGAACAAGCGAGGATCTAGAATTATAAGCCGGGGGCGTCATGTTTTTGTGATAGACAGCATGTTGTTTGCCAAAAACGCGAGGAAGGATGTCGGATAGTTTCTCCCTCGTGCTGGTGGGAGTTTTGGGTCTCTTCCAAGACAAGTTTGATTTTTAAACGCAAAATGGTGCTTTCTGGTGCATTTTGCAAATTTCGGCTAAATTGTCGATTTCTTTATTTCCCGAAATGAGGCATATCAGTTTCAAACTTTCCATCAATGAGAATGTGTGTCATTTATACCGTTCGGAAACTTAAACGTTGGCCATAACATTTTTATTCCTAAATGGGTTTGCTTTAAACTTGGGCAGAACAATCTTTTGAACAAGACCTTCATCCTGACCTGTCTACATCCTGGCCTATCTACATGTGAGTTTTTCAGTCCACATAATCGGTTTACTATGTATCGATGTACTATTATCACTAGCGGAAATTTCTAAAACTTGTATTCCGTTATATAAAAAAGGGAATTGTTAATTAATGATAATACAATTAAACATACAGATACGTGTCACTCTCATGGATGCGCCGTGATGTAATTTATGCATTATTGGGTGTGCCTCATACCTGTTTACATGAAACCCGTCCTAAATAATTATTGTCCTATTTACAGAGACAATTTACAATACTACATCAAAAGTCAGATAGATAACTGGTCCAATATGACTAAGCGCGGCATGAGATAACGCCGAGATACATGATAGCCTCGTGTACATGCAGGATTAACTCGTGATTTTTGCTGATAAGGGTTTTGACTGGTGTTAGTAACATAGATGTTCAAAGGCAAACATGTAGAATGAGTGCTAACTGATATTGTTTTTAATATCCATTGGAACTTACCATAAATGGGTATTTGATTTCCAATCTCGCCCGGGTCTCATTGAAATCTCGTTGGCCGCGCGCGACTTCAGATGGGCGATATGGACAAAGAATAAGCTGCCAATCTCTGTTTTTAAGTCTCTGCTAAAACCTTGCATTTTTAGATACCTCATGGACTTCTAAAGCTAATTTCAATATTCAATACATCTCGCTGTTTGGTTTCTTTTAATGAGTTTCTTTTTTTTCTGACGCAAATGTTTATTTCATGTTTTCTAACGAATCGAATGAAAATGTCAAATACGTGTAGTCCCGACAAAGGAATATTTTCTCAAAATCAAGTTGCGGGAATTTCTAAACAAAGCTAGATGCTGAAATACACGTATATAACTTATCTATCCCGACCCCCTTTTTACATTTGCAGATATTTTTAATTATTTGTTTTTTTATTCTCTTAAAATGATCCATCGTCGAATACCCCAGATTAACTTATTAATGATGATAGATAATCTATCGATTGGCCGTGGGTGTTCGACAATGAAAATGATCAGTGATGTCGTGATATTGAAAAAAATGAAGGTGTATAGTGCCTATATGATCATAGGGCAATATGGGTTGAGTTTTTTTGCGACGGTGACTGATTACGTCATGGTTTGAATAAAGCCTTATAAAATGTAACCAGTGATACTGACTCTGACCTATCACGGTTACTGTCAATCAAACGGAAGTCGGATCCATATTGCGAGGACAAATGCAAAGCTGAATGGCGTACGTGACAATCTGTAAATATGTTATTGTTTATATTTTAAATTTTATGGATTTATCGCAGCGCTCCACTTCGCAGCGATTACGAAATTTTAATAATCTAGACCCATAGAGTTTTGACGAATAATCCCCTCCCTAATGAATGGAAATCTGTAAAATTAAATTAACTAATTCCTAGTAATGATTAAAGGGAGGTAACAGATAAAACACTATAGTAGGGCTAACACCAATAATCTCCCATTTATCAGTGGACTTTGTATCGCTTGTGCACGCGATAGATTTAGTTACCGAGAGCGAAAGTGATAACATGAATATCAACAGGTGGCGTCGCTTTTAATTCATTTAAGAGTTATACCTTTTTACTAAGTCAGATAAATATTTGACAAATCAGTAATTTGACTGGAACACCTCGAGATTTAAACCCACTGCTGCTGAAACACTATTCTGCATACATCGAATGGAGAGTACAGGTCGAATAAAACATTAAATTTAAGCCTTTAGGGATGCTTTTAGATTTTTTTTCCATTGCGTGTTTTGCTGAGGTGCAATGCGGGGGTAAACGTACACTCATTTGATATAATACTGTATAATTACCAAATGTAATTTATATATACAATTTAATTGAAACAGAAAATATGAACGAAAACAATTAATTGACATTTTATTTATCTTTCACATATACATTTTTATATGATTTTTAATCGCTCCACAGGAAATATATTCTACAGCGCAATGGAAATTTTGGTATCATTCACAACAACAAAATAAATAACTTTGTAATAATTTTCAGTCATATAATGACTTACTATACGTAAATAAACAATAATATCACAATTTAAAATTAGATATAAGCCTTCAGTTATGTTGTCTGGAAAAAAACATGATTTTCATTGCGTATTGCATTGCATCCATTGCGCCAAATATTTTTAATTGCGTGTTTAAGGCCAACCCTGGGAACTCAATTAGAGTTATCGTTCTTGTTTCCTATTAAACGAAATTGAAACTCCTGTGAAAATAACTCCGAAATCTTCAACCCAGCTCATTAGGGAGAGGTACATACATACTTTCTATTTCTATTGATTATTTAATCTACTGTATTTATCAAACTGCTATCATTGTTAGAGATGTAACGCGGGTCTCTTTATATTGTATAATGTTAATAGTGGGTGGGGTAGGTACTTTTTGTCTTGAGGAAACCAGTGCAATGAATGATAGTTTTGAGCATGAACTAGGGTCAAATCATGCTGAACGATTGGCATTTTTAATGTTATTAGTTTTTATAATATCAATTGATTATTATAGACGATGTGTTTCAGCTTTGACTAAAAACTTCAACTTTCGTTTTCGTATTTTTTTTTTTAAACCTCTATTTGACATACTTGTTTGTTTAGTAAATAATTGGTGTAATTTCTCAATTTATGTCATTGTTTAAGCTTTATTCTAGAGCTCGATAAGCATTAAATATGTTTTAATAAAGAATGATAAGTTCCACTGAAGAAATATATCCTTTTATAGAACTGGATCAAAAAAAATAATTATGAACAATGATAGATGTAATAATTGAGAATCATACAACAAAATGATCATCAAGTTCAATTGAGACATGTGAATGTAACATATCAATTTCAGAAAAAAAATAAGCCAGACGGGGATTTGAATACATGACCCCACAAATGGTTTTAGTAAGGGTGGTCAAGAGAATAAATTCACTGTTCAAATGATTCATAAATAATTTGTGGATTATTGAACGGCCATAAACAAAAACATCCACCTCAAATTCTGAATTAATAAGGCCCTGGGGTCACAGTACAGAGAATAAATATATATTTACTTTTTTAATCCAATGGCAACACATTTATAAATGGTAAAACCAAAATGATCAGATAAGACAAATGTATAGCCAGACTAGGACTTAAGTGGGCGCACTTCAGGGATCAACACTGACAGTGTCCCGAAATCTCGAGGACACCAAAAATAGGGATTGGATTCCAGAATTGACATGTCAGGTGTTCCGTCGGGACACTTTTCCTATTAAAAGTACATTAAACAGCCACATTTCTTGGAAACCTATGTAATTCTTTCATAAAACTTTCTTACTAGTAACCCTCTTTGATGAATCATAACTTAGCCACCAATTGTTATATAAATAATGCCGTCATATGTCTGAATGACACGACAGGGACTCTTTAATTTTCAGGAGGGACTCCTGAATTTCAAAGCAGGTATTCTGCCAAGTTATGCGGCTAAAGAGTCAAACACTGGCACTGAAACAAATCTCTTACTTAGGGCAACATGCTGCATTTGGAAAGTGTCCCTGAATTCATAGGACATAAGAAATTGCTATGTTCTTGTAGAATCTTGTCAAAACAAAGGGCAGATGAACCCTATTTTTGGCACCAAATGTAACCAGGTGAAAAGAATGTTAAAATGGACCAGGATTCGAACACAGGACAGATGGCATACAATGTGAGAGCATACATGCATGTGTATTTAAAATTAGTCAATGAAAAGAAAACTATGCTCTTGATTTACCCAAGTGTGATATACATGTGACTAGAGAACTTTACTGTAACAATCATACATTTTGCCAGTAACTAGAACCAGTACCATACAGATTTAATTAGAATATAGGTAATTGCCCTCTGTCTGGTCATCCGGAAATCGTTTAAGATAAAATTACGAATAGATGGCAGTATGGAGATTCTGCATGCCACATTTTTTCTTGGACCAAAGTTCAGGTTGCTATGGTAATGCAAAAAATGTATGCATCTCACCGACAGTGGACTCATGTGTTGCGTGCAACACCAGTTATTATTGTACTTTGTTTACACAAATCTCACAGTGACAACTGACAAGGGTAACTAATTGGGCATTACATAACCAGGTGTAGAAAATGTGCAGTCATAGATCAGGATTTGAACCCGATACGCAGCGCTTACAAATTTGGTGCTCAACCAAAATGAGATGTTTACCATACTGCTTGCACATTATCTTACCAACATTGGCTACTTGAAGTGACTAAATGAAGGCATCTGCTGAAACTTGTTTGAGAGTATGTTTCTCAAAGGGCTTGAATTAACTGTTGGAATATATTATTCTTGCTCACTGTAATCAAACAAACATCTCCCTTCGTTCTTGTTGGCCAAATTCCTAGATTATTTATCCCCTAACCCAGAGGTTGTAGGTTCATTTCATGTCTGTGACATACCAAAGTCCTTTAAAATGGAACTGGTATTGCATCTTTGTCTGAGACTTACGATAATGTGATAAGTTGTGATAAACAGGTAATGTCATTTTTCTGTTGAGTGTGATATTGCATGAGGCAGCACAATATATGTATATATTGTCCCTAAAATGACTGAAATACTGTTGATGTGTCTTTTTAAACTGATTAAACAAGGATTTTTGCTAGGAAGAAAATTCTTGCCATTGCATTGTTTCCATCTTCCTACCTATAAACATTTTTGTCACGTATATACATGTAATTGCATTTGTAGGATAATTAAAACATGTTATCCTTTAAGATAATCCATCCATCATTAAATTATAATCATGATCCATCAAATGCTTAAAACGACTTCAGTTCAAATGCAAGCATCCACTGACATGGAATAAAAGGCTAGTTTGCCTATAAAGGCTTGCATTTACTATAAAATTCCCACTATCACTTCTTTGACTATGATCACCATTAAATAATGGATGGTTTATTACCTTAAATGCAAGTTTACCCTTAAAAGTTGGGTAGTGATTCTTGTACTTAGTGCTCTAGATAAAAGCAACAGTTAACCAGGAAAATATAACTTGACATTGTATCATGTCACTTATCTAATGGCCTTATATCACAGAGAGGCATAGTAATATGATTGTATCATGCTGACATAAGTTAGAATTTCCTTGATTGGGTTTTCTACATTATATAACATACAGAGTACATTAATGACAGATCAGTCTTGACTTGACTGAGATACCTTTAAATTTATTTTTGCTCACATGTTACTTTTATATCTTATATTATTTTATAATTTGATGGAATTTGTGATTTTAGTTTTCAGGTATTGCATAATTATATTTTAAGTCTCCCATATCTCATTCTGAGAGGTTTTGTACTATTATTTTTACAATATTTTATCATTTGTAAAAATATATGTACAAAAGTGAGACTTTAATATACTGTGCATGTCTGTTATGGTTAATAATGGGTGATTGATTGGAAAATTCTGCAACTGTTGTTTTTCTGGTGTAAGTTGTTTGTTTATTTGGCTAAAAATTGAATGGAAGTTGTAATTTGTTAAAAATTTGCTTGCATCTTATGCCTCAAATCCCCTTTTTTACAACTATTCCCAGAGTTTGGACTATTGCAATATCTGATTTAAGATGATTATAATTATTATAGTACATACAGTTTCAAATAATTGCTTCAAGATAACTATGCCAGATAAATGGTGAGCTTTTTTTGCATGATATCATCTTGTTATGGCATACTATCTTTAAGAATAACATGAATAACTATTTACCCATTTGATCAAGACCTTGTTTACATATCGGTTAATATACTATTCTGAAAAACTTAACTAATTTTAATTGTGACATCAACATTTAAAGGATCTAAATAGTCCTGACTCCAGTAGTAGGCTGCATAAATCCAGATCACAGGTCGGTGGTTCGAATATTTGTCGGGTCACCATTTAATTATTGTTCACCTCTATCCAGGGTAAATGCAAGGGTTCTTCAAACCATGTATATGTCTTCCTAGAGCCACTTGTCTTGGATGATTTATGAATAAAGCCAATAATCAGGATGTAAACAAGTAAAGTCAGCTGAATGACAAAATTAGAGTATGACTTCTACATTATAGTGGGGATTATTTATAAATCATGTTATGACTTAAATATAATTCTTTCAAATAAATATTGGAGATATATGGATATTGATCTCTCTCTCATATCACAATTGATTTGTTGTAACATATTATGGATTAAGGAATAAAAATTTTGCTTTTCAAGGGTTTCTGTAAGTCTCCATGACTCAGGGTCTTAATAGTGTCCATTACTGGTTGATATACTTACTTCACTGTAAAACCATCAATATTGTAAAAGTGACAATCTCAGCATTTGTCTTTAATTTCTGCACGGGCACTGGTATGTACAACTCACAACCTTATTGGAGTTTAAGTGTGTCCGAAGCTCTCTTTGGATTGTTATATTTATGCCCTCCTTCAAAGAGAGGGTGCTTTCAGTGCTTTGATTGCAGTTCCACGTTTAATTCATTTAGAGTTGTCTCCCTTTTCCTAAACAGGCTAAAGAAAAGAAAGCAGAAACAAATCGGGGGAAATTGGCAGGAAAAAAAGTTGAAAATTCACAGGTATTATTCGGTATTTTGTGTTTCTTTAATGTACCAGTCAGTGAGTAATTATGCTGGTTGACTTATCTTGCATGGAAACGAAACGTACAGCACTCAAATCTTTCTAAATATCGTCAGATTTATCCTTATCCTTGAATACATTTGTATAAATACTAAATAATGGCTGTCATTTATTTATTGTTATAAATATTTATTATATAGTATGGAACTGTATTGATGATTTACATGTATTAGATTGTGTCTTTAAACAATATATGCTACTTTCGATTTCGAGTTAGTGCATGTTTCACATCTGCTTCACTCTCTCTCTCTCTCTCATCTTCTTTTTCTCTCTCTCTCTATTTATTCAGATCAATTCATATCTGGTATTAGGAGAAGTGAATGTTGTATAAAGGGGGTAAGGTTAAACAGAAAAAAGTTGTGTTTCTAGTGGCATGACTAAAAAGTGGCACCTGGCGCGCCTCCCACTAAAATTCCCCGATCATACATAAAAGTAGACACATAACCTACAAAACACACACAATAATGCATGATTTCACAGTTTAAAATAATAAAAAAATAAATCCCGGAAGTGTTCCACCAGATCACCAGTGAAACCAGAGCTACACCTTCCTCGTGGCTCGGGTTACACTTTTATATACCCCCCCCCCCTTCAACTCCTTGATCCGGCACTGTTAAATCTGCCCCCATAAAATACGCGCATGCAAAATACATTATCATCCAGGTAGTATACACGTATGTGCCCTTGTATGATGTTTTACACAGGGAATTTGAAGACCTTTCTAATGGTATCTATGATTTTGAAATTGGACATATAATGAGGTTACAAGAAAAATAAGAATTTAGACGATTCATTCATGCACTTTTGCAGTGGTTGTTTAGTATTTATACCTAAAAAGCCATCACAGATAAGTGAAAATAATAAGTAAGTGAAATAATTGATATTGTAAGAGCTTTATGATACCAATTTTTATTATAAGCCCTTATTATGATAAGGCGCTTGTCCATCTGTCCGTCCATTAGCCATATCAATTTCCACTCAATAACTTGTGTGTAACTAATATGTGTGCTGTTTTCATACTTAGATGTGAGGTTGACATGGATAGTGGATGATCACTATTGATTTTGAGGTCATTACGTCAAAGGTCACGGTCACATTGACACTTAATGTAAAATCCTTGTCCGCACAATAAATTGAGGCTGACCTTAAACAATTCTTTGTTTGGAGTTACCCGACTCACATTTTTTTTAGGTGGGTAGGTAGGTAGGTAGTTTTTTTTTTTTATCTGACACAATAATTATGGAAAATTATACTACTAAAGAGAACATACCATATGATTAAGAGGCTGCTGTGGCCGAGCGGTTACAGTTACAAATCTCTCAGCCCCTCACCGCTGTGGGTTCGAATCCCGGTAGGGACGTCGGATTTTTCATGTGAGGAAGCCTTCCAGCTGGCTTGCAGTAGGTCGGTGGTTCTACCCGGGTACCTCTGTGTACTTGGGGTCTTCCTCCACCTGTAATTAGCTGGACGTCGCTATATGATTGAAATACTATCGCAGCGACACTAAACCCCAATACAACAACAACCATATGATTAAAGAAATACTTGGTCTATTAAAAAAAATACCATAGAAACTCGCCTATAAGACTACTTGTCTATAAGATGGGACCCTTTTCTCACTCCCCTAATCTGGGTTTATGCTTTGACCCTCTAATAAGACGGGATAAGAAATCCAGAATGCATCACGAGCAGTATCATTGATTCACATGACCATTAATTCAGAATAATTTTACATAGTAAAAACTACTATGGATTTTAAACTCTCATAAATGTGTTTATGTGACAAATAAAAAACACGATTTAAACAAGTAATAATATAATTGTAACAGTGAACTGTCACTAAGTCTCCCAAACAAAGTTTCTCCTTAGACAATTATACACGAATGGTTATTGAGAAATGGAGTGGGACTGACCCCCTGGTGACCAATGTGAACATCAAAGATGTACCATTCAATCCATCTGATCATGAGGAACAATAATATACATAGTTTATGGGTGGGGATCTCATCTTTAAAATGCTTAGGGGTGTCATACTTTCATGGTAGATAACTCTGGATAGAATATGTTACAAATTATGGCCCCTTTTAACTTGGAAATTTTGGTTAAAGTTTTGCATGCAAGGTACTTTCATGCAAATATCTCAGTATCCAGGCATGCAATTGATTTGAAACATCTTTAATATGTTAAGGGGTATCATACTTTCATGGTAGATAACTCTTGATAGAATATGTTACAAATTATGGCCCCTTTTTAACTTAGAAATTTTGGTTCAAGTTTTGCATGCAAGGTACTTTCATGCTTATATCTCAGAGTCCAGGCATGGGGTTGATTTGAAACATCTTTAATGTGTTTAGGGGTATCATACTATAAAGGAAGATAACACTTGGTGGAATATATTAAAAATTATGGCCCCCTTTTAACTTAGAATTTTGGTTAATGTTTTGCATTCAAGCTACTATCCAGATTATATCTCAGAAATTGCTTGTGGAATTGACTAGAAAGTTAAGGAGTATCTTCAGGGGCATCAGAAAACCAAGGAGGATAACTTTTGGACTGAATTTCATACAAATTATGGCCCTTTCTAACTTGGATAATTTGTTAAAGTTTTGCATGCACAGTGTTATTATGCTTATGTCTCAGTAATTAGGCATGGGATTGATTTTAAGCTTCATAAAAATATTAAGGGGTATCAGACTATCAAGGTATATCAATTTGACTACTATTATGTACAGGGTATGTGAAGGGCAAGAATTGAAATAGATTTCATTTGATTTACCAACAAGCATTTTGAATAGTCGAGCGTGCTGTCCTCTGACAGCTCTTGTTGAGATATAAGATTATAAGTAAAATTGAAGGGATGGGGCCAGGCCCCTGGCTGATCTCAGGGGACACCAAAGTAGTACTTTGCATTTCTTCCTATTATGAGGAACAAAAAAAGATTTGATTCAAGGTTGAAAATTTGAAATATTTAACCAAAATACTTTTTTTATGCAAAAAGCCATCTTTGAGGGGATGGGGCCTGATCCCCAGGGACCCCCCATTTACAAAAATCTGGGAGGCACCATTACACATTGAGGGCTGTAATCATATGAAGTTTTGTAAAGATTTGTCGCGCGGTCTCCGAAATATGGCCCATACACAGTTGCCGGCGCAAGAAAGAAGAAACGGAGTAAAAGCAATAAGTCAGTTTGTTTGGGAGATCTAATAATTATTGTGCGTTGCTTACCAGTTTCCTGTACTTATTTTCATTCCAAAGTTGTTTTCAGTCATAATCCCAAAACATCTCTAACATGCATTGGGGGAACAGAGGGCTATGGTGTCACATATTCTTATCAGCACATAAACTAAACCTCAGTAAGGTGCAATATGATTCAGGTAAAGGGGGAAAAACAGTGTCAACAGGATGAGTAGATTTGTAGAAGTCTGTGTAATAAGTATGGGATGAGAAGCTGTCAAGTATCCTGAAAGGAATGCTTGCAAAAGTGTCACCAAATACACCCCTCTGTGCCCCCTCCACTGATTTCAATTTCACCTTGTGTGACATCCACTCTACACACTGGAAGAAATTAACATACTGTCCATTTTATTATCCGTCCGAGTTTTGTAACTTGGGGTATGAACATATTTTTTTTTCTTTCCTTTGTATCCTTTCATATAGAGAGTCCCTACATTTTTTTTTTTTTTTTTTTTTTTTGCCAATTTAGGGGGTACAACCCTCTACAGCGTGAATTTCACTATCAGATAAATAAACTATCAGTATGGCTCTGAATGACTTCCGTTTGTTTGTTGGGTTTAACGAGCCACCGACAGTATTTCAGTCATTTGGAAACGATGCCTACTTGAAACAGATATAGTGCTGCCACACTGCAGTATCATGCCGTAGACATGTGGCATGATACCACACCCATTCACATTATTCTGACACCGGGCCAACCAGTCCCAGAACTACCTTTATATGCTGAGCGCCAAGCAAGTGTGCTATACCAGTACCATTTTTACGACTTTGGTATGTCGCGGTCGGTGATCGAACCCACGACTTCCGCTCCCGAGGCAGACGCTCTAACCACTCGGCCACCGGGGACGGTGAATGACTTCCGTACAAATGATCGTTGAGAAGTGAAATAAACTAATAGCAATTAACCAGGTCATATCTTAGAAAAACCTTGTGAACACTCTAGTCTAGAGGCCGAAGTTTTACCCAGATCTTCATTAGATTTGGTCAGGATGTTTGTCTACATGATTTCTTGGATGAGTTTGAAAATGGATCACGTGGGATCAAAAGCTAGGTCACCAGGTCAAATCATAGGAAAACCTGGTGAACACTCTAGAAGCCTCAGTTACACACTAACCTTTATGTAACTTGATCAGAATGTTTGTTTACATAAAATCTCGGATGAATTCAAAACTGGGCCACATGGGGTCAAAAAGTAGGTCACCAGGGCAAATTTTAGAAAGATCTTGTGAACACTCTAGGGGACTACATTTTTGTACCAGTCTTCATTAAACGTACTAAGAATGGTGACTGAATGAATTCCCAATTCAGTTCAAATTCAGGTAGGATCAAAATCTAGGTCACTAAATCAAATGTTAGAAAAGCACTTTAGATGTCACATTTTTTGTCGTCATGCCTATCACAGCAATGTTATTCAGGTAAGCGACACAGGGCCATCTTGGCCCTCTTGTTTTTTAACTTACTGTTTTTGTTGTTGTTGTTTAATTTTGGGACATTTGTTTATCCTGGATCTCACTAATTTAGCTTGGGGACTCATGATTTAAAACATGTCAGTCCTTAGTTTCATAACAGAGAATTTTTAGATTAATCCTTGATAAAAACAAACATCACTGAACAAATAAGAACAGCAAAAAAAAAAAAAAAAAGAAAACACCTCAACAACAGCAACAGATTATTTATCGTAGTAATATCATTTCCTAACATGCATATCACTTCTCTAATAAAGATTATATACATTCCCTTTGTTTATCATCTAGATATACATGTATACATGCAACTCTGCTGGTCGTGGTATCATGCCACTTGCCTTCTTCATGATATCCAGTGAGGCAGCACTAAATATGTATCATATAGACAAATGTCCCAACAGACTGAAATACTGTCAACACAGCTATCAACTGTGTAATTTTGACGTAGACCTTATGCATGTTTTCAGTATGTATGACTAAATATTTTAATGGGCTTTTGTTTTTGTTTTTATCTCAACAGGGGTGAGGGCATTTGTATGACGTGACAAGGCACAAAATACCGGCGTTACTAAGGAATCGTCGAGAGAAATTTGTGTAAGTTTTAGGAATTTGTTTTCAATCATTTTCAAATGAATACATTGAATTAAGTTTAGTTTGAATTTACTGTAAAAAATAATTGTTGGATTAAAACTAGTAAATTGCATGTATGGCAGAGCTAAATATGGGGACCTTTTTTATCAAATTCCGCCTTTCGTTGTCCCATAAAATACATCATATATACAGTATTGTTGAGACGTGCAACTGAACTGAACGCATTTTTTCTTTTGGCTCACTACGTTTTTTTTTTCTTTCCATAGGCATATTCCTTTCTTAAAATAGTTTCCCTAACTTGCTATTTGAAGGACATGTTTTTTCTTTCCTCCCCAAAGTAGAAATGGCGAATATGGCATTAATCTGACAATAAATCCTACATTTATCTTACCGGTATAGCAAGGGATATAAATCTTCATGGATAATTTACGTAATTCTAAAAGAAAATTAGATTTGCCTTTCTTTAATTGTTTTTTTTTTTTATTTTTCCCTAACAGCATGGCGACCAGGGATTCCATAGAGACAAGTTCGGACGTTTACACCCCGCCCTACTGTGATGATCACAGGAGCAATCTCATCACAACGTTCTGCGAGGAACACAAATTATTAATATGCGAACAATGTACCAAGTTAACACACCGGAAATGTGTAATGTCCTCGCTACGTGATATAAGCAGTAAGATGAATAAATGTCAGGTGGACAATATGTTGACGAAGATGAAAGAAATAAAACAAAATGTTCAGAAATTACTATCATCCCGGGGTAAAGATGCTGATATTTTGGTTGAAGAGGCAGAAAAGTCTGTAGGTGATGTCAGGGAATTTAGGAGGAGAATAAATGAAACGATTGATGATCTTGAGAAAAAGGCTTACACAGCAATTGAAGACGCTAAAAAGGCCAAGGAATCAATTTTGAAAGATCACGTGACTACATGTGAATATATTTTGAAGCAAGTTAACGAAAGTATTAAACAAATGCAAGACTGTCAGGCCTCAATGAATAAAGAAATTATGTTTATCGGACTGACAAAGTCATCTTCTAAAGTCGAGGAAATGGAGAAGATTGTAAAAGAAGTCGAGTCAGAAGCTTCCACATCATGTCACCTGACTTTCCAACCCAACAAAGTTATAGAGGATCTCGTACAGCAGGTGACTGAGCTCGGTCACGTGATTACAACCTTTCAAAGCAGTGATGTATCCAACGGAGAGAATATACTTAAAATGACGGTTTCTAGTAAACAAGACATCAACATTAACACAGATTGGATAACTGGTTCAACATTTCTCCTCAGTGGTGATCTTGTTTTATGTGACTATCATAACAAGAAGTTACATCTGTATAGCCCCACCTTCATCTCTAAGGAGAATGTAGATCTACCATCAAAACCATGGGACGTCTGTACAGTAGCTGATACAGAGGTTGTCGTCACGTTACCATGGCAACAGAAGATTCAGTTTGTCTCTGTACAGCCGCGGCTGAGACTCGGAAAATCATTGAGTGTAGACAGAAAATGTTGGGGTATAGACTGTCATGGCGGCATGATGTACGTCACGTGTCGCGACGCCCCGGGTAATGGAGAAGTACTGGTGATGACGATGGATGGACAGATACAGAGGAGACTCGGGCTGGTACAAGGACGGTACATGTTTACACGCCCAGACTATGTACGTGTCAGTCGCTATAGTGACCGTGTTTATGTACCTGATAGTAAAACCAACACTGTAACATGTCTGACACAAAATGGTGATTTGATCTATAAGTATAAACACAAGGATTTATCTTATCCTGAAGACATTCACGTAGACAGTCAGGACAACATACTTGTAAGTGGGTGTTGGTCTCACAACATTAATCGTGTAGATAAGCTCGGTACTCACCACTCCATACTGGTCAGTAAGAATGATGGGGTATTAAGTACGTTATGTCTCTCATACCGGGACACTGATGGGGCGTTGTTTGTAGGAATGGCAAGTAAACCTGCTGGTAAGGTGTTCTGGCTGAAGAAGTAATGAAGAAGTAATATGTCGACTGTTTTATCAGGATTAATATCACCATGGCAACCTTGAAGTAGTGTTTCAAATATATCAAGTCAGACACTCTTATTACATGGTGCGAGTATTTGTGAGTCAGGCCGGAACTCGAACCGGGGACCGCTTAATTGTAGGGCTAGCTTGTCACCAAACATAAATTCCACTCCATATTTAAGACTGTAAGATAATTTACATGTATATTGATTGGTTTGGTTGCAGCAAATCGTGTTTCATGTTTTCCACGTGATTTTCGTGTCTATATTTGTCGTATAATCTATTTTTAGCTCAACTCGACTGAGGTTACACAGTTACTCCGTACAAAACATTCATGTATTTTCTGAACATGATGATAGATTTGGGTGCTCGCTTTCCTATTTAATAGCTTATTACAGTTTTTAAAACTTCTTCTATTTATATGTACGTGAATATATATCTTTATTTTTACTTCTTATTTTCACATACATGTATTATGTTTAGCAAAATGTGCTGAAATCGAAAATGGAAAAAGAAAATAAGTCACCGAGTAAGTATTCCATAAAGGTTCCTTGATCAGAACATTTAGAAAAAGGCACCGAGTTCATTTTGGAGTGAATAAGCTGTTTCCATGGTAACAGGGACAAGTTGTGTTCTCTCCTTGACGAACTGAGCAATAATTATCTATTAACGATTGATTTTTGTCGCATATTAACTGACTGTTTTTTCCATTCTTTTATATATATTAATTTGTTCAATAATTCAATAATCACATATTATATTTTAAAAAATCATCAAGTGCTATATTGCAGAATAATGCACGGTGTTAAGTTCAGATGTGCAGTAATCTATTATCACGAAGGCCAGAGTCGTAAGTTCAATCTCCGGTCAGGACATACCATCGTTAAAATGGTTCTCGTATGTCTTCTTTACCTGGTGCTCAGTATCAGGGTAGTTCCAGGACTGGTTGTCAAGGTGATGAGATAATGTTACTGAGAGTACTGCTGTCAGATCCATTGTATCTGGAGTCAGTGTTATAAGTATTTCAATAGATAATTCTATAATCTTAAATAAAGTTTTTATATGCGTATCATTACTTATTTCGTAAGTACGTATACCTTTATTAATGTTCATGGGTGATTTATTTTCGTCGATTTCCTGAATTTCTATCCGCGAAGATTCATCCCCATGAAAATAGTTCATCGAACAGATCCTTTGTTTTCTTGAAAATAAGTCCATTAATAGCCTTCTATTTACCAAAGGTATTGCCTGTTATACAAAATTCTCAAAATTTATTGTCAACGTAAAATAATGATTTTATAGACGCCGTGATCAGATCTACCTGTGCAAACGAAAATAAATCTAGACAGCGCAATGACAGATCCGTTCATGACCTTTAATTATGCTTACCAAAATAATTGAGGGCGCCGTGGTTCAGTGGTTACGTATCCGAAGGTTGTGGGTCCGAACCCCATTGGAGGCAAGAATTATTCATGACCTTCCCATGCGCAAAGTACTGGTCCAATCCGGGAACCATCGAGAGGGATTAGTATAAGTTGTAAGTTGTTTCCCAATCGACGTAAAATAAATAAGTTTAAACTAAACTAAAATAATTGAATAATTGTTCATTACGAATGTATGCATGAACATTTACTCAATGGAGAAAAATAAAGACAGGCACAGTTGTTTTTGTGTTTTCCATTTTGTTTGTTTGCCTTCGTATATTCATGTATTTTGCATGTATGAAGTAGAAATATCAAATACATTTCGAATGTCTTATTGACCTTTACTTCAATATAGCTTACCAGTTTGTCTAAATTCAGAGAGAGAGAGAGAGAGATGGCTGTATTGATTGAATGTTTGTATATATTTTGTACATTTGTGGGGAAACCCTGTTAACAAAGGCCACTCATGGAAACTTTAAGTTAGCCTTTATGTGGAAGTTGCTTATTTCTGGGAATCCAGTCACTGGCCTTTGTTCAAACTTGAATTCTGCTACATGAAATGTTTATCTAGGGATTAATATTCGTCGATATGTTTATCATTAATTTTCGTGGAGCACTAATTTTCGACGATTTCGTGGAGGGTTTTGTTCATGAATATTCATCCACACGGAGACCGTTCTCATTTATATAGACCTCACGCTTTCTAGAATATAGATCCACGAAAACAATGTACCAACGAAATTACCTTGGGTACATAATCAATGAAATAAAATGTCAATGAAAATTAATGATAATGCATGATATAAGTCCTCCACGATTATCAATGATTATGCAGTTTGATTTATGATACATTTAACATCGTCTTTGAGTGTACTTTGTAGAAACAAATATCTGTAGTTTTACGTCTGCTGTTACCGACTATAATAGGTTTTATGTATATATAATAAAGGAATGTTGATTGAGCATCGGTGTTTTGCATATGTTTCAATCCGTTTTAGTAGACAAGTCAAGCCTTCAAATATCGGGTGAGTGACAATAGAATGGCTTCTTGATTAAACAATCGATAATCATTTATTTTAACTTCTTCCGATAAAATTGACAAAACAACGATCTATTCAGTTAAAACAGGCAGACATTATAACTTACTGTCGATTCTGGGAAGGACCAGTACTAGACCCCTCCCCGTAAGAAACTGCCAACTTTCTCACATACAGAGACGCAGTCGGTAGCCAGGACTCGAACCCATGACCCTCTATCAGTGAAAGGTCAAACCAGTATACAGATTTATTTGTTTATATTAGTTGAACTTGGAGAATGCGTCTACAGTATTTGAGACAGATATAGTTCTGCCACACTGCAGTATCACGCCGTAGACATGTGGCATGATACCACACCCAGTCACATTAACCTGGCAGTGGGTCAACCAGTCCTGCAACTATCCTGTATATATGTTGAGAGCCAAACAATGCTGCCAGTACTTTTTTTGCGACTGTGTATATCTCGGCCGGGGATCCAACCCACGACATCCAGATTCCGGGGTGGACGCTCTTACCACTCGGGACTAGTCTTTATAAAAAATAAATCAGGAACATATAATTTCTGTATGATATGAAGCGCCAATAATACAAATTCTATGGCACATCAGCACGATCAAAATGTGCTCAAGGTCACTCTCATAAGGCGTACCAGGGAAATATTTTCTCGCGGGGCTCGAACCCGGCCAGACTGCCATGCTTTGAATATGTCTCAGTTTTACGTACTGATTGTCCTCTATGTACGCCTTTGTCCACAGCCACGGCGGAGTGATCTTTCTCCAGGATGGGGAGGATTTTAAAAGATCTTTCACCGCAGAACTTTGACCACCGAAAAGGCTTACTCATAATTTAATGTGCAATTTATTCGGAATAAGTCATTTTTCCCGTCAAAAAGAATCCCGTTTTGATTTAATATTTAAAGTGTTTATGTGTATTGCGTAATAAGTGCAATAATATAAGTTAGAAACATTATACCATACTTTGCACTAGATTCGTCCTCAGATGCGTGTGTGTTGCCCCCTGACTCCCAATGATTACTTGGAAGTTGGCCCTCGCTACGCCCCTGATTCCAGCATGAACATCGACACACACACACACACACACACACACAAGAAAGAAACCTGTCAGTCTAGAAAATTAAACTTACTAATTATACATGCATTGTAATAGAATGTTTGGCCATATGCGGGAAACTTTAACCTGGTTAAAACTTCTGGGCTGTTAAACTATCCATCATAAAACATCACATCACAAGGGCGATATTCCAAACAAGGGACATTACTCTTAGGTCCAGATTTATATCCCTTTAAAAATACAGTGAAAACTTGAAACAAATTCGACAAGCGTTGGCATCCACATGAGGTTTTCTTCTTTTTATTTCTACCGATCAACTGTAAACGAGCTGCTTTAAGGTAATGTAATCTTGATTGGGAAGAAAAATGTTCGGGTAATGTCTATATTATTCGTAAATGTTCGGGATCGGTCGCCCTTATTTTCTCATAGTTAAAATACAATTGTCAAAAAGAGATAACATATCACATTTACTTTATCATAAAACATCCAAAACTCTACAAGAGAAATTGTCTGATAATGTTCTTTTATACGTTTCCTTGAACGAAGACGTATAAGTACGACCAATCCCGAACATTAACGATAATTACCGACATTGCACGAATATTCATCTTTCCTATTAAGATTAGCATTTCAATTTTATCTAAGTGGAGAAAAGAATAGTTAAAAAGATAAAAAAAATATTAAGTTATTATTACCTATTCTAAAGCGTGCTATGTCACAAATAATATCACAGTTGACTTAGTGTATTCTTATATCTTTATATATGGCTCTATACATTGTACTCATGAATTATTAGTAAGGCATTGCATTGGACCCCTGGCGAACACAGCACGGATCAATTGACTATTGAAACGGCGCTGGATTTTGAAAGTTAAATTCGTTCTGCCATGTAGAGGTGACACCATGCTCCTCGTCTAAGCGTAGCGGTTAATATTGCGGACACAATGAGTCAGTTTTTGCTTTTGTAACTATTCAAAATACTACGAGTGGCTTTATTGGTCAGAAAGTAACTGATTAATATTCACGCAGACGAGGTTTTGCCTTCTGAAAATATAAAAGTATATACGGTGGTGATAACAGAAGAGTGGCTTTATTGGTCAGAAAGTAACTGATTAATCTTTACACAATAGCGGTGGTTCCGACGATGCAAGGATCTATGGTGACTAAGATATTTAAGACATATTCAGGGTTTTTTAACCATCAGTGAACTATAGGTCGGTGGTTATACCCGGGTGCCCCATTGTGCTCGGAGTTTTTCTCCATATGTAAATAGCTGTACTTTTCTTTATAATGGGGTAATGTTATAGCGACGGTAAAGCCCCTCACCGTGTGGGTTCGAATCCCGGCAGGGTCATTCGGAATTTCTTGTGAGGAAGCCTTCCAGCTGGCTTGAGGTAGGTCGGTGGTTCTACCCGGATGGCTGCGTGCATTCGGGGTCTTCCTCCACCTTTAATAAGCTGGACGTCGCTATATGACTGAAATACTGTCAAAGCGACGATAAACTCAAATAGTCAAGTCAAGTCAAGTCAAGGGACAGTAAAATCCGACACAACGAGTCGGTGTTAGGCAGCAACATTCAAATTCTTCAATAATATTACTGGTATATCTTCCTGACTGAAAGGCCCGGTTTTAAGAAAATTATTTCTTGATTCATATTCCCTTAAAAAAAAGGCCATGAAATGTTCATACGCTTCATATCCCCACCAACAATGAAAATTGTATGTCTAAGAACAAATAAAACAAGGATTTTTTTCTTTTTGTTTTCTTTTATATTTGATACAACCAGCTTATGTGTCAGAGAACAATTGAAGTTTATACAAGATTCCGAATGGTTAAAGCGTCCGTATCGGAATCTGGAGGTCGTGGGATCGATCCCCGGCCGCGACCGAAGTTGTAAAAAATGGTCAGGCATAGGTGAGCAGCGAGTCTGCCCCACCAGTATTTGCATTTCGAGTTGCTCACTTAAATTTTGCAGAAGGTTAATTGGACCGGTGGGCTAGAAGATTTCGTCATAGGTCTGGTGGCCGAGGGGTAAGATCGTACGACACGGAAGTTGGGATTGTGGATTTGAGTCCGGCAGCGACATAATTATAATTGACGCTCATTATATTCAGTGAAGTTACAGGATTGGTTTGCCCGGTGTTAGGATAATGTGACTGGGTGCGGTAATATGCCACTTGTCTACGGCGTGATACAGCAGTGTGACAGCACTATATCTGTCTAAAGTCGATATAGTTTCCAACAGTGAAATAATGCTGGTGGGACGTTAACCCCAACTTTATGTATGATCTTTATCCCGTGGTGTATGCCGCTTTCTCATTCTGCTATGAAAAATAAGGTAATTTCCTCAACTAACTTGTCAACTTTCAGGATGCAGTTTTGAAACCATATACCTCTTAACTAGGCACACCGGTATGATCTGTATAACGTATTACATGTGTGTGTCTTTACCTACCGCATGATTACAGCGCCGGTGTGCGAACATGATACCATGCCATGTCGACATTTACCCCTATATTTTATAACTGCATTTGTTACTTATGGTTAAACCTAAAAGAAATAATACAATATGCAGCCCTCTTTCGACTTGTAGAGATAAACTGAAAAAAAAAATCCAACGACAGAGACATATGTACCAATCATTGTCTTTACTAATTTAGAAAGTTAAAACCAAATGCAATATGGTAATATAAATAAAATATAGTTAATACCTCACCCCTTTACATAATCAAGACACCGGGTCAAGTGGTTTAATACCTCACCCTTTTATATTATCCAGACACCGGGTCAAGTGGTTTAATACCTCACCCCTTTACATTATCAAGACACCGGGTCAAGTGGTTTAATACCTCGCGCGTTTGCATTATCCTGTCACCGGGTCAAGTTGTTTAATTCCTCTCCCCTTTGGATTATCCTGACACCGGGTCAAGTGGTTTAATACCTCGCCCCTTTGCATTATCCTGACACCGGGTCAAGTGGTTTAATACCTCACCCCTTTACATTATCCAGACACCGGGTCAAGTGGTTTAATACCTCGCCCCTTTAAATTATCCAGACACCGGGTCAAGTGGTTTAATATCTCCCCCTTTAAATTATCCAGACACCGGGTCAAGTGGTTTAATACCTCCCCCTTTAAATTATCCAGACACCGGGTCAAGTGGTTTAATACCTTACCAATTTACATTATCCAGACACCAAGTCAAGTGTTATAATACCTCACCCCTTTAAATTATCAACCCCTTTTGCTGTACAAAGCCAATTCCCATTGGTTCAAGTCTTATGGTCGCCACTTTGTTTTCTTTCATTTTTTTTTTCGTCAAATTTATTATCATCGCTAACCAAAATTCAAATTAATTTGGATAAATATTTTACTCCTGGTAAATTGCTTGATTTTTTTTCTATTCTTTTCTTTTTTTGTGTGTGCATTTGTTCTCGTCATACTTTTTATTGCAAACTCAATAATATAATAATACACTTACAAAAGTGTCATCAACAAAATATTGATATGCTTGCTACGATCTTTCATCCACTACCTCTCAAAACGCATTGTAATAGAATGTTTGGCCATATGCGGGAAATTTTAACCTGGTTAAAACTTCTGGGCTGTTAAACTATTCAATAAACTATTGAACCCCGTAATCAGAATTTTAAAAACATATATTTAAATTTTCTTTTCCCCTGTTCCGTTAAATGACTGATCACATTCACTGCATTCACTGCACAGGCTGAACATTTTAATAACACTTAAGATCTGTTGAAGATGCCATGTTGCGAATCGTGTCAAGGGGTACCGCATGCATCTGCTTCGGGGATACCGTATTCTATATTTATCCGATTCGCCTAAGTCGGTGTTTAAGAAAATAGCGTTTTCCTGTGCAATGTAACATAGACTTGCCGGTTTTATTTCTCAGGAAATAAATACTTTGCCAACATTAACGAGGGAGAGAAAAAGAGTTTCTTCCTATTATCTGCATGTGGACGAGCTGCTTTAAGAGAATTCTGACTTAAATATGCGTAACGCACTTGTGCGTCGGACCCCATGGTGCGTTGCGTTGGAACAAGATTGCGTTTCCACATAGACCCTCCCACAGGCGTTAAGTTATGAAAAAGACGATTTTACACTGACACAAAACCACATAATTTTACTATAAAATGTAATATATAGTTAATATAAAACACTACGAAAAACACTCATTTTACCGAACTCAAAGTTTCTGAAAAAAGAATTCAAGAATAAATGTACCCACGAAAAATTTATCTCGCCCGGGGATATGATTGGCCTTTTTTAACTTTAACAAATCTCTTCACTTTTAAATGGCAGTTGTTTGGCCGGCATTCGCAAGATGTCATGCCGATGCCCTAATGGCTGTCCGCAGGAAACCGGTCGATTTCTGAATGTTTGACTGGTTCCGTACTGGCCCCTGTATAGAATCGGTGAACAACGCTGGAATTCGGCAGGTTTGGATCGGGTTTTAGGATGTTTCATTTCATCCTTGATTTCTCGCATTCGCTTCTGAACTAGTCTGCAAGGCGAATAAATCAGCACATACCGCCTTACCTCTCTAACTGAGAATATAAACTATAATTCTGTTATCCCTAGACCATTTGTATTGATTTCCTTCAGAAAATGACCTACATGTGTTCTTATTTGATAAGTTCGAATACATTTATTATCATATATCTTAGTATGACAACTCAAGGGCTTCTAAACTTAAAGTTTAATTACAACACATTATCTCCTTCAAAATATCCATTTTCCAGATAGAAAGGCGAAGTGTTAACTGAATTCGCAGAAGCTGTTTATACATTTGTACTTGGAAGATTACCGTTAAGTAATCGACAACGCTAATACCGATGTCATTACCATACCGTCCGGGCATCGGGAAGTCGTCCAAGAACCGGGGATACCCGGCTGGCATCTGTCTGGTGACTATCCGGTATCCCATGTAATCGGACGGAACATTGATTTTTTTACTCACCGTTAAAATAAAACTGCCAGAAAAGAGATAACACAGTTATCTATTTACTAAAAAATGTCAATTTTTGTCTGATAATGTAGTTCTTTCGTTACAATCAGTACGTCCAGTCCCGAACAGGTAAGAAAAATGCCGACATTGTCCGGGCAGTTATCTTTCTTTACCTTTAGTTAAAATAAGCTACGCGCATTTCAATTTGTCCAGTCCCGAACAGGTAAGAAAAATGCCGACATTGTCCGGGCATTTTTCGGTAGATCTTTAAAGCGTCTGACCTCACTAAAGCGTGCTATATTACAACATATATCACTGTTAGTTCATTCTTTTGAGGCGTATCATACCGAAGATTTTGTAAAAGGACGGAGTAATACAAATGGATGCTGGTAAGTAATTTGGTTCATCTCGCGCATTTCTAGTTTTGCCGGGAATTGCCGAGTGGATACGATTACAGAGATGTGCCCCTATATACTTCCTGGCCTTTGTTCATACTAAGTCAATAACGGGCATGCACGGCTAAGGGAAGTATAGGAAATCGAGATCACCGCGCTGTAAATTGAGGAAGCTTATAATGTATAACTTAGTTTTATTCTATGAGTCGTTCTTAATGCCCACATAATAAGACTTTGCTGTTTCATATTTTATAAACGTCTACTTTCACTGACTATTCTCAGACACTGGCAATGCGGAATATTTTATATAAAAAAGTAGGCGTATGCGTATATATGTATAATGCATTGGACTTAAAATGTGATTAGTAAAGGAATTCGAACACCATAGTACCTACACGCATCGATATAAGCAGACACATTTGCGGTAATACAATTTGCAACATCATATTCAAAAGAGACTTAGGTCTATTTCTAACAAACAGCCGTAAGCCAAATACATCATAAATACAGGGAACAGACCTAAATGGATTAAAATGTGCGACTATACAATCTACACTTAATGACTAAATAACTAGCCAGTTTTTTCCATTCATTATTATTTGGAAACAGAGCACATGACGTGAAGCTATCCAAACCATGCAATGACAAACTGTTATAATTGTTGGAAAGGAAGCCAGAAACATTTTGAAATAAATATTGTTGATTAAATCTGGTTGGAAACATGTCTTTGTTACAAAATTTGCCATTTATTTGGCACAATTGTCCGAAAACTACCAATTTTGTATATCCTTTTCATCTTTGACAGAAAGCTAACATATTAGCTTAAGCGGTACATCAATTTCATTCCGGTATGACGTTCAAGACTCGTGACAAACACTCTGTGTCATAGAGTACCTTAGGTAAGACAATACATATTTGTATATTTTTTTTACATGTTTTGGATTTAACTGAGGCCTAAAAGTAGTTCAAATAATTATACTGAAAATGTTTTCGTGACTTAACAGGTAAAATCGCCAATCTCTTCAAGATATACAACTAAATAACAACATGCTTCATATATAGGTTTAAAACCCATTAACCAAGTTCGGTATGCTTTGACATAAAAAAAAAAATATGTATTTTGCAATATCCACGTAGGAAATCTCACACAGTTCTCTCTGCTATACGACAACAACAGACCGGAAATCGAATTTGAAAGCGAAAGTAAATTTCCTCAAACATTATACTGGATGTTGTTTAGGATTATGACGCATTCCTAAACTTACAGTGTCGATCACACACAAAAGTAACAATTAGAGAGTACGGGTATGTTTGGTGTTTCAAACACCATGTCTGGCGTGCGTTCAGTATGTCGAACCGTATGCAACCGTACGATTACAATCAGTTCTGAAGACATCTCAGTGTGATGTTCACGTATACCTAAGTACAGCATATGTTGCAAGTGAACAGCATGATATGGTCCTAAAACAACCCCTGACTGTAAGCGACCGGTTGCATACGGTTTGGCATACTGAACACGCGTCTGTAGACAACCATTTTTTTCATATGAAAGTAACAATAATGTTGATTTTTTTGTGTGGATTTCGAACCGGCACACATAATGATTACAGGTTTGAATATCAATGGTACTTTACCATACTCGTTAATAAAATGGCTTGATGCGGTGACACCAGATTTCATTTGAAATTCCCTGCAGAAGTTACTTCCCCTGATATGTACAGTTAATGTATATAATGCGTAACATGACGGTGCGAGGAGTAGTACTTTATTTAATATGTTAGAAATAAAGAATAGTAAATACTTAACGTGCCCCATCAGTAGTATTAAGTAGTAGTAGTAATATAGTATTCATATGCCTGGCATTGTTTACCATCCAGTGGACTGTACTTCAATCATTCAGGGAAGTCTACATGAGAGACATGTCGTGCTGCCTCATTTAGATATCCAACCCAACCACAGTACCCTGCCACTAGTTGAACCTGTTTTATAACTACCCTTATGTACTGAGAGTTAAGTACAACTGAGATACACCAATGACATTTTTAACAACTTTCGTAAGTCAATGTCGCATCCAGTGACCTCCCGCTTATAGATCGAACACAAATCACTCGGCCACCGAAACCAGCAGGAATAGTAGTAGTCTTTTCCGTGATAACATCCAACCATTTTCAACAACAAAGTCTAGAAAAGTGCTAAATAATTAATCATATGTCAGCTTATAAAGGAATAATGCGGAAATACAAACAGGGCGTCAATATACTTTGTGATGCTAAATATTGTGTAAATATTGTAAATATTACAACGGTAATACAATTTATTCATCTTCTGATACTTAAAATCACATTTTAATAGACACTGTGAATATATTTCATAAAACCATGAATAATATCTTTATTGTGACAATTATCTGTAATCCTCGGAGAGAATCGCTGATGACGCCGACCAGCCCTGCGTAACGCTCGCACCTGTTTGGTTCCCTGCTTGCACTCTATACGTTACGTTTCAACAGGGTAACTGAACGCAGGGCACCCTACATTTCTTTTCACATATAGTAGTGTAAATCAAAAAAGTTTGACCAGAGCTATGGTTCTTGGTCACTTCTCTTTTCCTAACCCAATCGGAACTACTCTGCCATACTACTCCTCACTGAGCCGCTCTCAGTGCGGTATGCTACTGTTTGTGACTGGTTGTCTCGCTCTCAGTGCGGTATGCTACTGTTTGTGACTGGTTGTCTCGCTCTCAGTGCGGTATGCTACTGTTTGTGACTGTTTGTCTCGCCTCAGTAGGAGATAGCGCCAAACAAAAGAGAACACGCCTGTGGAAAAAGTTTAATCTGTCAGCACGATATATGAAAATCTTTATATTAATAACAGTAATATTGATTTGTGTAAATATGTCATATTATTTACATACTTAAGATAGCTCAAAATATCACAATTTCACAGACAGAAATTATAGCAGTTTTTCATGAATTAAGATTTTAACTTTCTAGATAGCTCCTTCATCATAAATATTACAGCTAGTTTGCTTTGCATTTATTTTGCTTTTGTAACAAGCGCATTATTCTCTGTCAAATGTTAAGGTTTAAGAAGACTGATTCCCATAGTGCAAATAAATATATATATATTAAAACGTATTATAAAGTTGGTTTGTTTGCTAAGAGGTGGATGATGGCCAATATTTCCTTAGAAACTTCAGTAATCTAGTTTTGACTTCCTCAAAAATATTAGATACATTATGACAAAAAGACCAAATATTGCAATGAAATGTACCAGGGATATTTTAATATAGTTGGAGACAGTCAAACATACATGTATGCACTTGGCCAGAATATGTGAAACAGATACTTGTGCAGCTTCCAACAAATCCTAAGCCCAGGGGTAACCAGATTTTCAGGACGTTTAAATTTATAAATAGTAGCCTAGAACTCTACTTTTTTTATATAAAATGAAGCTTTCTTAGGGACTTATGTTTAGTATAAGACGCATATGATAAAAAAAGGTTAAGTTACATGGAAAATCTCCATAATTTGTATTTTCAATACACTATTTATTTCCCTTTTTTTCCGATAATAAAGAGATAGATCATAAGGAGATAGATAATAAAGAAATAGATAATAAGGAGATAGATCATAAAAATTGGGGTCAAAAAGACGGGATGCAAGAAAGTGTGGAATATTTGCAAACTATTGCAAAACGTCTGTTGTAGGGGTTGCACACTTATGCAAACGTCTGTTGTAGGGGTTGCAAACAATGGCAAAAGACTGGTTGGAGGCGTGGGAAAACGCAAAGGTCATTCGGTGCAAAAATGCGCTATAGTATTTTCTACCTCTCTGCACTGCCAGCCGCTGCCCTGCAGCGAGCCACTCTGCCTGCATCCCTGCCCGGCCTGGCTGGACCTGGTCCCTATCTGGCTGGAACTGGCTAGTGTACCTACTTGGCATGGCTGTACTTCAAGTTGAAAAAGTATATAGGGCTGCAAGGAAAACGCTTAGAAAAGATCGCAAAGGTCATTCGGTGCAAAAGTGAGCCAGAACCCCCTCTGCTGATATCCCCGGTGCTGTACCCATGGCTAGCTACCTACCTGGCTGGTTGTCCCTATCTGGTTGGGCCTGGCTAGTGTACCTACTTAGCATGGCTGTACTACAACGGGGTACACAAGTCGAAAAAGTATAGAGGGCTGCAGGATGCAGGAAAAACGCTTGGAAAAAGATCGCAAAGGTCATTCGGTGCAAAAGTGAGCCAAAACCCCCAGTCTCTATACTACTACCTGAACAGCTTTAAAACTTAATTTCAATTCGGGCACACATTTCAATATGGAACAAAATGCAAGAAGGAAAAAAAAACGCATTGAAAAAGGTTCTTGAGTTACAAACAATTAACCATGCAGCGCACATCCCAGTGAAAAAAAAAATGACGTAATTACTTTGGTAAAGATCACGTGATAATATGTTTAAAATTATAAGAGTTTAGCGATTTGCAACAATCCGTAATCATTTGCCATTTACAGTGTAAAGGCGATAGCATAACATACGTGGGGTTCATGTAATTTTAACCTTCGCATAAACCTTTCCCCATGGAAAGCATAATAGCTGTCAAGAAATTGGGGGTTTAAACTCAAGAAAACTGCATTTGTGTTCTATCTATATTACATTATAAAGAAAACTTGAGTACCGTCGCTGTGAAAGTATACATGTCATATATTGGAACTTTTATTCATGTGAGTAGATCTTCTAGCGCAAATATTTTCCCGTACCCGATAACATGAAATCGTTTGACTGTCAACATGGAACAGAATGCTGGAAACTGCATTTGAAAAAGACCCCGATTTTTTAGTTATAAGAAAAAGAGTGATAGCAAAGCACCCCTCCCCCCAAGCGGTAAAAAGGAAAAACAAAATTGATTAAAATTTTTACTTTAGGTACATAGCAATGCAACATATAGTTCACTGTAGTATACACGTCGCATGAGTCGAACATTCTATTTCTTAAATATCAAAATTTAAAGCATGAAAGGGATTTACAATTGTTAAAAAAAGGACCAAACTTTGAACTTCCGTAAAATGACATTATCACAGAATTTGTCTGTTTCAGAGATTTTATTCTCTATAAATGGGTGTTGGGAATCAAATCACTGACATTTATACAGAGGTGGTCGGGGGTTTGTTTAAGAGGTTGATTTATTTAAAAGGCCAGTGCTGGGAATCTGGTCACTGGTCTTTGTACTGAGGTGGTCTGTTTTAGGGGTTGAATTTTATTAAAAGTCAGTGCTGGGAATCTGGTCACTGGTCTTTGTACTGAGGTGGTCTGTTTTAGAGGTTGATTTGGAATTGGTCACTGGTCTTTGTACGAGGGGTCTGTTTTAGAGGTTGAATTTTAAAAAATTCAGTGCTGGGAATCTGGTCACTGGTCTTTGTACAGAGGTGGTCTGTTTTAGAAGTTGAACTCCTTAAAAAAATTTTTTTTATCATTTATTATAACAAAAACGTTTTTACAAATGTACAGTACAAATATAATATGCAACAATTTGAACAATGACATGTCAAAAATATATATGTACCGTTTTTCTCCCTATAACGACCGTTTATAAAGTTTTAATGTTAATGTATTTCTCTCTTACAGTCTTCAAATGTTTAGCTATCCTATAGTTCCCAAACTTTAGTATGAAAAAATCACTTATAGAAATCTTTTTATACATTATAATTTAAAAAAAAATTACAAAAATGAGAAACAAGATAAAAAGAAAAAAAAGAAAAAGCCTCTGATTGATTGCTTATACTATGAATTTATTTTGAAACTGTGTTATACTATCATTTTTAAGAGCTATTTCTCCCTCAATTGTTTTCTTTGTTTCAAAATAATTAAGGAAGTTTTCAAAATTTAAACAACCCTTTCGTAACTTTGTTATGTATATATAATATTTCATTACTAATATGAAATAATTTAAAAAAATATAATTACTTATTGTTTTGTCATATCCAAAACTTACAATTTCAAAGTCAAGTGAAACATGTATACCTTTTTTAAATAAATGGTTTAATAAACGATTCCACATATATTGAGTTTCTTTACACGACCAAAATAAGTGTTCAATCGTTTCAACATGCATATTACATAAATCACATAATTGACATTCGACAATGTTACATTTGAACAAGTATTCATTTGTGGCTATTAAACATTTTAAATATTTATACTGAAAACATCGTAAAGAAACGTCTATCGTTGATATATAACCTTGCATATATACAGAGGTGGTATGTTGTAGGGGTTGAATTTTTTTAAAAGTCAGTGCTGGGAATCTGGTCACTGGTCTTTGTACTGAGGTGGTCTGTTTTAGGGGTTGAATTTTTAAAAGTCAGTGCTGGGAATCTGTCAGTGCTGGGAATCTGGTCACTGGTCTTTGTACTGAGGTGGTCGTTTTAGAGGTTGAATTTTATAAAGTCAATGCTTGGAATCTGGTCACTGGCCTTTGTACAGAGATGGTTTGTTTTGGGGCCAGTTTTTCCAAATTTTGTGGTCTAAATTATTTAAATTTTGTCAATAAATCCATGAATAATTTTGTCTATTTAATTATCATTTTAGACGCTTCAACATCGTATTAATGTGTACTTTGTAGAATCATTTATTTATTCTGTAGCCTACTGAAATAGGATTTATGTTTATGTAAATAAAGGAACGGTTGATTTAACATCATGTTTTGTCTTCCCATCTCTGTAATATATTTCTTCGATTGTTAGGTGAATCCCATTGTCAACAATCAATAATATTTGTATATAGACTCAGGCAACATTGACATAATAAGAACTCAGGTCAATATACATATACCACTGGACCACGCCCTAGTTAAAGTTGTTAGTGATGGTCCTGGCAAATTGGGCATTTTTCATGAATTATGGCCCCGACATTACGAGAATGTTACAGAATATGGTATCACGTCAAATGATTTTCGTTATTATTTCGTTAATATCAAGCGTAATATCACACTAGACAAAAACGATAAATGGTCAACACAGCGGCTGTACGTAACTTTGGATATGGGTCACAAATCACCAACACTGACAATAATATGTCCGATTCCAAAACAGGTGTTGTCTGGAATCCAGTGTATGTCAATATGCATCTTACAGCATGGTAATTCGCAAGGTGCAGGTAATACCAAGCCAAATGTCAGTTTTATTATAGTATACACGTTATCAGTTACGGTGGCTGCGTGGTTAGAGTATTTGCTCTTGCAGCGGGAGCCCATGGGTTCGATCCCCGGTCACTTCAAATCAAACTTTCTTAAATGATATTGAGATAGAACGGAACAGATAGAAAAATGGATTATGTGCTTCTAACTCATTTATGATAAAATCTGGATATCATTTCTTGCTTGTATGTCCAAAATATAGATGTAAAAGACTAAAATACCTAAAAATATTTTCGATAAGTATACGTGAAAACAAAATGATATTAAATATGCTATATATTATTAATACAATGTAAGTACCGATAGTTGCTGAACTTACGCCCCCTTACCCAAAATCTCTAGTCTCTATAGGACCATACACATATATACACGCACGCTGACAAGAACACACACGCAGACTCACACGCATGAAGCATTCACATACATGCAACAGACATACATTCAGGCAAATATTTCAATTATATGAAGCCTTATTTGTAAGATTGTAAAATAAGTCGTATGTATTTTGGTTGGTTTTGTTGCAGCAAATCGTGTTTCATATTTATCAATTGCTCCTCGTGTCGAAAATTGTCCGTTTAAGCTATTTTATCTCAATTATCTCGAGATAACACAATTATTCCATACAAAAAAACATACCAGGAAACATGCATTTATATGTTGTTCGTAGTTTTATTTACTATAAAATCACAAATAACATTTGAGGCCTGGTTTATCTGAGTTAGACCGCGGATATTAAATAATTCATTTATTGCCAATTTAAGATTTTCCGTAACCAATTAAATACGTAAAGAGATGAATTCATTCATGTTGCTTAAATGTGTTTTTGTTGTTGTTGTTTTTTTTTAGTTTTTTTTTTAGTTTATTGGGTTTAACGTCATGCCGACATTAAATAAAAACATGTCTACAACGAGGGGTATTCACAAACTTCGCGGAAAAGTGCTCAAACCTAATTTCTAAAAATTCAGACCAGAACAGTTTGATACAAAAGCAGTGAAATAACAAAATTTCATATGAATCCCGGCCCAACGAAACACGACGTCAACGTCAATATTCATACACGTTCACAACGTATGAAGAACACCGCTTAATCCTATTCAAAGTACTCTCGTCGGAAGAAGATACACTTCTTGACACGCTCTATCTGCGAGTCTACAACTCATACTTAGCGCTAAGTAATACTTAAATTTTAAAACTAGTAAACGAGTAAGTTGAAGAAAAAAATCATTAATAACTAACAATTATTTATAAGAAATGAAACGGTTGGGTATTTTTTTATTAGAGAAATATGATTATTGAAATTCGTCCTTAAGTATTTAAGTTTTACTTAGCGCTAATAATTGTTGGTTCAATTCGACCCTGGACTGTACACAGGGTGCACAGAAGGTTGAACCATGCTGCTTAAAGACTTTCCGTGTCTTTGCTCACCAATTAGAGTGGGGCATATGCCGTAGTTGCTGAATATTAACTTGCAGTCGATGATGGTCATCACTTAACATTTTGTGTATTCAACAGGCACATACATGTCGTATATTTACCTGGTGTTGATGGATATTGAAGACAGTCCCATACCTACAGTCCGGTCAATAAGTTAGGAGATGCCAATGCGTCGATCTCTACCAAGCACCCTTTGACGGCGGCGTTGTGCGACGATGTCCTACGTCAATTGACGGCCGCTGCGATCCTCATCAACGATGTTTTCCCTGTCCTATCTTAAACCGCCTGTACCATTTAAATATTGTATTCTAGCAGCAATTGCAATAGTTCAAGTCTTAAAAATTTCATTCCGAACACAAAATGCGATTGCTCAAAGCTCTTTTTTTTTTACCAGTTAGCAGATAACACATTGTTAAGTGTCAAGTAAAGGTGATTTTCCGACACTTGTATGTCGCGGCCGGGAATGGAACCCACGAACCCCCGCCCCCGAGTCGGATGTTTTAACCACTCAGTCATCGGGTAAGTTTTTCTTTAAGTTTTAAGAATATTGTTGTCAATAAGGTCCAATTTGTGTCAACTTAATCATGTAAAATTCTCTTCTATATTTCATAACACAGGAATGTACTTGAATAATTTCGCATTGACCTTAAACAGAGAAGATTTCGGGAACAATGTATTAGACTAGTTTTCGGTGCATTTAAGGCTCAGTACGTGATATCTTAAAATTTACAAGGGAAAAAATTGCTAGTAAAAGTAGGCGGGGCGTGTCACGGATGTATCGTAAACATATCACGGATGTCTCGGAATACGATTTTTTCCCAGAAGTCCGTCGATTTTTAGCTCACCTGAGCACGAAGTGCTCAAGGTGAGCTATTGTGATCACCTTTTGTCCGTCGTCCGTCGTCCGTGCGTGCGTGCGTCCGTCCGTCGTCAACAATTTGCTTTAAAGAACATCTCCTCCTGAACCGCTGAAGGGATTTTGACCAAACTTCACAGGAATCATCCTTATGATACCTTCTATCAAAGTTGTACAAATTATTCAGATTGGTTGAAAAAGTAGGTCACAGGAGCTAAAAATAAATTTTAAAAACTCAAACTTTGAAAATCTTCTTCTGCAAAACTGCAAGGCCTAGAGCTTACATATTTGGTATGTAGCATCATCTTATGGGCCATTACCAAGATTGTGCAAATCATAGCCCTATGGTGATAAATGCCCCCGCACCAGGGGTCACTTGTTTTACATAGAGTTATATAGGAAAATCTTAAAAAATCTTCTTCTGTAAATCCATAAGGCCCAGAGCTTAGATATTTGGTATGTAGCATCATCTAATGGTTCATTACCAAGATTGTTCAAATCATAGCCCTATGGTGATAAATGCCCCCGCACCAGGGGTCACTTGTTTTACATAGAGTTATATAGGAAAATCTTAAAAAATCTTCTTCTGTAAATCCATAAGGCCCAGAGCTTAGATATTTGGTATGTAGCATCATCTAATGGTTCATTACCAAGATTGTTCAAATCATAGCCTTACGGTGATAAATGACCCTGCACCAGTGGTCACTTGTTTCACATAGAGTTACATAGGAAAAGACCTAGAGCATTATCTATAGATTTGATGTGAAATATTGTCTAGTGGTCTGTACCCACATAATTCATAGTTATAGACCAATCTTAAAAAGCATAAAAAAATGCAATATTACTAGTTTGAGAGATTATGACTAGATAATGGTTAAAATTTGGCCTTGATTGAATCACTTTTTACTTTAAATTACATACTTGATATATGTTTTATATTAAAATCAGTATCTACGATTAAATAAAATGATAAAAAGACTAAGAGAATATATTGTGTCAATTGTATATTAAATAAAGGCTTTCTTTAAGAAAGATATGAAAGTACAGATAATCGTATTGTTGGTAATAAAAACACATTCGGTCGTTTTAGGTTATAATATTATTAACCAATGAAAAATTAGGAAACTATTCAGCCCTCCATTTCCGGTTTCAGTTTGGTAGGTATACGATTCTCTTCAGAAATTTCAACGAATTATCGAAGATCATTAATCTAACAGACCTAAAAAGCGATTGAAAAGTAGGTCAGTAGGTCAAATCTTAGAAAATCCTTGTTTACACACTGGAGGCCACAATTTTGATTCAATCTTCCTCAAACTTGGTCAGCACAAATGTCCTCAGGTGAGCGTCTTTAGGGCCATCTTGGCCCTCTTGTTGTTATACGTGTAGCTTGAACAACACTACCCACTTGTTACTTTCAAAACAGAAGTGATTCTAAATATTGTAAAACAAATCTGATGATTGAATATAACTCTAGTACTCTACAACGCATTTATGCACAAAAAAAGAAATAGATAAATAAATAACTGGGATCCAATAAATCAGTTAACAACAGCAACAGCAATAACAACAAATGCCTTACAATACGAACAGACTCATGTCTCATCTGTGATGAGGTATAAATATAATTTAGAAACAAATATTTGGACCCTAAATCAACACCTGTATCGATATATACAGGTAAATAAATAAAAGAGACGGTGCTTGTGATTTAATCAAACCATTAATTTATCATTTTATAAAGATGTAAATCAACTGCATGCCAAATCCTACTGCATAAAAGGAACTGCCTTTTTTACTTTTCTTTAGCGAAATGAATACCCACCGGAAGCATTATTTCCATGCACATCTTAGATGTCGACATAACATGTGATTTTAAAGTGTTTTATGCTAATTTATATTTTATTAATTAGACATAACCCTGTTACTCAGCCAGATAATCCAAATATATTTACATAATGATTGTATCACACACGCCAGTTTCACTAGAGAACATCATCTTCAAATACTGTTAAGGTATAATTGTCTAAGATAAAATATGTTTAAAATATGTCTAAATATACTATGTATGTAGTGTATTTGAGATTCGACGTTTTGATAATAAACAACTCCTATTTACCATGTGATGTTCAATTGCCATATTCGACTAAACAAACGTATATGTAGTGGCTCATAATTCAAAATTCATAATTTTTCCTTGCAAAGGGCAAGGTTTACCGAAATATTTGAGAAGGGGTGAATTTTATTGTTAATTATATCATTTTCCTCTGGAAATCCTAAAAGAAAAATATTGGAGCTTTTAGTTTCCCTTTACTGTCATTTAACAGCGAGAACGTGAAAAAACGCATAAAAATATGGTAGAATATTACTACGCGCAATCAAGAACAATTATTTATAGCATGTCAATTCCCAGTCAAACGAACAACTGATTTTTGGTATAAACTTACGTATATATTTAAAAAGGTAGATTTTTCCAATTTGTTGTAATTGTTTTAGCGGTAGGGAAAACTATCTTTAAAAAATGGCAGTGCGATGTGTTGACAGCGAGACTGACAGTCGGTGCCTATATACAATCGTTCATGGGAGAAAAAAAAATCCTACATTCGTAGATTCATGTAGGATAAGAATATCTTACCCTCGGGATAAAGGCCTCGCCCCTGTCTGAAATATCTTACCCTCGGGATAAAGGCCTCGCCCCTGCCTGAAATTTCTGACCTTCGGGTGAGATACCCTGTCCTTATGAATACTTATTATGAAATCGTATTATCTTTAAGAGAAATCAACGGAAGGGAAAAAGAAAATTGCTCACGTGAATTATTTTCTTAATTTTACTCTACCATTACATAATAACGCTTTATAACACTTTACAATACAGCATTTCAACATTTTTAAGTAAATTGTCTAGGTACACACGACATGTTTACTTAAGACAGATATAGTGTTGCCACACTGCGGTAATAGACCTTGGGCATGTGCATGATACCACACCAGTCACATTATCCTGACACCGGGCCAACCAGTCCTGGAACACATGTAGCATGATACCACACCCAGTCACATTATCCTGACACTGGGTCAACCAGTCCTGGAACACATGTAGCATGATACCACACCCAGTCACATTATCCTGACACTGGGTCAACCAGTCCTGGAACTATCCTTGTATGCTGTGCGCCAAGCAAGGAAGTTATACCAGTACCAGTATTAACAACTTTGGTATGTCGCGGCCGGAGATCGAACCCACAACCCCTCGCTTCCGAGACGGACGCTCTCCTCTCTCGGCCACCGGGGACAGTGGTTACAACTATCGAGAATCGATGACATACGGCGGGTAATGTCGGCAGCACATGCTGCGCATCTCAATGACGTCACGTCAACGTTCTTGTTGCTTGATTTAGTGCGTTACGTTTAGTTCAAAATAAAGGGCCGAATATGGAAGTAGCACTTTACCTTCTCTACGTTACAACCCAAGAACAATAACTATTCAACGAACCGATTAATTATATGGCACCTACGTCAGACCTAAGCCGAAAAAATACTTATATGTCTGCATTGCGTACTGGTTTTTGGTGGTATAAAGGATCTACTAGCGGACCTAGGATACTTTTAACGAACAATCGCTGACTGAGACTACCCTAAATTAAAAAAAAAGAAGTCAAAAAATGACAACCGACCGTTTTTTAATGACAATAATCTTAAAACGACACAATTACCGGTATGCACAATTTCTATCCTCCGTGTAATCAAGTAAAAATCAATCTTTGAATATTTATAATAGATTTTGATATATTTTTTATATATAAAGTCTATGTGTCAAGGTGCGGTTGAATATGGAATCAAGCGACTTGTCTACGACGTGGTACATCTGTCCGGCCTCATTTAAATAAAGAGCGTGTACTTGCAAGCAAATAACAGAACCACTGTTGGTGGGATGTTATAACCAAGGTGTCGTGGCAGCCGGATTGATTGTGGAACCAAAAGATGTGGGTTCGAACCTCGTTGGGATCAAATATCTCCCCCGGCTAGAGATTCAGCCAACGTACCGTCGAGAGGAATTAGTGTATGTGATATGTTGAATGTTTCCACGACAACGTAAAAAGAAACTCATTTGACTTAGTTAAATGCGTCCTTTGAATTAATGAATTATTTCCCACTGTAGAGGAATCCTTGTAGCAACGTTAATGTCGCAACGACGTTAAATGTCGCAAGGCTGACGTTAAATGTCGCAAAACCTTCTGACGATAAATGTCGCATCTGTAACGCGAAATGTCGCAAAAAACGTACCACCGCTATATGTCGCAACATTAACATTAAATGTCGCACTACTTTAAAAACACTATTTTGTATTGTTCCTAACCTAGATCAAGCTCCCGACGTATCCCGGACCAGTGTGCCAGGGTTTACCGGTATGAACCGGGTACCAGACTTTACTGTGCCGGCATGGGAGAGGAGGGGCCTCCGTGGCCGAGAGTGTAAAGTCGCTGACCTTAACACTCACTCAGCCCATCAACGCGTGGGTTCGAGTCCCGGCAGAGTATTTTTTTGTGAGGAAGCCTTCCAGCTGGCTTGTGACCGGTTGCTCTACCCGGATACCTCTGTGCATTCGGGGTCTTCCTCCACTTGTAATTAGCTGAACTTTTTTTTTATGATTGAAATACTACCACAGCGACGGTACACACACACACACACACACACACACACACACACAATCAAATCAAATCATATACCGTGCCGGTTTGAGATATAGAGGTTACTTGTTGTTTGTTTTGATTAGAAATGGAATAAATCTTACCGAAAAGTGATCTTTTTTTAGGTATTTCACGAGTAAATTGTATCACTTTCACTCCTATATAAACGGAAATTGATAATTTATTTGATGCTTTGATTTTAGCGTTTCACAGCAGTAAAGTTTGTTTGTTTGTTTGTTGGATTTAACGTCCCACCGACAGTGTTTCAGTCATTTGGAGACGATGTCTACTTTAGACAGATATAGTGCTACACTGCAGTATCACACTGTAGACATGTGTCATGATACCACACCCAGTCACATTATCGTGACACCAGGCCAGCCAGTCCTGCAACTACAATGTACCCTTATATGCTGAGCGCCAAGCAAGGGAGTACGATTTTTTACGGCTTTTGTATGTCGCGGCC
Organism: Solen grandis; assembly: GCA_021229015.1. Classification (NCBI taxonomy): domain Eukaryota; kingdom Metazoa; phylum Mollusca; class Bivalvia; order Adapedonta; family Solenidae; genus Solen; species Solen grandis. The sequence goes on from CM037785.1 coordinate 2,673,562, forward strand.
AGGAATCGAACCCACGACCCCCGCACACGAGGCGGACGCTCTAACCACTCGGCCATAGTGGACGGGATACACCAAATCTATTTCATACAAACCAGTGGAATACAAGTACTTAGTTATATCATTGAGATATAACCGCTTGTGCAGTGAGTGATATTTCTCATGTCAATTTTCTTTCACCGGTCTGCTGTAGGGAATATATCCCTCATTTTAAGTTTAACCACATTTATACTTATATTCATCTTCTTTCTTGAAATAAGAATTCTTTTTGAAAAGCTTGGTATCTTTTAATTTGTCGAAAATGGCTAAAACACTTTTAATCTATTTCATTTCCTGATGCTATTGTTACGTGTCCGAGCGGTCTGAAAACTATACTTATGTGAAAATTTGTCCTTGTGAATATGTAGAACAAAGCCGGTGCGCTTGTACGTGTTCGACGCCATTAAATGTATTTTTATGACATCTCATGAAAAAGTTCCGGAATTTGAATAGACCATACATTATTGAAATGCTGAAAACCAGAAAATGAAATGCATATGCACCTTCATCCAAATTTCACAGCTCCTTTGGATATTTTAGAACCCTGTCCAGAATTGACAACTATAGAGCACAAATAGATATTGTTTTTTTAACATTCTAATTCCTTTGCAAATTTATAAAATCTAGATGCGAATTTGCCCCAGTTATCTAATCTGTATACAAGCTTGTTACGTTTTATCACATTGAGAACTGTATATTGATTGTGTGAACAACGTTACTATAAATGGGAACGTCAAATCAGTTTTCTTGTTCTTTACAACCCAAAGGAATAGAAAGTCAATCATTCATACCACCATACATGATAAGTTCTTATCATTTTATACCGTGTAGTTTTGCATGAAATAAATAATGATAAACTATCCGATTAAAATAAAAACACACCGACGTAACATCACTTTAATGTGTAATACTTGTTTATTTTTGTTTTGATTATTCAGTAAGTCTCAACGCAATAGAATAGATTTGACAACAGTGAAAGATAAGTACGAGGGTCATCCGAAAATGAATGAGAGTTAGTTTGTAACTTTTGATTGAAACAACATAAAGCCACAAAACTTGGCACTTAACTATATTAACTCTTTGCGCGTAAGCGTACGTGCGCACTTTTTTGATGACGTTATATCAAACAACGCAATGGCGGACGATGCGTTCGCGCTGACGCGAGAAGAAATTTATGCGTATATCAAGATAGAGAGTAGGCGCGGAAATAAAGTGACTGAAATATTTAATGCACTCCAGGAGGTGCATGTGCAGTTGGATTAGCTCTATTTGTAGATGGGTGAAGGATTTCAATAATGGACGACAAGAGTCTTACAAGAAGCCGTCCTCCGGTAGGCCGGTAACAGTTACAGACGCCGATAACACCGAAATTGTTGCTCAACTTCAACTCTGATAGACGATTTACATGTGAGGAAATTGCGTATGAATCGGGGATACGTAAGAGTTCCGTTCATATTATTCCAACGCAGAATTTAGGCATGAGAAAAATCACCGCGAGGTGGGTGCCGCACGCACTCTCAAAAACTGAAAAATACAAACGTGTTCAAATTAGCACTGAATTGTTGAATAGATATTCAAAGGAAGGTGAAATGATGCTGAATAGAGTGGTTGCTATCGACGAAACATGGATCCGGTCATTTGAGACAGAATTGAAACGCCAAAGCTCTGAATGACATACTCCAAACTCGCCAAGACCTGTGAAATAACGCCGCAGTATGAACTGTCCAAAGATGTTAATGATATTCGCTTACGATATTTACGGCGTTTTGACAGCACACAGAGTTCCACATGGAAGCACGGTTAATAAAGAGTACTATGAGTGGTATTTGACTAAAATTCTTCGACCAGCCATACGCCGCAAACGACCGGAACTTTTACAGGTGACGCCATTAATTTTGCACGATAACGTCACGCCGCACAAGTCCGGCGTTGTTAGGGACTTGTTCGAGCGGTACCACTAGGAAGTTCTTAATCAACCGCCAAATTCACCAGACTTAAGTCCCTCCGACTACGACCTGTTTCCAAAACTTAAAGAACCACTACAAGGAGTCCGATATGACGATTTGAATTAACTATATGTCGCCGTGAACGCGGTCGTTAGGGACATCAAAAAAGGTTGCCTAGCAACGGGAGTTCGGGATCTGCCAAAAAGATGGGAGTCGACCATAGCATCCGCGGGAGATTATATTGAGGGACTATGAAGAGATTTTGTGAGTAACACTTGTAGTTTTTACGTAATTAAGCAGCACTCATTCATTTCTGGATGACCCTCGTAATAAAAAAAAAAAAAAAAACAGCTTGTGACCGGGGATTGAATCCACACCCATCGACCGAAGACGGCGTAGCTACATTCCAAATAAATCGACCAGAGTGCCCCAATCCAGCCTTGTAGGCAAATAACGATATTATGATGTAAATGACTTGTAAATACCACTTACTTCTCACACAATTGATGCTGGGTCTATTGGTCCCTGGTAAATGCGACCTCAGCTAAAACGTGTATTTAAACAGCATCACGTGTGTCTTATAAGGTAAGTACAAAAATGAGACGTTACTGTTTGTTTGCGAGCGGAATAAGCTATTTTGTTCAAAGATTTCTCGAAGTTTTTGAAAAAAAAAAAAAAAAAAGGCTCAGCTGCTGATGGACATGCTATATTCTGTGGAAAGCATGTGTTTTTCTCCTTAGACTGACCCGGGTCCCATAGAAATCGATGAAGAAATGAAATGCTGAACAATTTTCTATGTTCAAGCGGAGCCAAATGTTGACAGTTTTGTCTTAGTTTTGATGCATTAAGTGACGTCACGGTCACGTGGTATTGCTACACTGGTTCCCGCGCCTTATCAAAGAATCGAGGCGCAATTTAATATGACGACGGATTGGAGTTTGGATTGAATGATATAGATGGCTCGATGACAAACAGCTGATGAATATTTCAACACAAAAACTTGATGATTTTGCCGGAAACTATATAACTATTATGTCTGTTTGTTTGTTGTGTTTAACGGTCCACCGACATTGTTTCAGTCTCATTTGGATACTTCAGATATACACGTACAGAGTTCTGTAACACTGCAGTATCTCGCAATAGACCACACCCAGTCACATTACCCTGACAGCGGACTCATCAGTCCTTGAACTAACCTTATATCCTGAGCATCGAGCAAGAACGATTTTTTACGCCTTTGCTATGTTGTGGTCTGGGTTCAAACCAGTACTAAAATTTTTAAATGAACACTTGTAATAGGGGATGAAAACTACTACGAACGAGAAGAGAGAGAGAGAGAGAGAGAAAATGTGTATGTTCATTTGTTTAAAGGTGTCAAAATCTTATTGAGATTGGTTTAATCGTTGAAATATTAAAATCTGCATTGCAAACCTTAAAGTTAAAACTCACGCTATAATTTAAGGTTATTTTATTAAGTCGAAATGCAGCTCTGAACGGGTCCCGTTCAGTGATTACATAGATTGAAAATGTAGGTTATGTTCTAAGACATATTACACTCGCTTCACTCGTGATCTTGATTAACCAGCCCACATACATTCGTGCGCATGCGCACTCTCCTGTATAGTGTGCAGATTAATCGAGCTGATCTTGCGAAGCCAGGTAATTTATATTTCTTAAAAAAAAAACAATCATGTCGGTTTAAAAATTAAAGGCATGTTTGTTTGCCTGTCTTAGTTTAACTTCCCATCGACAGTATTTCAGTCAATGGGAACATTTGTCTAACTACAGGGTTGCGGAAGCTCTGGGACACTATCTCGGCCCCTTGGACCGGTCAAAAATGTGTTTGTAGACTTAATCATATTTATTCGAATCAAATCTACCTTTTCACAACCGCATCCGCGATTTCATCAAGAAGATGAACGTAAGCAGCGTCAAGTTCTTTTTTTCTGTTTAAAGACACACGGACATAATTTAGTTATTTTCTAAATAGACAATGAAGGAAAATTAAAGCAATTATAATATTCCAAAAGTTTGCATGATTATAGAAAATAACACTATAAACAAATTGATGGGGAAAATTTGGGGGTCACCATTCTACTGTTTGAGTTATCTGCCCCTGAACGTGAGTTTTTTTTCACTTTTCAGTCATTTTCAAGGACAGATAACCAATATTATGGGCTAGCAACACTTCATTTAATTTCAACTTGATGTTTGGAACTGTATTCTCTGTTCTTGTGTAAAAGTTCCAGAAATTCTATGCATGAAATGTTACACTATAGTCGCATACATTATATATATATATATATATATATATATATAAAGAAAAACGCAGTGTGTTTATTTTCTGTAGCATAGTGAAGAATAAATTAGACAGAATTGCTTTAAACTTTGCGTAATGACTGAGCAATAAACCGCAAACAATAATATGAAATAACATAAGATGTCGATTGGCTTAATTTCGAGTTATCTGGGCTTGGAGATGACATAAAAGAGCAAACTATTCAATTTCAGGGGCAGATCACTAAAACAGTATAATGGCGACCCCCAATCCTTCTTCATATATTAGTTTCTAATGTAATCTCTTTGATTATGCAAAGTTTTAGAACACTATGATAGCTAGTTTTGATTTCCCTTCGTTGCCTTTCAGGCCGATTTAAAGTGGGACTTTCATCAGATTCTGAATCCAAAAGATAATAAATATATTTTAACAGTTCATAATAAACCTATATTTGGCCCTATTTAACAGTTTGCTCTACTTTCTAGTCCGATGAAATGCTTGTATTTCGTTAAAAAAATAAGAAAATATACAGCATTGATATGGTGACAATGAATGCCCACAAAGAGCTTTACGGGCAGGCCTGATGTTCCGGCTATTTCCAAAACATGACTATATATATATATATCCGTATTCAACGACTTAAAATATAGATTATTTCGTACAAAACTTTTATGTTGTTTATTTGTCAAACAAATTGAAACATAGTAGCTGAAAAGATCGGTCAACCAACCAAGAGAAGGAGTCAATCAGCAGTATGCATTATGACAGTATTGTATAAATTATCATACACTTCAAGAAGGAAATGACAATTATTATTGCAAAATTAAGTTATTATAACGTCATTTTAGGTGCTTTTGATGTCGTCTATATTCCACATACACAGTACCGGAAGTCGGGGAATTTACACCGGATGTAATATAAACTCCTCATAGCAGACCAGATTCTAGACACAGAAGGCATTACATACCTCTACATTAGCCATGTTCATTTAAAATATAATAAAATAATGTGACTTACGCTTTGAACAACGGTTAGGGAGGGCTGACATGTCCGTTTGTCTGAGGATACGCCCATTGCTATGGAAACCCTCTTCGTTGTCACCCGTGACGACTGTGTCCTGTAGCAACGCGGTCTCCAGCGTCAACTAGGGACAATGTATGTGATGTGCGTTCCTAGGCAACGTTGACTCAACGTAAGCACATCACGTCTATTGTCAAAAATCATGTGATAACTCTTAAAATACTGCGTACCTAGAACGGGAGTGCAAGCAAATGTTAATTTAAATAACATTAAAACATGGTATCACGTATGCACACGCGCCTCTGTATGCGTGATTCTATATCATATTAGTTAATTATAAGTATTTAAATATCACTAATAATGTGATAATAATGATAAGCCGACGACAGCGCAACTCGTATTATATCATAAATAAATTTGTTTTATATCATTATTATGCTGGGATGGGAGCTTATGTTTCTTCAATTTATGAAACAGACATATCGACTGGACCCCACATCCTATCACC
>CM037785.1:2679449-2705719 GCA_021229015.1 Solen grandis
TATTAAATTCCTTCCTATGTTAAAGAAAGTGACCCCCAGGGCGGGGCCAATTTTGACCCCAGGGCCATAATTTGAACAAATTTGGTAGAGATCCACTAGACAATGCTACATGCCAAATATCTAAGCTCTAGGCCATATGGTTCCAGAGAAGAAGATTTTTCTTGATTTGTTCCAATATTAGTCTATGTTAAAGGAAGTGACCCCTAGGGCGGGGCCAATTTTGACCCCAGGGCCATGATTTGAACAATCTTGGTAGAGATCCACTAGACAATGCTTCATGCCAAATATCTTAGCTCTAGGCCATACGGTTTCGGAGAAGAAGATTTTTTTAAGTTTTCCCTATATAAGCCTATGTTAAATAAAGTGACCCCCGGGGCGGGGCCAATTTTGACCCCAGGGCCATGATTTGAACAAACTTGGTAGAGGACCATTAGATGATGCTACATACCAAATATCAAAGCTCTGTGCCTTTTGGTTTCAGAGAAGAAGATTTTCAAAGATTGCAATTTTTTTGTCTATTTTTAGCTCCTGTGACCTAGTTATTCAACAGACTGGAACCATTTGAACAAACTTGAAAGAGGGTCACCCAAGGGTCATTTGTGTAAAGTTTTATTGAAATCTGCCCAGTAGTTTAGGAGGAGAAGTCGTTTAAATTAAAAAGTTGACGACGCACGACGGACGACGGACCATCACAATAGCTCACCATGAGCACGTTGTGCTCAGGTGAGCTAAAAAAAAAGGTGGATCTGAGGCATAATATACATGCAAAGTTTTAAGAAATTACACCTTCCAATCCATTTTTAGTCAAATAAACAACCAAGTTACACCAGAAAAACAACATGTGTAAGAATATCTATTGAAAATGGAATCTCTGCAGTTGCTTAATGTGGAAATTCTAAATGGAAATAAAATGTAACAGTAATGAGTATAAAAAAATAATGAATACACTCCATGAAAAAAAAAAAAAGATATAATATGGAATATAATTTATGTATGTATGCTTTTTGAAATGTAATATATAAGTAACTGGAGTTCAGTGGTTCCTATTTGAAGAGGAATAACACACACATGAAGTCTGGACAGGTATTAAAACTGTAATTTAAGGTAAACCATCCATCATTAAAAGGTGATCATAGTTGATGAAGTGATAGTGGGAATTGTATAGTAAATGCAAGCCTTTATAGGCTTATTGCATGTCAGTGGATGCTTGCATCTGAACTGAAATCAGTTTAATCATTTGATGGATCTTGATTATAATTTAATGATGGATGGATTACCTTAAAGGATAACATGTTTTAATTATCCTACAAATGCAATTACGTGTATATACGTGACAAAAATGTTTATAGGTAGGAAGATGGAAACAATGCAATAGCAAAGATTTTTTCCTAGCAAAAATCCTTGTTTAATCAGTTTAAAAGACGCATCAACAGTATTTCAGTCATATTAGGGACAATATATACATATATTGTGCTGCCTCATGCAATATCACACACAACAGTATTTCAGTCATTTTAGGGACAATATGTTCATATATTGTGCTGCCTTATGCAATATCACACACAACAGAAAAATGACATTACCTGTTTATCACAACTTATCACATTATCCTGAGTCTCAGACAAAGATGCAATACCAGTTCCATTTTAGCAATTATGGTAGACATTCATGAGGTGACTATTTGTGCCAAAGGAAAATAAATTCTGACCATTTGTTTCAGAGATGATTTTCAAAGTTTTCAATTATTTTTTCTATTTGTTGCCATGGCAACCAGAGTTCTTCATGGATCAACTTTATTTGAGCAATTTTTGTAGAGGCCCACCCAAGGATCATACATGCCAAGTTTTATCAAATTCTGTCCAGCGGTTTCAGAGGAGATGATTTTCAAAGTTTTCGATTATTTTTTCTATTTGTTGCCAAGGCAACCAGAGTTCTTCATGGATCAACTTTATTTGAGCAATTTTTGTAGAGGCCCACCCAAGGATCATACATGCCAAGTTTTATCAAATTCTGTCTAGCGGTTTCAGAGGAGATGATTTTCAAAGTTTTCAATTATTTTTTCTTTTTGTTGCCAAGGCAACCAGAGTTCTTCATGGATCAACTTTATTTGAACAATTTTTGTAGAGGCCCACCCAAGGATCATACATGCCAAGTTTTATCAAATTCTGTGCAGCGGTTTCAGAGGAGATGATTTTCAAAGTTTTCAATTATTTTTTTCTATTTGTTGCCATGGCAACCATAGTTCTTCATGGATCAACTTTATTTGAGCAATTTTTGTAGAGGCCCACCCAAGGATCATACATGCCAAGTTTTATCAAATTCTGTCCAGCGGTTTCAGAGGAGATGTCTTTTAAAGCAAATTGTTGATGACGGACGACAGACGACGGACGACGACGGAAGACGGACGAAGGGTGATCCCAATAGCTCACCCTCAGCACTTCGTGCTCTGGTGAGCTAAAAACAAGAGGCCCATGATGGCCCTAAATCGCTCACCTGAGATAAATATTTTTAGCTCCTGTGACCTAGTTATTCAACAGACTGGAACCATTTGAACAAACTTGAAAGAGGGTCACCCAAGGGTCATTTGTGTAAAGTTTTATTGAAATCTGCCCAGTAGTTTAGGAGGAGAAGTCGTTTAAATTAAAAAGTTGACGACGCACGACGGACGACGGACCATCACAATAGCTCACCATGAGCACGTTGTGCTCAGGTGAGCTAAAAAAAAAGGTGGATCTGAGGCATAATATACATGCAAAGTTTTAAGAAATTACACCTTCCAATCCATTTTTAGTCAAATAAACAACCAAGTTACACCAGAAAAACAACATGTGTAAGAATATCTATTGAAAATGGAATCTCTGCAGTTGCTTAATGTGGAAATTCTAAAATGGAAATAAAATGTAACAGTAATGAGTATAAAAAAATAATGAATACACTCCATGAAAAAAAAAAAGATATAATATGGAATATAATTTATGTATGTATGCTTTTAGAAATGTAATATATAAGTAACTGGAGTTCAGTGGTTCCTATTTGAAGAGGAATAACACACACATGGAGTCTGGACAGGTATTAAAACTGTAATTTAAGGTAAACCATCCATCATTAAAAGGTGATCATAGTTGATGAAGTGATAGTGGATTGTATAGTAAATGCAAGCTTTAAGGCTATGCATGTCAGTGGATGCTTGATGAACTGAAATCGTTTAATCATTTGATGGATCTTGATTATATTAATGATGGATGGATTACTTAAAGGATACATGTTTTAATATCTCAAATGCAATTCGTGATATAGTGCAAAATGTTATAGGTAGATGATGGAAACAATGCAATAGCAAGATTTTTCCTTGCAAAAACTTGTTTAATCAGTTTAAAATGCATATGACGCATGCAACAGTATTTCAGTATATGTAGGGAAAAAATATAGTACATAATATATGGCCTCATGCATATCACACAACAACAGTATTTCAGTCATTTTAGGGACAATATGTTCATATATTGTGCTGCTATGAATATCACACACAACAGTATTTCAGTCATTTTAGGGACAATATATATACATATATTGTGCTGCCTTATGTCAATACTTCACCACAACAAACAGAAAAATGACATTACCTGTTTATCACAACTTATCACATTATCCTGAGTCTCAGACAAAGATGCAATACCAGTTCCATTTTAAAGGACTTTGGTATGTCACAGACATGAATTGAACCTACAACCTCTTAGTTAGGGGATGAATAATCTAGGAATTTGGCCAACAAGACCGACGGGAGATGTGTGTAGGATTACAGTGAGCAAGAATAATATATTCCAACAGTTAATTCAAGACCCTTGGGAAACATACTATCAAACAAGTAAGATATCAAGCCTTTCAGCAGATGCCTTCATTTAGTCACTTCAAGTAGCCAATGTTGGTAAGATAATGTGCAAGCAGTATGGTATACATCTCATTTGGTTGAGCTCCAAACTTGTAAACGCTGCGTCTCGGGTTCAAATCCTGATCTATGACTGCAAATTGTCTACACTGGGTTATGTAATGCCCAATTAGTTACCCTTTTCGCTATGAGATTTGTGTAAACAAATTACAATAAAAACTGGTGTTGAACGCAACACGTGAGTCCACTGCCGGTGAGATGCATATATTTTTTCATTACCATAGCAACCTAAATTTTGTCCAAGAAAAGAAAAAGTGGCGTGCAGAATCTCCATACTGCCACCAGTCGGATTTTCATCTTAAACGATTTCCGGATGAACAGACGGAGGGCAATTACCTATATTCTAATTAAATCTGTATGGTATTGGTTCTAGTTACTGGCAAAATGTGGGATCGTTACAGTATAGTTCTCTAGTGCATAACACACTTGGGTAAATCAAGAACATAGTTTTCTTTTCATTGACTAATTTCAAATACACATGCGTGTATGCTCTCGCATTGTATGCCATGGGTCCTGTGTTCGAATCCTGGTCCATTTCAACATCCTTTTACCTGGTTACATTTGATGCCAAAAATGGGATTCATCTGTACATACCGCCTTTTGTTTTGACAAGACTAATTTCAAATGCACATGCATGTATGGGGTTCATCTGTACATACGGCCTTTTGTTTTGGTAAGATTCTTGAAGTAAATAGCAATGTGTTATGTCCTATGAATTCAGTGACACTTTCCAAATGCAGCATGTGGCCCTAAGTAAGAGATTTGTTTAAGTGCCAGTGTTTTGCACTAACTCTTTAGCCACATAACCTGGTGGAATACCTGCTTTGAAATTCAGGAATCCCTCCTGAAAATTAAAGAGTCCCTGTCGTGCATTCAGACATATGACGGCTTTATTTATATAACAATTGGTGGCTAAGTTATGATTCATCAAAGAGGGTTACTAGTAAGAAAGTTTTATGAAATGATTACATAGGTTTCCAACAAATGTGGCTGTTTAATGTACTTTTAATAGGAAAAGTGTCCCAACGGAACACCTGACATATCAATTCTGAAATCCCTTCCCTAATTTTGGTGTCCTCAAGATTTCGGGACACTGTCAGTGTCGATCCCTGAAGTACGCCTAATTAAGTCCTAGTCTGGCTATACATTTCTCTCATCTGATCATTTTGGTCTTACCATTTATAAATGTGTTTCCATTGGATTAAAAAAGAAAATATATATTTGTTCTCTGTAACGTGACCGCAGGGCCATATTAATTCAGAATTTCAGGTGGATGTTTTTGTTTACTGCTGTTAAATAATCCACAAAGTATTTATGAATCATTTGAACAGTGAAATTATTCTCTTGACCACCCTTACTAAAACCATTTGAGGGGTCATGTGTTCAAATCCCTGTCTGTTTTTTTTTTCTTAAATTGTTATATTACATTCACATGTCTCAATTGAACTTGATGATCATTTTGTTGCATGATTCTCAATTATTACATCTATCATTGTTCATATTTTTTATATTTTTTTTGATCCAGTCATTCTAGTAACTGAGTAACATATTACTTGATTTATCATTATTTGTTAAAACATATTTATGCTTATCAAGCTCTAGAATAAAGCTTAAACAATGACAGAAATCTAGAAATCTACACCTATTATTTACTACACAAACAAGTATATCAAATAGACAAACATAGTTTAGAAAATATTACAAATTGTCCTAAATACGAAAACGAAAGTTGAAGATTTCGTCAAAGCTGAAACACATCGTCTATGATAATAAATTGATATTATAAAAAATAATAACATTGATAATGCCAATCGTTCAGCATGATTTGACCCTAGTTCATGCTTAAAACTATCATTCATTGCACTGGTTTCCTCAAGACAAAAAGGGTAGGTACCCCACCCACTATTGAAATTTTACGTTATAAAGAGACCCGCGTTACATCTCTAACAATGATGGCAGTTTGATAAATACAGTAGATTAAATAATCAATAGAAATAGAAAGTATGTATGTACCTCTCCCTAATGAGCTGGATTTAAGATTTCGGAGTTATTTTCACAGGAGTTTCAATTTCGTTTATTAGGAAACAAGAACGATAACTCTAATTGAGTTTCCCAGGGTCGGCCTTAAACACGCAATTAAAATTATTTGGCGCAATGGATGCAATGTAACACGCAATGGAAATCATGTTTTCCAGATAGCATTACTGAAGGCGTATATATTAATTTCAAATTATAAAAAATTGTTAATTTACGTATAGTAAGTCATTATATGACTGAAACTTATTACAAAGTTATTTGTTTTTTGTTGTGAATGTTACAAAAATTTCCATTTGCGCGGTAGAGCAATTGAAAATCATATGAAAATTGTGTATGTGAAGATAATAAAATGTCATTGTATTGTTTTCGTTTCATTTTTGTGTTTCAATTTAATTTAAATTTATATAAATTACATTTGGTAATTATACATATTATATCAAATGAGTGTACGTTTACTCCCGCATTGCACCTCGCAAAACAGGCAATGGAAAAAAATCTAAAAGCATCACTAAAGGTTTGTATTTTAATGTTTAATTCGACCTGTACTCTCCATTCGATGTATGCAGAATAGTGTTTTCATCGGTTAGTGGCTTTAAATTCGAGTTGTTCCAGTCAAATTACTGATTTTGTTTTCAAATAGTTATCTGTTTTAGTAAAAAGGAATAACTCTTAAATGAATCACTTTCGCTCTCGGTAACTAAAGCTAACGATGCATACTGTGACTGATAGATGGGGATTATTGGTGTTAGCCCTAATAGTAGTGTTGTGTCTGTTACCCCCCCCCCCTTTAATCATTACTAAGGGAATTAGTTAATTTAATTTTACAGACTTCCCTTCATTCGGAGGGGATTGTTCCGCCAAAACTTATGGGTCTATATGACAATCATTATATAGTATGTATTAGTTGTCTTTTAATATTTTATCTTTTTATTAAATTTTCATAAGCGTTTCGAAGTGGAGCGCTGCGATAAATCCATAAAATTAAAATATAAACAATAACATATTTCAGAATTGTCACGTACGCCATACAGCTTGATTTGTCCTCGCATATGGATCGACTTCCGTTTGATTGACAGTAACCGTGATAGGTCAGAGTCAGTATCACTGGTTACATTTTAAAAGGCTTTAATGCAAACCATGACGTAATCCGTCACCGTCGCAAAAAGCTCCACCCATAATGCCCATAGATCATATAGGCACTATACACCTTCATTTGTTTTTCATATTACGACATCACTGATCATTTTCATTGTCACGGCCGATCAATAGATCATCTATCATCATGAATATGTTAATCGTGGGTATTCGACTAGGGATCATTTTAAGAGAATCAAAAACAAATAACTAAAATTATCTGCAAATATGTGAATCATAGGAAGACAAAAACGTGAAAGGTGGTTTGGGATAGATAAACTATATATGTTTCTTTTAGTATTTAGCTTGGTTTAGAAATTCCCGAAACTTGATTTTGAGAAATTTCTGTGTCGGGACTATTTGTCAATTTCATTCGATTGTCAGAAAAAAAAAATGAAAAAACTCAAATGAAACCCAAAACCGAGGTTTACTGAATACTGAAATTAACTTTAGAAGTCCATGAGGTATCAAATGAAAAAAAAACCTTAAATGTTTTTAAAGGGCTAAATTTCGTGACAGATTTTTATCGCCCTTTTTATCACCTTTAACGACCTTCGTATATCACCGCTGGGAATGGAATCCGAGATATGTCGGTTTATTTACAATAGTTTTGCTTGTTTGTTTCGGTTTAATTTGATCTAACAGTAGATCAATTTGGGGAGATTTTTTTTCTATATGATACAGATGGGGGGGGGGGGGGGGCATTAGTCTCCATAATACATTGTAACGTCATTAACAACTATGACGTCATCTATCGCTAGAAGTCGGGAGCACGAGAACATCTTCAAAAGCCCTCCTACGATGTAACTGTCCTCCACGAAACGTTAATTTAAGATAAAGTCCCTGTAATTGTTCAGCTACATTTCGGACCTCATGGCCTGTCACGGAGATGTTTCCTAATTAGGATACTTTGGTTATCTTGGTAGATGTTAAGTGGTCCAAGACGTAGCGGAACCATTACAGGGACTTTACCTGAAAATAGGTACGCAGAAAATGTATATCACAATGGCCATGATAACATTTTATCTTACTGTGAAATATATGATTATCATTAATGGATATGTCATGTCGTTTGGGGGGGGGGGGGGGGGGCAGAAGAGGAAAAGTTAATTTATAATGTATAAGGATTGATACTTTTGACCACCTACAGAAATACAATTATTTTGAGTGGATTTTCTGGATAACTGCATGGTCCGCATTTACTGTGCGTTTATCTGGATAACTGCATGGGCCGCCATTACTGTGCTTTTATCTGGACAACTGCATGATCCGCCATTACTGTACGTTTATCTAGATAATTGCATGATCCGCCATTACTGTGCGTTTATTTGGACATTTGCATGATCCGCCATTACTGTGCGTTTCTCTGGATAACTGCATGATCCGCCATTACTGTGCGTTTATCTAGATAATTGCATGATCCGCCATTACTGTGCGTTTATCTAGATAATTGCATGATCCGCCATTACTGTGCGTTTATCTGGATAATTGCATGATCCGCCATTACTGTGCGTTTATCTGGACATTTGCATAATCCGCCATTACTGTGCGTTTATCTGGACATTTGCATGATCCGCCATTACTGTGCGTTTATCTGGATAACTGCATGATCCGCCATTACTGTGCGTTTATCTGGATAATTGCATGATCCGCCATTACTGTGCGTTTATCTGGATAATTGCATGATCCGCCATTACTGTGCGTTTATCTAGATACCTGCATGATCCGCCATTACTGTGCGTTTATCTGGATAACTGCATGATCCGCCATTACTGTGCGTTTATCTGGATAACTGCATGGTCCGCCATTACTGTGCGTTTATCTGGACATTTGCATGATCCGCCATTACTGTGTGTTTATCTGGATAACTGCATGATCCGCCATTACTGTGCGTTTATCTAGATAATTGCATGATCCGCCATTACTGTGCGTTTATCTAGATACCTGCATGATCCGCCATTACTGTGCGTTTATCTGGATAACTGCAGGATCCGCCATTACTGTGCGTATATCTAGATACCTGCATGATCCGCCATTACTGTGCGTTTATCTAGATACCTGCATGATCCGCCATTACTGTGCGTTTATCTGGACATTTGCATGATCCGCCATTACTGTGCGTTTCTCTGGATAACTGCATGATCCGCCATTACTGTGCGTTTATCTAGATAATTGCATGATCCGCCATTACTGTGCGTTTATCTAGATACCTGCATGATCCGCCATTACTGTGCGTTTATCTGGACATTTGCATAATCCGCCATTACTGTGCGTTTATCTGGACATTTGCATGATCCGCCATTACTGTGCGTTTCTCTGGATAACTGCATGATCCGCCATTACTGTGCGTTTATCTAGATAATTGCATGATCCGCCATTACTGTGCGTTTATCTAGATACCTGCATGATCCGCCATTACTGTGCGTTTATCTGGATAACTGCAGGATCCGCCATTACTGTGCGTATATCTAGATACCTGCATGATCCGCCATTACTGTGCGTTTATCTGGACATTTGCATGATCCGCCATTACTGTGCGTTTCTCTGGATAACTGCATGATCCGCCATTACTGTGCGTTTATCTAGATAATTGCATGATCCGCCATTACTGTGCGTTTATCTAGATACCTGCATGATCCGCCATTACTGTGCGTTTATCTGATACCTGCATGATCCGCCATTACTGTGCGTTTATCTAGATACCTGCATGATCCGCCATTACTGTGCGTTTATCTAGATACCTGCATGATCCGCCATTACTGTGCGTTTATCTGGATAACTGCAGGATCCGCCATTACTGTGCGTTTATCTAGATACCTGCATGATCCGCCATTACTGTGCGTTTATCTAGATACTGCATGATCCGCCATTACTGTGCGTTTATCTAGATACCTGCATGATCCGCCATGACTGTGCATTTATCTGGACATTTGCATGATCCGCCATTACCCGCCATTACTGTGCGTTTATCTGAATGCATGATCCGCCATTACTGTGTGTTTATCTAGATACCTGCATGATCCGCCATTACTGTGCGTTTATCTAGATATTGCATGATCCGCCATTACTGTGCGTTTATCTAGATACCTGCATGATCCGCCATTACTGTGCGTTTATCTAGATACCTGCATGATCCGCCATTACTGTGCGTTTATCTGGACAATGCATGATCCGCCATTACTGTGCGTTTATATGGACATTTGCATGATCCGCCATTACTGTGTGTTTATCTAGATACCTGCATGATCCGCCATTACTGTGCGTTTATCTGGATAATTGCATGATCCGCCATTACTGTGCGTTTATCTGGACATTTGCATGATCCGCCATTACTGTGCGTTTATCTAGATACCTGCATGATCCGCCATTACTGTGCGTTTATCTGGATAATTGCATGATCCGCCATTACTGTGCGTTTATCTAGATAGCTGCATGATCCGCCATTACTGTGCGTTTATCTGGATAACTGCATGATCCGCCATTACTGTGCGTTTATCTGGATAACTGCATGATCCGCCATTACTGTGCGTTTATCTGGATAACTGCATGATCCGCCATTACTGTGTGTTTATCTGGATAACTGCATAGTCCGCCATTACTGTGCGTTTATCTGGATAACTGCATGATCCGCCATTACTGTGCGTTTATCTGGATAACTGCATGATCCGCCATTACTGTGTGTTTATCTGGATAACTGCCTGGTCCGCCATTACTGTGCGTTTATCTGGATAACTGCATGATCCGCCATTACTGTACGTTTATCTGGATAACTGCATGGTTTTTCATCAGTTTATGCATGCATGTGAAAACACCGCCGCTTAATAGTGTGAGATATCCAATTTAAACATGGGTACTTTTCTACAGAAAACTGCAATGACCATGATACATTTTTTAAATGAAATAATCTAATTTAAAAAAAAAGAATATCCCATGGACAGTGTGCATTGTTAAGGAACATGCGAGGATAGATGTGAATAATAGAAGCATCCTATTATATGAGATCATTTTTATTATACACTAATACTCATTTATTACATTTTTATTATACACTAATACTCATTTATTACATTTTTATTATACACTAATACTCATTTATTACATTTTTATTATACACTAATACTCATTTATTACATTTTTATTATACACTAATACTCATTTATTACATTTTTATTATACACTAATACTCATTTATTACATTTTTATTATACACTAATACTCATTTATTACATTTTTATTATACACTAATACTCATTATTCATTTTATTATACACTAATACTCATTTATTACATTTTTATTATACACTAATACTCATTTATTACATTTTTATTATACACTAATACTCATTTATTACATTTTTATTATACACTAATACTCATTTATTACATTTTTATTACTATACTATTTGCTCTTTTTATTATACCTTTCATTTATATTTATTCATGATACTACTTTATTATTTTTTTTTATTACATTATCTTATTTATGTATTCATTTACCGATTTTTAAATTAAAAAAAATTTTTATTTATAACAGCATTTAAAATATAGATATACAGTCCATGTATTGAAATTACAAAATGTCATCATCTCTTATGTATTCCTTATCACATTTAATATCGTTTCATAACTTTTTACTCACTCAGTCCCTCACCGCGTGGGTTCGAATCCTGGCAGGGTAATTCGTACTAATTCGTTCATTTATCATTCACTAATCTCTATGCATTAGATTTTTATCTTTGATGTTGATTTTGAAAATAAAAATCAAATTAGTATTTATATCGCGATGTTTCATAGTTAATTACATTATAAATTAATGAATTAATTGTATTGTTACTAATAAATTTATTAATTAATTCACTTATTTGGAACAGTTTCTATCATAAAGATACACCAAAGTAAATACATATTTATTATACAGTATAAATTAATGTTGTCTATGGAACATGCACGAGATCATCGTGTAAAGCTGGCATACGAGTCACGTGGTTTAAGTCGAATAGATAATCTCGTGCTGTTGTCTATCCTTTACTTCTTGTGATGACCAAATAATATCAATGTTCGGCACGGAATAGTTGTCACATTTTGGCTCAGCTGAACTGAAAATAGTTCATACCCACCAGTGTAGACATAAAATGCACGTGATAAAAATGAAACACGATTTGCTGCAACGAAGTTTTGTTCTAATTTTATCGATGTCAGATCTGAACCAAACTAATAAAAAATACTCGCAATTTATAGTGTACATGTAGTCTTAATTATTTTTATTCACAATTTTACCTGTAATTAATGAATTATTATTGGCTGACTTTATATCTGACTTGGGTATCGATATATGTTCTCGTATGTTCGCGTGTTCGTGCGTGCCTTCGCCAAGTTCCGGCGTGGAATAATGGGTATATTTTTTCTTAGTTTAACATCGTCAAAGAGTATTTTGCCATTCATATATTCTGTGTAGTATATTTTATGGCATTTTTCTTAAATGAAATGTTACACAAGACAAGTGGTATGACACCACACCGGTCCCATTCGTACGACCAGCGGAAAGCAGGGATGCTTAGTTACCATTAAAGCAACTATGATACATGTGCTAAAATATAAAAGGACTGTAAGAATTGATATTTTTTTAAAATTATAGAAAACACGCCATCTGCATCATTCTACATTTTGGTGCCGCCGTGGACGAGCGGTTACAGTCGTGGACTACAAATCTCTCAGCCCCTCACCGCTGTAGGTTCGAATCCCGGTAGGGACTTCGGATTTTTCGTGTGAGGAAGCTTTCTGAATACTGAATACCAAAACAATCAAACAAACTAATCAAATTAATTTGACATGTACACGTTTATTGCTTTTGTTGTTGTTGTTGTTGTTGTTGTTTTTCTTCACTCGAGCTGCATGCACTAAATTCATCTCCACTCTACATATAGATACCAAACAATTCTCAAAATAGTATTTATTTTTACAGTTTTACTCTTACACGGCTAACAACCCCAAACTTTTCGAAGATACCACACTACGCGTTTCAAAAGATTATTTTGTAAGTTTTTTTTTTCACAGTTTTCCGTGGTCTCAGAATTTTACCTCACGGTCGACTTCAAAGAAAAACAGCCGCGATCATGCAATAATATGGGAGGTAACCAATGCTTGTTTAAAAGGCAGGGCTGTGTTCATTATCTCCCTTTGACCATACATTGACTCGTGCCATGCTCGGGTGCCCGCGATGCTTGATGAACATTTCTTGACTGAACAGCGGACCATGATCAGACTGCACGGATGTGCATGCTAATCTTGGTCTACACTGGTCGCAAAGGCAGCCATGTCCACATCATTGTGAAGCTTTAACAACCAACAAACAAATTACATGATGCATATTGTTAATGTTGTTTAGAGTTAGTTTTATTTTCTGGAGTGAGGATATATATAGTAACTAGATCATAAATAAATTTTAGAACGCGGTTAGTTTCGTGTTGTTGCACCGCTGTTATTTGTTTAAAGTTAAACATCCAACCGAAGGTATTTCAATCATTTTGACTCATTGTCTACTTGAGACATACAATGTATATAGAACTGCCAATCAGTATCACGCCGATGGCACGTGGTTTACCACACACAGTCACATTATCCTAACACCGGGTCAACCAGTCCTGAAACTTTTCTGTATAAATTCTGAGCGCCAAGATGGAAGATGCCAGAACCATTTCCGGTGAAATCGGTATGTCGCGCAAAATAATTAACACAGTTCAAAAGCTATTTACACAGTCCAATTTTAATTTCTCAGATTTATGGACATGATATACAGAGTTCTATTGTCTCACTTAGAGATCAACAGCGTGCGGTCAAATGAAGAAGACTTAAATGCGCATTTAAAATAAATACCTCTCAACTGAACTGTTAACGATGACACATGATAGAAGGTAGTGTGTCATACTTATAAAACTCTAGTTGAGGAAGTTCCGGTAGTCAATACTTATAATAAAATAAATTATATAAGGGCAATTGCCTGTAAATGAAATAAATTTAAATGCAATAACAGTAAACCACGAAGATTCAAAACTACGATGATAAAAATGCAAAAGTACCACTGCGAAAACACGATGATTAAATTGCGTTATAATTTCGCGTTTTCGTCATCGTACATCCGTTGTTTCGTCATCGTACATCCGTTGTTTCGTCATCGTACCTTTGCGATTTCGCCGTCCAGTTCTCACGTGCAAAATTGTGAATCGGATTCAGATTGAACCTCGAAACAGATTGAACTTCATATACCACGGATCTCGGGCTCTACGGACAATGTTTTGGCGAAAGTCCAGTGCTACCTTTTGGGTGAATTTTATATATGGCAATTGATTTTCATATGAGGCTGCAAAATTAATATATATATAACCCACCGAAAAGCATTAGATAAATTAGGAAAACTACTATTCACATGCATGACTATAAAAATTGTAATCTTATGTTTAAGTTTACAAAATAATTTTATTGTAAAAGTAAATACGGGTTCCCGGTTTCGGTCATTTTAAGACTATGACCACTTGAAACAGACCAAATGCTGTCACACTGCAATATCACGCCGCTGACATGTGGCATGCTACCACAGCTAGCCTCATTATCCTGACACCGGGCCAACTCATCCTGATCTGTATTTAGTTAATTTTGCCACAAACTTAAAGTCAGGATAATAATGTTATGTAGATTGCTATCAGTTCGGCTTTGAAAAACTATTTTGATGATGATGTTTTGCTTTGTACAGAACTCTTAATGACTCCAAGCAACTTAACGCTTTAACTTCGTCGTATTTCTCTTTAAACATACGACAAGGACAGTGTCCGGTTTAGTGTATTTTATTTTTAGTATTTTATGACTGAAATGTTAATTTTAATATCCTATTCAGTTCTTACTAAATAATATCAGAAGTGTATCCGAACAGCCACATCTAGCATATATGGTGGCTCATTTCTGTCATTTCAGGAGACACGATTATGGGGAGAAATGTCGCAATCGAAGGGAATATTGTAGTCGTGGTTATCATACGAAAAGACGTATCTATGATTTGTGATGTGTCAAACAGCTTAACATATTTTTGTCATGAAATTTCGTCTTCTTTCCACGAAATAGTCTCGCCTCAGTTTTGTTTTGAACCCTGCGATGTTGAACATTACAAATAAAACCTGTATCTCACGGTGATGGCGAAATCCCGCCATGAAGTTTCGAGTTTTGAAAGGTGAATCATGGAAATCAAAGGTTAAGATTTTCGCCAAACTAAACAATTCTTCATTGTATTTTGCGGAAATGACAAAGGCAGCGCTTTTACTGTAATCATTGCCTCGTCAAACGAAAAACTGCCGTTTTAAAAAAATTAAAAAACCTTGCATATAATAAGAAGGTAGGTAACTTTTTTCCATTGAAATCCTACTTCATGTCGTTTCAATTGCCGTAACCCCTTTGATCATTGCTAGATTTTAATAAAAGTGGTCTTATTGTTTCGTGGAAGGGATGACTAAAGAAGTTTTTTTTTCTCCCATGTTCAACATACGAAGATAGGGATTTCCCTCATGGAAGAAAACTCTATCTTCCATGTCACGTGATCAGCTTTCTTCCATGTCACGTAAATAAACAATGATGGCTGTAAGTTATACATTTTATCAAAATGCAATACTAACTGGTTGTAATTCATGTGAATAGATATATGTTTGAAAATATTATATATCTAGTTAGTTATCCATTACTACGAACGTGAAATAAGGCTTAATATTTTTAACGGGGGGGGGGGGGGAGATATTACTACGCACGGTCAAGGACAGTGGTATTTCTAACTAAGTTATTTTAAGCAATTGGTAATTCCCAGTCGAACGAACATCAAATTTTAGGTACATACTTGCGAATGTACTTTATAATCCCGATTTGTCTCATTATGTTATTGTTTTAACTTGTTAATCGACGAGAAAAAATTGCCAAAAAAAAAAAAAAAAAAAAAAAATGGAAGCTCGATATTTTAATTAAATTGAAGCTGACTGCAAGTGATTATTGCTCATGCGAGAAAAAAAATCCATCATTCGTAAATTTATGAAAGAAAGGGATATCTCAGCCTCAGGATCAGAAATTTCAGGCAGAGCCTCGTCCCTGCCTGAAATTTCTGACCCTCGGGTAAGATATCCCTATCCTACATGAATACTCATGGTGGATTCTTATAATCGTATCGATCATTTTACACATTAGGATTGCATGTAGCAATATAGAGACGTCCTGTGTTTTTTTATCGATCATTTTACACATTAGGATTGCATGTATCAATATAGAGAAGTCCTGTGTTTTTTTATCGATCATTTTACACATTAGGATTGCAGAAGTCCTGTGTTTTTTTTATCGATCATTTTACACATTAGGATTGCATGTATCAATATAGAGAAGTCCTGTGTTTTTTATCGATCATTTTACAGGATTGCATGTATCAATATAGAGAAGTCCTGTGTTTTTTTTTTATCGATCATTTTACACATTAGGATTGCATGTATCAATTTATAGAAGTCATGTGTTTACTAACCTTACCAACCTTATAGATTCAAGTAATTGTTGCGAAATGCGTTTGGATGACATGAAATTGTTGTACGCAACAAAAGAATAATACTTGTTCTCCTAACTTTTTTTTTATCAAGCGCACACCGATTTTAATATTAAAAGGCCACATTAATTGTAATGCAGATAACAATTACCAATACATTTTTTCCTTGGGTCTATTATGATGTCCTACCGACTATATTCAATTAGTTGTTGACTTTTGTCTACATGAAGCTGATTAATTTCCGATTATGGTATCATGCCGTGGACAAAATCATGATACCACACATAGTCACATTAACCTGACAACATGTCAACCAATCATGGATATTCTGTGTTTTACACTACGTACAAAGGATAATAAAAATATTTTTACATTAATACTTAGTTCCCGGTACTATTTTAACAATACTAAAATATGAGACGGCGCGTGGCATCAACGGTATCTGGGTAACAATGAGCTTCAGTTTTAAATTTAAAATGGAAATTAAAAATACATCATATCATTTTATTTACATTTCGAGATTTCAGAAGGACAAAAACGATGATTTTTTACGCTCCAAAGCTTACCGAGGATTGCTTTACCTTGCATATCTAATATTTTACATCGACCCACAACCTGTCTGACAGGACATGTTTATCATACACTTATTTGGGAGAACTACTATTGACATTTTATATAGATGTGTGTACATACGAACTACAATTAGTGAAAAGTTGTTACCAGCATAAGCTTGTCATGTATAATTTTCCCAGCCTCATTTGATAAGTTGTACCATATATTTGTCAAAATGCATGTCGGAAAGCGATATAAGTGAAAGTGAATAATATGGCATCGTATTATAAGTTAAATTTAATAATAATTGTTTTAAAACATATTCCATTTTATTGTAACCATAATAACGGTCCTTTTTATCAATGGTTGTAGAGTAAAACATCGCTATTAAGACCATGATCGACTCCAGCAATGCGAGGTGGTCTTAATAGCGAGATGGTTTTAAAAGTGAGGTGGTCTTAATAGTGAGGTGGTCTTAAAAGTGAGGATCTTAAATGCGAGGTGGTTTTAATAGTGAGGTGATCTTAATTGCGAGGTGGTCTTTAAAGTGTGGTGGTATTAATAGAGAGGTGGTCTTGATAGCGACCTGGTCTTAATAGTGAGTTGATCTTAATAGTGAGGTGGTCTAAATAGCGAGGTGGCCTCAAAAGCGAGGTGGTCTCAAAAGCGAGGTGTTCTCAATAGCGAGGTGGTTCTTAAAGGGAGGTGGTCTTAATAGTGAGTTGGTTTTAATTACGAGGTTGTCCAAAAAGGGAGTTGTTCTTAATAGCGAAGTTGTTCTTAAAGGGAGGTGTTCTTAATAGCGAGGTTGTTTTAATAGCGCCGTGGTCTTAATAGAGAGTACGTCCTTAAAAGCGAGGTGGTCTTAATAGCGAGGTGGTCTCAATAGCGAGGTGGTTTCTAGCGAGGTGGTCTGAAAAGCGAGTTGGCCTTAATAGCGAGGTTGTCCTTAAAGGGATGGGTTTTTAATAGCGAGGATGTCTTAATAGCGCTGTGGTCTTAAAAGCGAGGTGATCTCAAAAGCAAGCTGATCTTAATAGCGAATTGGTCTTAATAGCGAGGAGGTCTTAATAGTGAGTTTGTCTTAGGGGTCTTCTTTTACCTGTAATTAGCTGGACGTCGCTATATGACTGAAATACTGTCGAAGCGACGGTAAACGCAAATAATTAAGTCAAGTTAGTAACTATATTGATATTACTGCTGCATGATGTTTATAATGAAAATGTATTCTATTCATTTCAATTCAATTTCTTTATTGCTACCAATATTGGTGAAATGCAGGATATTTACATGAATATTACATGGCACAAATGATAAGTAAAGATTTTACAAATGAACAAAAGATACAAACACAAACACACATCAATGACATGAGACTGAGGTCACCAATATAAAGCACATGAGTTGAAAGTTCTTATCATATTAAGATATGTAAGAACTCAATTATGCTTTATAAAGAGTTTTATACGAGGTTCTTCGTGCAGTTATAAATGAATAGGAATGATATTTCTAAGTAAGATAGTTCATTGCAATTAACAGTCTCGGGTAAATGAACATTTGAACCAAGGAGAGTGATATAAAGATCTTCTGCATCTAAGCTACTAATGTCTGGGTCAGTATTGGATCTGTGCGATAAATGCTGTCAAATAAAGCCCAACGATCGTATTGGGTAGCTACACAAGAAGAAAAGCAATGAATCACAATATCGTTATATAATAAACCACACTTCTCACAGAGCCTAGGAGTTGTTTAAGGAAGT
The DNA here is from genome assembly GCA_021229015.1 of Solen grandis. Classification (NCBI taxonomy): domain Eukaryota; kingdom Metazoa; phylum Mollusca; class Bivalvia; order Adapedonta; family Solenidae; genus Solen; species Solen grandis. The sequence goes on from CM037785.1 coordinate 2,698,434, forward strand.
CGACACCACGGTCTAGAAATGTGACGCCTAATGTGGCTATATGTTTTATATCTGCAAACGCTGTATACAGGCGACTTCATTATACAGGGTTGTAATAATATAAAGTGCCTAAAATCGTCATCTGTGGCCACTCTGGGTATACAAAGTTCGTGGTGTAAATTATTTACGGCGAATTTTATGAAACGTTTCCGTTGGAGTCTCGTGGACATGGAGCCAGGATTTGAGAGACTTAGGTTAATAAATTAATGTAGGCCAATTCTACAGATATCTGGGACAAATCCCGCCTGACATTGCCCTCTGGTCAAATAATGAAAGTATCTATGCGTAAATGTTTTACGATTTACGCAGTTTGTACCTAAGCCAAGAATCGAGTGCAAAGATAGCATTTTTTTTACAATCACAACACAATATAATTTATTGATACCAAGCATCGACTTACATATGTCAGATCTGGTGCGAGAGAGGAGGCCTTGAAGTTTTTTAACAACAAAATGTTGGAATCTGTTTAAAATGCGAATGTTATTCTGTGTAATATTGTTCCATAATTCACTCCCATATAAAGTAACAGGCTGCACAATTTTAATATAAATCTCTACTGAAACATTTGGGTTGATACCGTGTGGGTGCACACACTGTGTTAACACGCACTCTTTGCCTGCTGGCATCGCTCTTTAATTCTTTCTGTGCATTTCAAATTACTATCTTGCCGTATGCCCAGGTGGTTCGCGTGGTTTGTTTGTGAAATACGTTTATCACCATACATTATTGCTGAATTTGGAACTGTGCGCTTCTGTCTGAAAATAACTACTTCTGATTTTTTAACGTTAATGTCAATTTGCCAATTCTTACTAGATAAGTAAACTATATCGACCTTTTTTGTAGATTAAGGGGCGACAACGCTAACAAGGATATGTCATCTGCATATGCCGGGTTACCTGAACTTGTTTGCCCAACTCTACAGTTGGGTTTGAATTCTCCAGTTCAACGAGAAGTGTGTTAGTGTAAAGTAAATAATAGAACGTTGACACAACACCCCCTTGCCTGACTTATTTTCTTATAGGAACAGGTTTCCAATGATAACCATTAACTTTAACAATGCATTTCAGGTCCGTGTAAGAAGACTTTATAATGCGAAATGCCTTTCCAACTACTCCAAAACGCCCAATTTTATGAAAAGTCCCTTGTGCCAGACTGAGTCGAAAGCAGCCTTTTGGTCGAGCAAGGCTGCATAAACATTACTATCCTTCTCGATCTGGTGAAAAATTGTTTCCTGAAGGTTAAAAGGCGTGGTGATGCAGCTAAAGTTTATGCAGAAACCTTGCTGTAGCTTAGAAGGGAATTTTATACCCTTTTTTATTAATGATGGCATTAACACGATTAAGCATTTTTTTTTTCAAATATATACTAAAACACGGACTAAGTGATATTGGTCTATAGCTACCAGGGTCGGTACTAGATTTCCCCTTGCCTTTATAAAGGGGCATGAGCAGGCTTGTAGACCATTGCGAAGGAGTACATTCACTTGAGATAATTACTTTAATTAAACAGTATCGTGAATGCTTTAATCATGATTTCTCCACTGAATTGTACATGCTCATTGACAATTATCTTTTCCTGAATTTTTTTTTATTTTTAAGGTTACGTGCAACGTTTCGGACATCGTTTTCGCTGATTCTCTCGGAAAGTCGAGTCGACATATCGTTATTCATAGAGAGAAATTCGCTTCATTCTGAATCTAATTCCATATCCGAGATGGAGTTACTACAAAAGAAAACATCTTTAAAGTATATTTCAAAACCGTGTGCAACGTTCTTACTTTGGTATCGCATTAAAATCAATATGACTGCAATTTTGATTAGATCGGCCTCTCCTTTGACGAAGTAATTTCCAAAACAAACGGTAATCTAGTTCTGCTGGATTAACAAGATCGTCAATAGCTTTTTTTCTCATATTCGTATTTCTTCTGACGTTGTAATGGGCGGAAAGCTCTTTTCGCGCGTTTATACGAACTATAAGTATCGGATTGTGACTCCCTAGGTTTACCAGCCTCTATCCATAAGCTCCGAAATCTACGAGTTGTTTCATGTAACTCTTTTAGTTCGGGGCACCAATAGGGTTTCGCATTTTTATTGAAACGACAGACGGGTAATACAGAACTTGACAAGTGAATGGCGGATATTTTCATATTGTTAAGAAAGTCAGATCAGCAATTTGAACTGTCAGCCATTATGCAATATACATGTAATTCATTTTCAAGAGCATGCTCGTATCGCTTTATATGATCATGGGTGCATTTATTCCATGCTATATTTAGTATTTGTCTTCGGTCGCAATTTTGTTTCAGATACAACGCTGAACATCATCGGTGCATGGTCAGACGTAAAACATATTAGCACTATCTTTTATCATAAAATGTCTGATTGACTCTAATTCCGTTGAGTGGACAAAAACATGATCTACATATTGAACACAAATTATGAACTCGGGGGAAATTTGTTTCATAGCATTGGCCCTTTATATCTAGCCCATGTCATGATTTACACGTGACTTTACACGTGCTCAAATGTCCACCTGTTACATTAACATTCATATGTTTCTATCTTATCTGTTAAATTAATGTTCCTATGTTTATATTAATATGAACCAAGGAACAGCCTTGGAGCAGGCGAAGCATAAAATATATATCACTCGTTAAAAAAGAAGAAAGAAAAATGAAATACAGATTCTATTAAAAGAAGACACACATACTAAAATTTATTCATGATAGTTGTTTATCTCACGAATGGTTTGAACATCCTCAGGTGTTGCATTTTTACAGAAATAGATAAAAACACATTTTTAGAAAAGGGAAATTGTTTTTGTTTCTTTGGTTTAACATCACACTGACAGTATTTCAGTCATTTAGAGACAGATATAGTGCTGCCACACTGTAGTGTCACGCTTTAGACACGTGGCATGATATTACATTTAGTCGCATTATCCTGACACCGGGCAAACCAACCCTGGAACCACCCTTATAGGCTATACCAGTACCATTTTTACGACTTTGGTATGTCGCGGCCGGGGATCGAACCCACGACCTATCACTCCCAAGGCGGACGCTCTAACCAGTGTGTCATCGGTGACGGTAAAAGAGACAACAACAAAAAGCAACAATTTCGTTAAATGTTTTCAAATGGTTGATTGGTATTAAAAATGAAGAAAAATATAGAGCACCGATTTCATTTTGGACCTGTTGGGCTGTTTTTATGGTAACTTTCAAAAGCTTAATGCGGAAGTAAAGTTTGAATTGTTAAGCATAACTAATATATTTCAAATTAGTTAAGCATTGTAACGGAAATGTGATAAATACAAATAGAAACAAGCCTTTAAGCGAAGTTGTGCTCCTGATATTGTGAAAGTTTACATCCGAACATTTAGAGTACTCAAAATATGTTAAACTTTACTTGTCCGAAGCACTGCGATGGTAAACTGTAGCAAAAACTCTTGATACTAATGATTTGCATATAAAAACAAATAAAAATGAAGGCGGATTTCAAATAGGTTTCGACTTTTCTGTTTCATACAAGGTCTAAATTATTGAAGATATTTAATTACAGTAATGTAACATCTCATGTGTCTTAATTACATTTGTGTGACATCTCATGTGTCTATAACATACGTGTGACATCTCATGTGTCTTTATTACATGTGACATCTCATGTGTCTTTCCTGCAAGCGTGTGACATCTCATGTGTCTTTAATACATGTATGTGACATCTCATGTGTCTTTAATACATGTATGTGACATCTCATGTGTCTTTATTTAATGTATGTGACATCTCATGTGTCCTTTTTGCATGCGACATCTCATGTGTCTTTATTACATGTGACATCTCATGTGTCTTAATTACACGTGTGTGACATCTCATTTGTCTTTCTGACACTATTGTATGATTCATGTGTAATTATTACATAGTGTGACATCTCAGGTGTCTTTATTACATTCCTATTTGAAATCTCATGTGTCTTTTTACAAATATATTCGCCTGAATATTTGATCCGTGTATATTATTTTTACTATAATATGTAAAAAAATGCAAAATACAATTATTAACAGGATTAACAGGAAAAAGCTCTGATTCTTAACTATTGAAATAATAAAGGCAAAAGCCACATAACGCAAAAATAAAACAAACTCCATACACTTTCCTGCAACTTTAGTCGCTAGAAAGACAATCGAATTCATTTATTACATAACAATCCGGAGTTAGGGTCATGAACCTGACTTCATTCATAAGTTCATAAGTAGGTCATTCCCTGGGACCTGATGTATGCATTCTATCTGCTGTTACGTAAGTATAGAAATTGACAAGGTACTTGATTATTTAAGATACATGAATCCTTGCCTATCTATTTCAAAGTTAAAAAATGCTCTTGGAGAAACATAACTCGCCAACATACACAATTACGAATGTACTACTTTAGGTTAATTACAGACATGCAAAGCGCTACTTGTTTACTTTTTACAGGAGTAGATCTTCTGGATTGCTTTTCTGAATTAAAAATGTCACGAATATATTGTTCACGCTTAAGATGGATGTTTACAGAGTAAAACAATTGTAAAAGAAAACTTATTAACAAACAACAACAACACATACAAAGCAGATACGGTTATGAATAAACGTCTGTGTAGCATATTCCACTCGTATTCGTTAGTACAGGATTGCATTTCATCACTAGGCGCGGAGAGGTAAAATTAAATTTGTCGTGGAAAATATGCAAACAAGCAAGGTCAGCAAGACTTGTTAAGCATTTTTGGCTCTAAAAACGACAGCAAGCCGCCGTTTAAAATCTGATGTTTTCATTTGCATATTCCAAATGCATCACCATGACATTTTAGAGATCCTTGTGCTTGAGAAAAAGTAAGTCAACATAAATTGTAGATACATGTACAAAATATATGTATAATATGTTCAAATTCAAATATGTTAAGATTTGTTGCATATTATTTTAAAAGAGTTTTGTAACTAAAGGATAAATGAAACACTTATTAATATAAGCTTAGAGGGATTGTACCGTTTTACGCATTTTTTTTAAATATTTTAATACCCGGTTAGATTGAAATCTTCTCTCAGATTGAGCAGTATTTACATTATAAACAACAGATGAGACCAACGATAAAAGGTCGGCGTGTTTATCTAGTCCTTTACTACTTTACTACCTTTATAAAGGGAGTTGAATGTGTGACTTAATTAAAAGTAAAGCTGATCAACCTGAAAAAAATACTACGTATTGAATTAATATATGTCTTTGTCATTATTAAAACATTTGCTGTTACAATAAATGTACATCTGTACATGCCATGATAATGTGATACTACTGCTCGTGTTTATATTGAAACCTAAATCCGTTGTAGTTTACACGCTGTTGACAACAAACATTAGAAACATGTTGGTGTATTTTATTTTTTAATTCCTACATAATGCTTGTATTATCATTTAATATACAACAACATAATTCTGTACAGCTATCACCACACAATGTATACATATAGAGCAAAGTTATAATGACTTTCATTAATGACTCTAATAGAGAGATGCATTACCCTTACTTTGTCATTAACCAGGGGTGATGCCACTGTCTAACAAAACTAGGAATGCCCAGGACACAGGAATACACAAATTTACTCTGAAATCTATGTACAGACGAAACTGTATTGAACAGTCAGTTTGATACAATCTCTAAAACGTATATATACAGTACCAATCGTATCTGACTTTCGTAGAGTGTAGTTTTGTTGAAAAAAAATCATTAGTTTGACTGTGTTATATCGAAACATTTGAGGAACTCTATGTAAGAATTGGAATTCTCATCTCACCACAAGCGTCCATGCTTATTTCATACTTTTAGTTCTAAACACGAATTTTCTCAGTTAAACAAGATAGAAAAATAATCATATCAGCATTGTGAAAAACGCATTTTTACCCCGGGCCGAGCAGTACGCGAACTGCCATTATCATTCTGAGTTACATACCATCACCATTATAGGCATTTTATATGTCGCGGCCTGGGATCACACCCGCCACAAAACTTTTACAGGGCGGGTGCGACCGCTCGGCCAGCGGGACAGTGAAAACAAGTCAAAATATTTTGACAGAAATTTGATTTGATGAATGCATATGCTTTTATGCATGTGGAAGGAAAACGGGGTCCAGAATAAAGCCATCATATCTCTGAACGAGTGGTCACTCTGTCCTAGTATGTACTCCATTAACAGCGATCGGACATCGAACGTCAAAACGAGGAACGGAACCACTACGGGTTTAAGGCAATTTATAAAGTATATTTAAATTTTGAAAAACAAAGAAAACCAAACATTAGATGGATACTACATCACAATATGATCTCTTAGATCAATCAAGCATTGAGAGTACTGTCAAATGCGAAAGTTACAACGTGCGAATAATAAAGCCAATCCATTCAATATTTTCTTTTTTTAAATAATAATAAAGCTGGGGTCCCAGGTTCAAATCCCGGCCTGGCTGCACCTTCTACTCCTCTGGTTTCATTTGGTGCCAAATATAGGGTCATTACAATATAGTTTCCCGCTGGGTTTGTCCAGAATATGTCAATGTTCTGTCCAATGAGATATTCCAAATAGGCGATGGAGTATGTAACGACCTTTAAGTAACCGTAATTATTGAAAGATTTATGTATGTGGTCTGGTCAGTTCACCCACTTGGAGCATAGGATCTTGGGTCTAACTCATGGTCTGGCTGCACAAATAGCCCATGCAACTTTGGCGAGACATTTGTTTTAGCAGTATGGACCAGTCTTACTGTTCATTTGTTTAGAGGATCCGCCCTGGAATCGGGAGGTCATTGGTTTGATCCACAGCCAAAATGATACTGGTATAGCTCCCTCCGTGGGTGCTCAGCATATAAGCTTGGCCCTGTGTCAGGATACAATGACGTGATACTGCAGTGTGGCAGCAATATATCTGTCTCAGTGCATATGCATAGTTCAAACAATTACTATACACTTTCTTTTAATATTCTAAATTTGTCGGATACAACGATTAAAAAAAATGCTTATCATACACAATTTTGTTCAGTCTATTTAGACTTAACGTTTTAAATTCCATTTTATTTCTGAAACAATTATGATATTTTTAAAACAAATAACATGAATTGGGTAATGTTTCAAGCTATCTGGATTTGTGATTGAACTAGAGATGATATTAACTTTAAAATGAACAGAACTCAATGCAATTTGCCTGAAACATTTATGGATTTCTATTTATA
>CM037785.1:2705819-2723994 GCA_021229015.1 Solen grandis
AAGAAGAACCAAAAGCGCCTCAGGATGTCATTGCGAAACATCCGGTCGACTGATCCAATTACCTGAAATTTACGAATTGAGTCTGCTTAATCAGAGAGCCGTGTATATGACAATACCAGAAGCATTTCCAGTCATCTGATTTTCTTAAGGGATATGCTTCCTTATTATTATTGAAATTCTCCCAAAACAGATGCCCGGATGAACGTCTGGATGTGTAGACTCGATGTTTGTCGGAAAACAGCTTTGGTAGGTTATGTTATCTGTTATATGTGTATAGGACGTAAAATAAAGTCTTCAGTTGTATCATGTATCTTGTATCATTTATCTTGTATCTTGTATCATGTATCTTGTATCTTGTATCTTGTATCATGTATCTTGTATCATGTATCTTGTATCATGTATCTTGTATCATATATCTTGTATCATGTATCATGTATCATATCAACAAGTTCAGCAAATGGTTTGCATGCAGAATCATGTCCGATTTCAAAGTCAGAAAATGGTTTGCATGCAGAATCATGTCCGATTTCAAAGTCTGACGAACAATTTTCTGACGTATATATGATGTACGTATTTTGATATGTTTGAAATCGACTTGGTAAATAAAATGCAATGTCGCTCTCCGAAATGTATACCATTATTAACCTCGATGATGTGACATGGGTAAAATCAAAAAGCGCTTTGCTGACTTTTTCATCCAGAAGAATGGATTGTAATGGAATTTCTACAACCCTAAATTTGAAATTTGACAAATATCTCGAAAGCAGAAAATGTTTATTGTTTTTAGCTCACATGAGCACAACGTGCTCAAGGTGAGCTTTTCTGATCGCCTTTTGTCCGGCGTCCGTCGTCCGTCGTCCGTGCGTCCGTGCGTGCGTGCGTGCGTGCGTGCGTGCGGCGTCAACAATTGCTTCAAACAACATCTCCTCCTAAACGGCTTGGCCAATTTGAAAAATATTTTGCAGGAATGTTCCTTGGATGAAGCTCTACTAAAGTTGTATAAATGGTTCTGGTCCATCGCATAATTAGGTCACAGGAGCTAAAAATAGATTTTAAAAATGAAAATTTAAAAAATCTTCTTCTCTGAAACCACAAGGCCTAGCCTTTTGATTTTTGGTATGTAGCATGATCTTATGACTGTCTCCCAGGATTGTACAAAAAATGACCCTGGGGTCAAAATTGGCCCCGCCCCAGGGGTCACTTGATTTCACATAGGCTAATATAGGAAAAACTTGAAAAAATCTTCTTCTCCGAAACCACAAGGCCTAGCCTTTTGATTTTTAGCTCACATGAGCACAACGTGCTCAAGGTGAGCTTTTCTGATCGCCTTTTGTCCGGCGTCCGTCGTCCGTCGTCCGTGCGTCCGTGCGTCCGGCGTCAACAATTGCTTCAAACAACATCTCCTCCTAAACGGCTTGGCCAATTTGAAAAATATTTTGCAGGAATGTTCCTTGGATGAAGCTCTACTAAAGTTGTATAAATGGTTCTGATCCATCGCATAATTAGGTCACAGGAGCTAAAAATAGATTTTAAAATTGAAAATTTAAAAAATCTTCTTCTCTGAAACCACAAGGCCTAGCCTTTTGATTTTTGGTATGTAGCATGATCTTATGACTGTCTCCCAGGATTGTACAAAAAATGACCCTGGGGTCAAAATTGGCCCCGCCCCAGGGGTCACTTGATTTCACATAGGCTAATATAGGAAAAACTTGAAAAAATCTTCTTCTCCGAAACCACAAGGCCTAGCCTTTTGATTTTTAGCTCACATGAGCACAACGTGCTCAAGGTGAGCTTTTCTGATCGCCTTTTGTCCGGCGTCCGTCGTCCGTCGTCCGTGCGTCCGTGCGTCCGGCGTCAACAATTGCTTCAAACAACATCTCCTCCTAAACGGCTTGGCCAATTTGAAAAATATTTTGCAGGAATGTTCCTTGGATGAAGCTCTACTAAAGTTGTATAAATGGTTCTGATCCATCGCATAATTAGGTCACAGGAGCTAAAAATAGATTTTAAAATTGAAAATTTAAAAAATCTTCTTCTCTGAAACCACAAGGCCTAGCCTTTTGATTTTTGGTATGTAGCATGATCTTATGACTCTCTACCAGGATTGTACAAATTATGACCCTGGGGTTAAAATTGGCCCCGCCCCAGGGGTCACTTGATTTCACATAGGCTAATATTGGAAAAATTGAAAAAATCTTCTTCTCCGAAACCACAAGGCCTAACCTTTTGATTTTTGGTATGTAGCATCATCTTATGGGCCACTACCAAGATTGTACAAATCATAGCCCTATGGTGATAAATGACCCCGCACCAGGGGTCACTTGTTTTACATAGAGTTATATAGAAAAATCTTAAAAAATCTTCTTCCATGAATCCATAAGACCTAGAGCTTAGATATTTGGTATGTAGCATCATCTTATGGGCCACTACCAAGATTGTACAAATTATAGCCCTATGGTGATAAATGACCCCGCACCAGGGGTCACTTGTTTTACATAGAGTTATATAGGAAAATCTTAAAAATCTTCTACCATGAATGCATAAGGCCTAGAGCTTAGATATTTGGTATGAAGCATCATCTTATGGGCCACTACCAAGATTGTACAAATCATAGCCCTATGGTGATAAATGACCCCGCACCAGGGGTCACTTGTTTTACATAGAGTTATATAGGAAAATCTTAAAAAATCTTCTTCCATGAATGCATAAGGATAGAGCTTAGATATTTGGTATGAAGCATCATCTTATGGGCCACTACCAAGATTGTACAAATCATAGCCCTATGGTGATAAATGACCCCGCACCAGGGGTCACTTGTTTTACATAGAGTTATATAGGCAAATCTTAAAAAATCTTCTTCCATGAATGCATAAGGCCTAGAGCTTAGATATTTGGTATGTAGCATCATCTTATGGGCCACTACCAAGATTGTACAAATCATAGCCCAATGGTGATAAATGACCCCGCACCAGGGGTCACTTGTTTTACATAGAGTTATATAGGAAAATCTTAAAAAATCTTCTTCCATGAATGCATAAGGCCTAGAGCTTAGATATTTGGTATGTAGCATCATCTTATGGGCCACTACCAAGATTGTACAAATCATAGCCCAATGGTGATAAATGACCCCACACCAGGGGTCACTTGTTTTACATAGAGTTAAATAGGAAAATCTTAAAAAATCTTCTTCTATGAATCAATAAGGCCTAGAGCTAAGATTTTTGGTATGTAGTAGCATCTAATGGTTCATTACAAAGATTTTCAAAGTCTTGGCCCTACGGTGATAAATGACCCTGCGCCCAAGTCTTCTCTGAAACCATATGGCGCATTGCTTAGGTATTTGGTGTGTAGTATTGTCAGGGGTAAAATGTTTTAGATTAAGTTATATCAGAATCCTTGTCTGTTTAAAAACCTTGACATCAGTTGAAGCAATGGTACTCAGGTGAGCGATTCAGGGCCATCATGGCCCTCTTGTTATAAGATGTTTGTGACATTTAAGTGTGATATGTGCTTAACTAATGACAGCATGAATATTTATATAATATATAATTTGAAAAATATTGCAGAAATTTAAATGGAAACAACATATTTTTTTGTTATACAGACGGTGTAGAATCTGAGCTCCAATATTGCAAATAGAGGAAACCTTGATCAGGCAGGTTTGTTTTGCAAGGCGTCAAAACATGATCATATGCGGTAAGGAAAAGCACACCTGTATGTGTACAAACTTCATGTATTCAAAGGTGGACTACACTGCGAAAGTTCTGCCCTAAAAAATGATATATCAACTGTATCACGGAAAATGTGTAGAATAAAGCTCAGTGTATCATTTCAAGCCAGAGAATAAGTCACTATTTCAATATAGTATCGCATGGCTGTGGTGTTTCAAGGGAGACATCATATCAAGGTCAATATAGACGACCACTATAAATTCGATCACAGGGAAAACCAAATACTGTAACTGGCATGTATCAATTTCATCTGAGTTGGGTTGCTCGGCCGACACTATGATTGCATTTGGGACTGAATTTTCTGCGGTTAGTTCGGCTGAAGTGCCAACGAAATTGGCTCATTTGGAACTACTCGGTTGATGTCATTATCCGTGTCAACAACCAATAAACATTCCGTTAGTCCGAAACGTGCTGATTGCAATACGTCAGATCGGGTTAACGAAGCGTTTTATAATATAAGCAAACGTCTATCGTAATCAGCAAATAATTGACCGCAATGAATACAAATGAGTACAACGGGAAGTTAGTCAGGAAAATGAACATGTCAACATAAAAGGGGGGTGTAAATGAGGGGTTTGAAATGGCGATTTCGCATCTGCAAGTTATCGGGAATGTTATATTCGGTCCAACCTGTATTAGCAGTCACCTTTAAATAGCAACCATCATGTGCCCAAAGGCTAGTGACTAGATTTCCTGCATTGATTTTATAAAGAATCTAAGCGTTGAACAAAAGCCACCTGTTTAATTCTTTTAGAGGTCGCTTTTCTCATGTTTCAATGTATTATACATTTTGCATATATTTAAAGAATAGTTCTAGGAACTAAGTTCCCCAATAGGATAGTTTTATACATCTCAAATTGGTACGATATTTTGTTTCCTAATGGAAAACTAAATGTAACAAAAACCAGGATCATTAGTGAAGCTTCATTCTCGTATAATATAAATAATGAAACTAAAATTTATGGATATATTATTTATATTTAATCCCATTACAATTCACTACAATATATTTAGCAGACGTCATGATCACCAATTCTTCAAAATATCAATATAAATTAATTTCCAAACACGCGCACGCGCAGTGTCAGTATACTGTGTTGTCTATATATAGCGGTATATTGCATAGGGGAAGCAGGGGCCCCGTAGTCTAGCTTATCTTTAGTGGTATATCGCACGAGGACCCCAACCCCACAGCGGGTTAAGTCATTGATTAATCAACTGATTGATTAATTTGAATCAGATAAGTGTCATTCCTGTTGTTCATGTGGGGAAGCCCTATAGTGTTTGCTTGCAGTAGGTCGGTGGTTCTACCTTGGTCTTCCTCTGTGCACTTGGGGTCTTCCTCCATCCTGATGTTCCTATAAGACTGAGTTAGCAAGGGTAAACTCCCAACAAATTCAGTTAAGAACCATAATTTGTCATTGTCATGTAGACATAGTTCCGAATTTCTAAAATCACGCGTTTGGCAGTTATTATCCATTTGTGTAAATTGTGTGTATGATATTAAACACCTAATTAAATGCACATGCGAATGTTTATTAGAAGAGTTTGACGAAGTATTCCAGATACGAATCTGAAAACTGATAAGTCTTAAGACTGTTCCAGAATAACTAATCCCTGTACCGCTCTAGAATCCTGGCAATGAGAAGTGTAGTGTTCATATTTTTATGTTTTTGTTCAACAGTTTTAACCTCCTTTACACTGGGAAAACTATTCTGCAATTTCTCCATCTCGTACTCGTCACCTTTAACGACCATGTCTGGACCAAGGGCTTTAACCACCCACGTGGGTCTCATTTCTTCAAAGACTATTATAAAATCCTCACTTCGTATCTCGTTCAGTATTGTCAGCCTTTCATCCATTGTTAAAATTGGTCGTTTTTCTCCTTTTAGCATCTTAATAGAGCTGTCCGAATTTAATGCAACGACTAAAATGTCCCCTTCTTCCTTTGCCTTCCGCAGGAAATTAGCATGGTTTGCGTGAAATAGATCGAAACACCCAGTGGTCAAAATAACTTTCTTATCCTTTAGAATGGCGGACTTGAGGCATAAAACTGCGTCTTTCGCCCAGAGAACTTTGCTGATTTTTGACAAGTAAACACAATCTTTATCCGCCATCTTATTACCGGCTATACAACAGTAAACAACATTCTTTTTTAACATGTGCGACATAAAAAAAAAATGAGACGTCACATTTAGTTACAATTTATCACGATTATCAATACGAATAGGTCACGTGTCCTCACTCAAGCGTTTTATGTCTACTTTGAAGTCACTCTGTATTACGTCTACCAAAGCACATTGTGATTAAAGGGGTTGACACGAAAGGGGGACACTTTAAAGAATCAAGTTTAGTTTACACAAATTTTATTGCCAATTACAAAATTGGTACAGATTACAATTTACAAACAGAATAGATGTTATAATTGTTGACAAAGGGGTTAAGGCACAAGTTCTCAAACTTAGATTCGACTCTCCCCTGACAAGAGAATACATGTAAATAAATTTATATGACGTGAACATGTATATGTACTTGGCAGATAGTAATAATGGTAACACTACTACTAATGATAATTATAGTTATAGTAATCATAGTAATAGTAACCAAAACAGAAGAAGAAAACAAACATTGAACGTGTAATTAAGAGAGAGAGAGAGAGAGAGAGATTGAGAGAGACAAATAGAAGAAGAAGAAGAAAAAGGAGAAAAATATAAAAGCTGGATGGTCTGTCTGATTTATAATCCTAATATTCACTGAAGCGTTTTGTGTTTTTGATATATTTATGGACAGCGTTTACTATTCATGAGAAATGGTTACATTTCCGTTGAAAAGGAGATTGCAATTTAAAGGGTAAAGAATCAAGCGACTTTCTGAAAAAAGTTAGTTTTGACTGACTGTTTCTACCTCTACAACCAATTACATTTCATAGTTACATGAATGGTCACATGATAATGCACGCCGATGTGAGCAATTAATTTGTTTTATAGAATTGTTGCATCGGTTTACCTCGTCCAGTCGCAGAAATTATTGTTTACACTGGCAGACAGGATGAACGAACCCATGTCAATATTCTGAAAAATTAGGATAAGTTTCGTCGCATGATACCTGCGTTTGCATGGGTGAAAAGTTGTAATTTTCTGTTACAAACATGTATAGTAGTAGTAGTAGTATCCCTTGTATCGTATCAAACCCCTTTCATTGTGATGAAAATGAACATTGTGATATCAATGTATCTGTCGTGTATAATCATAGACATGTAAGGTTCAAGTCATTTACTCGCTAATATCTGACTTTGTCCAAGCGCAATTGGTATACTTTAATAATGACAAGATATATGCTAAAATAAGCTAAACATGTCTTTTATTTCATCCTAAGAAGTTAAAATAAGTATAGATAAAACTCGATAATAAAGCTACCCCCCACCGCACCGCCTTTCAGTGAAACAGGCTATAACATCATAACATACTGAAGGTATTTATAATTATAAAGTTTGGTCCGAAAGATGCCTCAATGTGCATCAAAGAGAAGTTTTGGGATAAAATGGTTTTATATGTATCAAAGAAAATTTAATTCAGTCAGAATACTTTATCCAAATTTCGTGAATACGAAGTATATGTTTCAGGTAGCTGTTTTATCAACAAGCAGTTATTTTCCGTGAGTATAGGAATATCTACCAATAAAATCGCTAAAATACTCAATCGGCACTGTCTTACGTCATCATCCCTAAGTGGGCGAAAAATGAGGCAAGACAGCTACGCCGAAAAACAACATCAGTTACTGATATTACCTGAGGCAATGCCGATTTATCATAAGATAAAATTCATTATAGTGAGCGTACAGTTGGTCATCATCGAAATCCACATATCACTAAATTCGTCAACCACGAGAAGCTACTTTCCCATCGACAGATTCGACATGACAGTTGTCCCACCCTGCGGTACCGGGTACCTTTGTATAAGACTAGTTCCAGGACATGTTAGTTGGCCCGGTGTCAGGATGATGTGACTGGGTGTGATATCATGCCACATGTCTACGGCGTGTAGCACTATATCTGTCTCAAGTAGACATCATCTCCAAATGACTGAAATACTGTCGGTGGGACGTTAAACCCAACAATGAACACTAATCTGCGGAAATTTGACTTCATCAGATACAATGTATCTATACGGTGCGGCTTCGCAACGACTAGTTCGTGGTTCAATCAAACTATATAAAGGTGACAAATCTTTGTGTCAACAACCGGCCTCAAGTTGAGAGTGTAAACTGAATAAATTATGAAAAAAATGTGTTTCAATAGAAACGACGTCGAGGGTTTTAGAACAGTGATTTAAAACCCACTTTATATTCAAGTACTGTTCAAGATATTGGTCTCGCATCACCGAATATTTCAACCTTATTTCCCTCAGAGGTCAAACATTTACGTCTTAATAGTCTACTGTATAATGATTGTGCATGTGTTTTATATGTCAACTAAATATAAGCTTTGTATGAATGTTAGTATTTGCGTTCAGCTTACGTTTAAACTAAGCCACTAAGGCACCTACATCTCCATTTCTCGAGTATCTAGATCAAACTTGTGCCCAATATTTTATATCGGCCGGCCGGGTTCGATAATTTGTTGGTCAATTATAAGATCCATTTGAATTATCGAAAAATAAAATAAATCTCTTTGTTTACATTCTAACTTCCACATGCAATTAAAAACCATCAGCAAAATAATTGGCAGTTAGTTCAAACTTCGATGACAGTCCAAATTGGACCATTTGTTCTGGAGTACAATTGTCGTAAGATGTCGGACCCTCTTTGTTGACGTTCTTCTCTTGCGTTATTAAATGACTTTAAATAATTTATTTCATATAAAAACCAAGTCCGATAACAGACTGTGTCAGATCTATATGTCTGAAGTGGTTATGCCCCTTAGTTTAAAGTTCTAATTGACGCTGTTACAGTATTACACACTCAGCTGTTATTACACTCAGCTGTTACAGTATATTACACTCAGCTGTTATTACACTCAGCTGTTACAGTATTACACTCAGCTGTTATTACACTCAGCTGTTACAGTATTACACTCAGCTGTTATTACACTCAGCTGTTACAGTATTACACTCAGCTGTTATTACACTCAGCTGTTACAGTATTACACTCAGCTGTTCATGGTGGGGGAAAACCCCGAGTGCATTGAGCCACCCAGGTAGAACTACCGATGTACCGTAAGCCGACTGGAAGATTTCCTCAAGTTTGTTTGTTTACTTGCATACTGACAGTATTTCAGTAATGAGTAAATATTGTATTAAGTGCCGAGCACAACGAAGACATGCCATTACCATTTCTCACGACTTTGAAATGTCGCAGTCCGGGATCGATCAAACAGCCTTTCGGTCACGGGGCGGATGATCTAACAACTTGCGACTGGTTTCCTTATTAGTCAACCCTCTTTACAGAATGGCCGTTGAGTCGGTATAATGCTTTAAAATTTAAATAAATGTGTTATTCAGAACCAGTTTCTAATTTCATTTTTATGTAGATAATTTGATTATAATTGATTTAAAAAATAAAAATAGTTAAATGCTATGCATTAGTTATCGTTTAGATTTTGAATTTTGTGGAAGCGAAGCAAAGCGCTGCGATAAATCCATAAAATTTTATAAACGATATTTACAGTACGTACGCCAAACAGTTTTGCCTTTGACCTCGCATTATGGACCCGCCTCCCATTAGATTAACAGTTTCAAGCGATGTTTTAATTACGGTTCAGAGTCAGTATTATATTTTGAGCGTAAATCAGCCGCCGCCGCAACTTGCTCCGCTATAATCCGCTTTGGTCACGTAGGTACTATATACACCATACACACACATATTTTCTCCATTTATATACCTCACGGTTCATTTTATGCAATATATATATACATATATATACAAAACCATCGAGAGAGATAAGTATATAACAAATTAATCATTGTCGACTATTTAGTTGGAAGTCTTTGTGTCAAACGAGGTTTGAACCCCACAAACAACCTTTAGATCCGAAAGTATGTCCACTACCACTGAGCAACGTCGCCACTATATCACAAGTAATATACGCCAGCATGGTTTCACCTTTTTTTCCCCTGGCATTCGGGTTATCTTCGTTGCGAAACAAAAAAAGCTTCCTTTTCTGCCTTAAAACAGTGATATCCTATATATGTACTTTCAAGTATGGTTCAAACACATGCGCTTGTGTTGAGGTCAGAATCGAAAACGAGTTTCGGGAAGACTGTTATGTTTGTATTTTTCATGAAAACAGGCCAAATATGCTAAAATGCATTTTGTGTGTGTGTGTGGGGGGGGGGGGATTGATTCCGACCTTGCAACAAGTATATGTGATTCGTTTACATCAAAGACTTGGATACATTTGTTCAAAGTAACGACCTCCGTAATCGAGTGAAGCCAGATTCCGTTCTTTATCATGTTTAATATAAGGTAAGTGCAGAGGGACAAAAAACACAAAAGAAAAATGTAATGAAGATTCTAATGAAATTAGTAACTGTGAATTTCTAGTGCTAGTTGACATATCCTCAGAGAAAAAGGATAAGGGTATTTCTAAGTCGAATCTAGGATGTTTATTGATGACCGCCCCAGAAAAGCTTCCCTTCCTTCCCATTGTTATTTGGTATACAGATGTTCCAGTGTTGGATAGTCAAATGTTGTCCCCGGTATATTTAGAGGGATAAATCAAAGCAACGCGCTGAGCGACTTCGACTGGAATTACACTTTGAAATAGTTATACTTCTACTTCCATCATAAATTTGATAGGAAGAAAACGGTCATTTGACGCCCCCTCCTCCCCCCCCCCACCAAAAAAAAATACCTGCAATTATAGATACTCGCTCATTGTTTCATGGTAACCACGCCGGCAGTCTTTTAGTGCCTTGATTTGATTCAGATTGGTCCAGAGTGAGGTTCCATAAGGAGGTCATGACCTTACAAATAATACGCTTGTGAGCGCTAAATGGTACAGTGCGGTGAAAATGGCTGTGGTAATTATGCAAATCTTCTATGCCTGCATTTGTTTATCGATACGTAAAACTGGCTACAATCCAGATCTGTCGGTACCTCACAGGGTGATAAGGTTTATGATATTATGACATGAAAACGGAAAATTCTTTCCGAACTATGATCAGACTGATCTTGCGGTAAAACTTGGGCTTTCCATAATCCATATACAATATACATGTAATTAGCTGAACATTCTTATATTTGACATGTGCACAGACACAGTGACGATACTCTTGTTTTCTCTATAATGTAATATATTCTTAAAACAAAAACTTACTCCTCTGGGCCCAACCCCAGGAGTCAGATAAAAATAAATGATTTAATGATCACGCTCCTTAAAAAAAAAAAAAAAAAAAAAAAAAAAAAAACAGATTAGTAAATCTCTCAAAACATTGATATATCCAGCGGACGGAGGAAATATAATGGACGGTTCCTAAACTGTCAATCAAGTATGTTTACATTAACAGGATTATCCAACCAGTGTAAGTGTGAAGCACGTGGTAAACTATTGACTTTTGTGATACTGTTTGTGAGCACTTAACCAAAGTTTGAATAGAAACTGTCAAAATTACAATAGGGGGAGTAGTTACATACAAATTGCGGAACCGCCCATCTAGTAATCAATATATCAAAATAAACTCGAACTGGATGACCAAACATTCTGGAAAACCTACATATTTCGTGAGCATTTGTTTGACTTGACTTGACTCTTTGAGTTTACCGTCGCTTCGACAGTATTTCAGTCATATAGCGACGTCAAGCTAATTACAGGTGGAGGAAGACCCCGAATGCACAGAGGTATCCGGGTAGAACCACCGATGTACCGCAAGCCAGCTAGAAGGCTTCCTCGCATGAAAATCCGAATGACCCTGCCGGGATTCGAACCCACGCGGTGAGAGGCTGATTGAATGTTAAATTCAGCGATTTTACCCTTTCGGCCACGGAGGCCCCGAGCATTTGTTTGCTATCATGAAAAGCACGTCACTCACAATGCTTTTCCAAATGTTATGAAAGTTTGTATTAGTTATCGTTTATATTTTCACTTTTAAGGAATTTATCGCAAGCGAAGCGAATAATGGATAATCAAGATGGACAAACTGTTTGTTTGTTGGTTGGGTTTAACATCCCACCGACAGTATTTCAATCATTTGGAAGCGACGTCTACTTGAGATAAATATAGTGCTACCACACTGAAGTATCGCGCCGTAGACATATGGCATGTTATCACATCCAGTCACATTATCCTGACACCAGGCAAATCAGTCCTGCAACTACCCTTATATGCTGAGCGCCAAACAAGGGAACTATAACAGTACCATTTCCTACGACTTTGGTATGTCGCGGCCGGACATCGAACCCACCACCTCCCGCTCCCGAGGCGGACGAACTACTCGGCCACTGGGGACGGTTTAGACAGATGAAAACATGTCACATAAAGGTAAGGGGTCAAAGTGACGTTGGCAAATACATATGTGTTGTCATACTCCACACAGTGAAATCCCTTGCACGCTCATTTAGCAAAAAGTATCACCGCCGTCACAAATGTCACGTGATAATTGTAAGCAAAGGTTTATTATTTATAGATCTTCAGTGGCAGAAAATAGTTATTTTCTTAACAAATTAGTTCTTACCACAAGGTGGTAACTGATGTTCATTTAAGAAAATATATTTAGGAAAATGCCACTCGCTGTAAAATAAAAAGAATTGGAAAAAATTAGAAAAATAACCTTACGGTTATTTTCATATTTTTTGAGATTTTTTTTATTGTTATCATTTTTCATTTATTTCATCATATTCAATATTATATAAATGAGAGAAGACTAATTTGATACATAGAAACATATATATATATCAGAAATCCTGATAATTCCTTCATTTGGTGGCAGGGATCTATGGAGAAGAATGAAGGGGAGATAACTGCGTAGAGATTGATGTGTTGTATATATGTGAGTAAAATGGAGGAACTCAATCGTTGCATACTCTTGTTTTCTAGGGCAACATATTTTTTTATGACAAAAAAATTGATGTCGTTTATTGAAATATGTTCCACCCTTACAGCAAAATGACGTTTTAGCTACAATATCAATTTGATTTTAAAAGTAAAAAAAAAAAAAAGTTTCAAATTACAAGCCACTTGACCTTCTCCATTACTGTTCCAGTTTATGCTAAATGTAACATTAGGAATCCCAGACCACGGAGCATAACCATATCGACGATCTCTCTGTAGAAATCGCTATATCGGAAGCATATCTGCGTTCGCACAGGTCATTCTCTGCCATAAGCAAACTGCGAGATGGACAGATGGCCAAGAAAAAGAAAAATGATCATTTTAAACAAGTGAGTTGCTCAAAATTAGAGTATTGCACGGAACATTAAAGCATCTTTGCTGTGTGTATGTGTGTCCACATTTCAATTATCAGCGACTGAGATCCGAAACTAGGACAAACAATTTAGTGATGTACCAACATGATTCACCATACAGGCTTTTTATATACATGTTTATGTAAATAAAGGATGGACTGATTGAGCAAAATGTTTCGCATATCGTCCAAACTCTGTTATATATAGCATATATGTTTGGTAATTTCCAATGTAATACGTTTATGTGTAAACAATCCTTTGTAAAAAGATAAACCAAATCAAAATTTATGCGTGTAATTATACATAGTTATGTGTGACAATAGATATTGTCAACATCCTGTGCATTTTACCCAACGTTGACGAATCACCATGTCCGTCTGACTTTGGGCTTAAACTATGCACATTGACCCTGAAAGTTTATATTTGGGACTAAAAATAATTCGGTGTTTCGGGCAACCCGACCCTACCTAGCGAAAACTCGACCATAAAGTTTGGCGGCAAGTTTGGGACCGCCTAATTTTCTGTTAATAATTTGTGATTCCTGCATTGTTATGATTGGACTTTAAAAAAAGGTTTTTAAAAAAAAGAAGAAAAACTTGAAAGAACTAACCCACGACCTCAAGATTCCGAGGTGGACACTCTTACCACTCGATCACGGCCACCGGGAGTGGTCAATATAAAAAAAAATCATGAAAATATATTTACCGTATAATATATAGCGTCAATAATACAAATTCTTTGGCACATCAGCACGATCAAAATGTGCTCAAGGTCACTCATAAGGCGTGCCAGTGAAATATTTTCTCGGGGAGCACGCCCACGAAACCTGCCAGACTGCCTTGTTTTGAATATGAATATAAAACCTATATTCTATTTTCATTTGCTCTAACTCGCACTCGTAAACGTCATAATCACTAAACTGAACAGCTGAAGACGTCATGTTGAACGTATCACGTGGTATTGCAAGCTTCGGGGATACCATACCTTATATTTAACCGATTTCGTCGAAGTTTACGAAAATAGCATTTTACCGGGTACTTGCCGTGTTTATTTGTCAGAAACAAAGACTTTACCAACATAAGCGAATTTTTCTTTTAATTTCTACGAAATTATCTTTAAACGAACTGATTTAATGCGAAATTAGATGATATTTTTCTCGATGAAAGGAGCGCTGTTTGGATTTTATAATTAAAGTATTAATGTATTCAGTGTAATAAGTGCAATAAAATAAGTCATACGTCTTAACTCTTATTACAAAGATTGTTTATTGTTGATTTGCCCAGTGATATATAAACTTCATTATTGATATAATCTTATCAAATTTCCTTCTCAACTAACTAACTTCTAACAACAAACGATTTTTTTTTCATATCAGACTATGTTCTATTATTTTGTTTGTGTTGGGTTTAACGTCCCACCGAAAATATTTCATTCATATGGGGAACTTAGTCTACTTGAGACAGCTATAGTGATGCAACTCTGCGATATCACATCATAGACATGTGGCATGATACCATACTTAGTCGCGTTATCCTGACTTCGGGTCTCTACCTTATAATTATGCTGGTAGGTGGTGGGGGGGGGGGGTTCTTAACAAGGAATGTAACTTTTCTTAGATTATTTAATAAGACTACCAGAGTTGTCTTTCTTCTATTTGTATTTTATTAACCAGATTTTTCAAAGAAAAATTCTAATTATTATATTGGGCGTGCTTCAGTTCGATTCCGTTTGATAACTTTAGTTAGGAAGGAAATGTATCAAATGTTTGTGAAGTAAGTGGCCAGGCGGCCTGGCGGCGTGAGCTTAGCAGCCAGGCGGCCTAGCTGTCTGACGGCATGGCGGCGTGAGCTTAGCGGCCAGGCGGCCTAGCTGTCTGACGGCATGGCGGCATGAGCTTAGCGGCCAGGCGGCCTAGCTGTCTGACGGCATGGCGGCGTGAGCTTAGCGGCCAGGCGGCCTAGCTGTCTGACGGCATGGCGGCGTGAGCTTAGCGGCCAGGCGGCCTAGCTGTCTGACGGCATGAACTAAGCGGTCTGGCGGCCTAATGGCGTGAACTCAGAAACCTAATAGCCTAGCGTTCTTATATAATCAATTCATGCTTTGAATTAATTATGTTAATATGGTTTAAGAATTCTTCTTTATATTTAAGTTGGTGACTTGTCATGGATACTTAAGGACGCGACACTTTCATTTATTTTCTCGCATTTCAAAAGTTCTAACAAACTAAAACAGACTAAATATACAATTCATATAGAAATTATTTTTATGAATGATTTTTCGGGGTTGATAAAAATAGATGAAACTATGTGAACGGCAGAATGTTAGTGTTTTGAGATCTTTCTTTCAGCGACATATTTCCTCCGTAATGCCGCTGCGGGCGTAGCTTCCTTGAACACAATAATGATTTGAAAAAAAATCCTATTTTTTATGGATGAAAACTGCGTAAACCCCATCAAATATACATTTTACGGCTGAATACAACTTATTTGACAGTTTTCTTTTAGCGAAATGTTTCGCTGAAATGTTGCCTGCGAGTATTGGAACAAGATTGTGATTGTTTGTCATCTACGGATGAAAACTGTGGGAAAGCATCTAAATATCGAGGTGTGAAAGCGAAAGTGCTTATATATTTATATGCACTTAGCATAGTTTCGTTCTCACCCCTCGATATGCATTTTATGGCGGATGACATTTCTTTTGATTTTTTTCTTTCAGAGTAATGTCGTCTCCGTAATGCCGCTGAAAGCCTGCTTGCGGCTTGGCGTCTTTGAACTACATTATAATTACAGACAACTGTGTGAGCCCATTCAGCAGAGAGGTGTTTTCTTCGTAAGGCCGCAAAAATGTTGCGAACAAAACTGTGATTAATTTTCTTTTTATTTTTTATTATTTACAACTATTGCAAATATCATTTTGTAATCACACTCGGTATGGGTATGATTTGACAACAGCAGATGAAGACAATGAGATTCACGTCGGTCACGTGACTAGATATAAAACAATAAAGTAAGTCAGTCACGTGATATTTTTGTTCGTTGTTAGATTCAACGTCCAAGAAACAACGTTTAAGTCATTTAGAGAATATGTCTATTTGATGCTGACATGATACTGTCTAAGATGTTATAACGCTGTGTGACATGATTTAGACAAATTATCAACAAGACTGAAATGTTGTCTGTTCGATATTTGAAATCTTTTATTTCTCATAGAATGTTATAAATCTATATCAGAAATGCTACGCAATTTAACGAGATTGTAAAATAACCTTAATTGCACGTAATGAATCGCTTAAAAAACACTTTTTAGTATTTTGAATGGATTTTATTATGTAACCGTCTTTTTACATTTTGTAATTGTCGAGCATTTCCGACGATGGTCCGTTAGCCTTTGAACATGCGAACATACAGAGGATATCCGGAACTCACATAAAGTAGGTACAAACAAGGTGTTCATGTAATTGTTGTTGAAAAGCATGCAGCACAACATTAGTCTGTATTCTTTGTGGACTTTTGTTCATTTCTAACGGTGAAAATATGTCTGTACCTACATGGAACTTGAAAACAACAACAACAACAACAAAAAAGTGTATGTTATTCCGGAGTAAGTCTATTTTTGTTAGACACGATTGAAGTGTAGTAAGCATGGGTGCATGGAAAATTTAGACGGATCCGAAAATTGGAAGGGGAGGGATATCATTTAAATGTTCCGTGCACACATTCTATCCACAACTCAGTTGTGTCTCACCTATATATATATATAGTATATAGTGTGAGTATATATCGTGTGACGGGTCATCATATACAATAATGGGTCCACGGATAAATCTGAACGATACATCAGTATAAGTTTATCCACAATACTAGCGATCGTATTAGACGTAATTCTATTATTAGTCAGAAAAAATCGTATCCAACAACTATATCTACAACACGTGCTTTTGGAGGATTTCATTTATAAAAAATGACATTGCATCAAAATAAATATAAACAAAGTGTCTCCAGGGGAGAGTTGCTCAGACAATATGTTCAAATAAGTTTCATTGTCTGGTTCTCGGCTGAGATACCTACACCTTATATCACGTTATCTGTAATCTTGAGGACGATCGGGAATCAGACTATAAAACACATTGAAACGCATGGTGTATGCAACTTACCCCAGCTATATACGGTTGTAACACAAAGGCACCCGGGTACAATCATAAACCTACCACAAACCAGTTGGAAGGCATGCACAACTGTACCCGGACAAAGCCACAGCGGTGAGGAGCTGAGTGATAATGAATAGGAAACTTTACACGCTTTCTCATGAAAGGCCCATTGCAGGCCCGGATCCAGAAATTTTCTGCTGGGGGGGCCAACATCCGAATGTGATAGGAGTGGTAGGGGGTTCGGGGGCATGCTCCCCCGGAAAAAAAAAAGTTTTTAGTGTGATGGAGATGCATTCTGAAGGGTATCTGGGGATAATAGTGAAGGTTTTTGTTGTTGTTGTTGTTTTTAAATCCGATATATATTTTTGAAAATATAAAATAATCGGTGATGTGGAAATAAATATTTTTTTCTACCGATGGCTCCCGATGTTTGAGCCAAAAAAAGACTGAGCAGTCCGTTGAAAAATGACAATTATTAGGCTTCGGGATTGGTCCGTTGAACATTCACTGTTGTTTCGGCTATGACACAATAGCTTTGAGTCCCGATGTTCGGAAAAGCACCGGGGGACCTCCTCCGATGATCGGCGAAGGTGCCCCGGAGTTTCACTGAGTTTGTAACATCATCGGGGGAATATCCCCGTAGATTAGGGGATCTTGCGAACCATCCTACGTGTCTCGGGGAAGATTATTGAGAGTATGAAAATTTGATGGTGGAATTAAGCGACTAATCAAAGAAGATTTTGGGGGTTTAAGGGGATGCCCTAAGCAATGCCAAGGCCTTTTACCGCTCAGTCTAAAACGGCCAAAAAAAACAATTTCAAGTGCTTTTTCAAAACCCCTTTCCATTTTTTGTTGTTTGTTTTTTTTTTTTTTGGTTCCCAAAATAAACAATTTTCCA